>CM035232.1:50763298-51363298 GCA_020226215.1 Sindora glabra | reverse complement strand
CTTTATAGGAAGCCTGTGGGCTAACCATCTTATAGTCTTGGAAACAACATCCATTGTTTGTGCCATAATGCTCCTAACCTAGTTATGAAACCATGTGATGAATCAATGGCTATGTTTAACTTGTATCTATTACTCATTCCTCCCATAATTAAGATTTCTTATAAAGGCAATATGCTCATCCATGTAATTGTTGGGTTTTAGATCAAATAGCACAATGAAAAAAAATTAATTTTTTAAAAACCTACTAAGGATTCATGCAAGGAATCATAAACTAGTGTTAAATTATATACCTTTATAGCATGATTCAAATCATTACAAAAGAGTTTAAATCCTATTGCGTATGAATGCATGAATATAAGTATGAATCATGTTTGCTTTTGATGAATGAAACTGATCACCAGCATCTAAACAAACTAATCACTAACCTTAAGTGAATCAATCATGAATGCATGAATAAAACTTGCACAAACACACATATTGGAATAAGAATTACCAAAATGTCATCTAAATGGTCAACATTTCTATAGTATCCATACGAGCACTCAAATCTCTAATTAGTATCAGATAGGATCATACACTCTTTCTTAATGTAGTGCTAGCTACCAGTTATCTAGTTTGATCACTTTCTTGATACATAATTAATCAATTTTGATGTTTTTCTTTCTTATAGATGAAATTGTAGGTTTTTCTATTCTCAATTAGATATTTCCTTTTAAAAGATTGATTAATATCAGATAAATATTATTGACTCACTATTTTTTGTAAATTTGTTGATTTATTTTATCTCATTTATAATTTTTTTTATATTTAACTAAAACTACCTTAAGAAAGTAGATAACTAAGCTTTAATTATTGGTTAGGTCCAAATACAACTCTGGCTAGTAATTAGCCCATACCTAGTGTCTTTTATGTATAGCCTAATTGTATTGCACTATTATTTAGTAAAGTCTAATCGTATTGGTCTTATCCTAATTGAGAGCCTTAATTTGATTAAGATTTCCTAATTACACTATAACCTTAATTTTTCACACTCTTTATGTGTGTAACCTTATAAATTCTTAACATGTTAGTAATGATTACAAAATCCTAGTCTAGTATCACAAATAATGAGTAATATTTAGCAATATATCATTGCCACCTAAGTAGTGAGGATGTTAGTAATTCAACATAACCTTTCCATGACCAATATTTCATATAGTTTAGTCATCTGTGTCCTAGATATCCAAATTAAATTTGAGGTAAGAAATATGTTACTCTCTTTATAGTCTAATCTATATGTTTCTTGATTCTTGGGTAGACTAACTAAAAGCAAATGAATGAATATTACATATTGATCCATTTAAACATGACCATGCATTCATAGTCTCACTTAATCAAGGGACTCATGGATATCACTCATCCTTTATAAAAGGACAAAATCCTATATTGATCACTCACATCTTTTTACATAATTGATGATATATCCAATCACCATCTTTTGAGCCAATTTTTTACAAGTATATTAGATAACATTAAAGTGCATAACTTCTCATGTAGGAAACCATAATAATTTCAGGTCAAAAGACCATTTACATTATTATCATTATAAAAAAATCCTTATAGGACTCAAATAGTGATATATATATCGTATTCTTATGGTGTATCAATCTAGTACATTTATTCTCTAATGCATATATATAAGTTAACTTAATTCTTATATTTATGACCATGGTCATCAATCAACATACATACTAGTCTTACTATATTATCATTATCCTAGTTTATAAGAATACTTGACTAATTGGAATTATATAAATTATTCTAAGGAGAATTATTATTATTTTTTAATATTATGCAAATATAACATTAAACATAACAATCAATTTAAATGCCTTCATATGTAATGAAAATATAATACAGTGTATGTAAATACAATCATCTTATGACTAAGAACTAGAGCATAAACCAATAGTAAAGCTTAACCTCTTCACTATTTTATAGGATATAAAAGTGTGTTTATGCATGTAATGTTCACCACTACTCATTGCTTGACCATCATTCTCTTGACATAACATTATTTAATGTAAGGGCACCTCATAAACTCATTATTAAATTCCATCCCTTAACTAATTGCAAATTTGATGAACTTATTTACCCCATTTGCATCACTACCTAATCAATAAACATTTATCTCACAACAAATTGTCCATATTTTCAGTAAAAATCTAAAACCCAAACACATTTATATATTTATGTGCATCATAATTACAACCGTAATCATTAAAAGTTGAATATTTTCTTAACATATAACTAAAACCAAAATAAATTTACACATTTATATGCAAGCTTATGTGCATAATTTATTTCACGCATAGGGATATGATGCATATTCATGATTAAACAAAGCATCAAAAAGTATTACTGACACACTAAACCTTAACCCTAATCAGCTAAGTTGAAAACTG
The DNA here is from genome assembly GCA_020226215.1 of Sindora glabra. Taxonomy (NCBI): domain Eukaryota; kingdom Viridiplantae; phylum Streptophyta; class Magnoliopsida; order Fabales; family Fabaceae; genus Sindora; species Sindora glabra. Next base: position 51,360,854 of record CM035232.1, on the reverse strand, counting down.
TGTACGTACAAACATAGAACCCAAAAAATTAACACATTTACAATGAAAAATATTAAGATACATTTAAAAAATATTAAGATATTTGATGAGTATACTTTATTAGTTGAGAAGAGCAAAAGAAACATTTATGCTTCATGATTCTCTTAAAGTTCTTCTTATGCTTGAAATAGCCTTATGTTAAAGGACTTCTAAGTCTACAAATCATGCTCTAATTTTTTAGTCTTCTATTTCATTCTCATGGCAATCCTTTTTTCAATTTTGTTAGTACGAATGCAATAATGTACAGTGATATCATTTAAATTTCTATGTTAGTTATGTAAAAGTAACAAATGTCTAAAGTGCATTCAAGTAAGCTACATTGACTCTTAAACATCAAATTTATAATAAAACACCATTATCCAAATTAAGACAACATTGTTTGACTAAAGAAAGAATACTTTTACATGTCAGTTATTAAATAAAAATTGACATTATAGTATATTTAGGCATTAGTTACTTACAAACAACTGGCATCTTTTCTTTGTGAATTTTTTTTATTAGTTGCATTACTATATATAGATAACAGCTAAAATTTTATAGTATTTATTGTAAATTAAGACATGGTTTGTTATTTAAACCTTCATGTCTTTTTCTTAAGCTTATGTATTTTTATATAACTTACACTATCAGCAATCTAATTATAATTAGCCATTTTACAAATTAAGTATAAGTAAGACATCAATTATCTATGAAAACTTTGATGTCTTTTACTTAGTGATTCAAGTGAGTATTCAAATAGATAAAAAAAATAAGACAAATAATTCTTAAAATTTATTTCTTTTTAAATCATTATGGTAAAAAATATAACAAAATCACTATTATTTACAATAAATTTACAAACATTTATAACTTACATGAAACAACCTACATTAAATCATCATTACATCAATGGATACAAAAAAATCACTAAATTTACAAACTTGTATCCATATCTTCATAAAAGTGTAGATTTGACCTATCATTGCTACAAATTCTTTTGTGTTAAAAAAAACATTGTTTCTTTCAACTAAAACCTAGAAGTCTTAACAATACATCAGCCTCTATTATCAATTATAAAGTTTAAATGAAATATCAAGATAATTCACCTATATTTAGAAATGTTTTAAATTATGTTGAAGCATCTCATCCATTCCCTAATATCTTTTACTTTCACATATTGGTAGGTAAGTAAGGACTTATTACAAAATAAATAGGATGCTTTAAGAAGATTTGAAGCATTTCAAAATGTATAGTAAGGAAAAGTGAGTTATCCATATATTCCACAAAAACTCTAAAATTAGATAATAGAAGTAAATATATTAAAGAGATGCAAACTAAGAGTGAAATATATAGGTAGTTTGAAAAATATTAGATGTCAATTATTCCTACAAAATTAACATCTTACATATGATCCATTTTGAAGAAAGCTAGTAGTTGCCATATCATTAGATGTCAGTTAAGTACAAAATCAATATGTTAACTTTTTATAGTTCTCAACCTATTATTGGAAATACCTTTAGATGATAGTCACTTAAAATAGTGACATCTTACATTTTTGTGGTTTCTCCATTGCTTTGTAAATGTTGTAATTTTAAATGCCAATTAAGTCCAAAATCAACATATTAAAGTTTAACATTTTTTTTACCATACCTTTGTAATACTTTTAAATGACAATCACTTAAAAATTTGACATCTAAAATTTCCTTATTTTGCTAACAACTCTTAAATGTGATATGTTTTGATGTTGGTTAAGTATAAAACCAATATGTAAACTTTTTACTTTTTCCAAGCAAATATTTGCAATAACTTTAGATGAGAGTTACTCCTTAAATTCACATAAAAAATTCTATTTAGATGTTGGTGTACAAAACAAGCAATGTTTAAATATTTTATAGGAATTAAAACATCAATTGTGTATAATAATTGGTATATTAAATCTTTTTATAATTTCAAAAATTCCAATAGATGATAACTAAGGTTAGTCTTATCTTTAATCAACGTCTATATTGCGATGCCTATGTGTATTTCTATAGTAGTGTGCTTGGTGTATGTATAAGTTATTTTCTTCCTTTTTCTTATGTTGTTGACATTAGAGTTTGTGAATTTACTTTTATTTGATTCAAATTAAACTTTTTTTTATATCATTGAAAAAAATAAATTAGACTTTTTGTTATGAGTCATGTTATTTTAAACATATATTGTGAAGAATTTGGAAGAAAATTAGAGTAAGGGTTGATATTTCATGAAATTGAAAATCAAAGGTTGAAATTGACTTAAATAAAAGTAAAGAGCACAAAATTAGAATATGTATGTCCGTTATGGGACTAAGACTAACCATTTCAATAATTTTTATTAGTTACACAAAATTACAAATTTTGTATTAAAACTTTACAAGAATTTGAAAAAATCTCTCAAATAGATTTGAAAAAATATTTTTTTTACTATTTCAAGAGTTTTGGACTTCTATTTTAGTGAAAAACCAAATGGGAGCCTCCCTAAGGACAAAAGCATTAATGGATATCTTCTTGCTCAATAAAAGTCATCTTCAAGATTCAAATATATGTCTATTGACAAGTACAATTCACTTGAAATTAACATACTTTCATGTGAACTAATTGATTAGGGATTTTGGACTTTTGGGTCTTCTTTGATGCACAATAGTCCACACTTGGAATCATCAAACCTATTTATATTTGTGGTAAGCCTTGTGATTTCATGAGAATGTTAGGTTTCATTTGTTTCATTAAAAAATATTTTTCAATGCAAAGTATCATTCACACATATATTAATGAAGAAGTGATATACCACTTGTATTTGTGACTGAGAAAATGATACCTAAAGTTATAATAATGAAAGAAAGCAAATTTTGCTTCGAAAAAGGAGAATTTATTTTTTTAAACGCTTTGTATTTAATATAAATAAATAAAATACTTTCCTTCGCCTTACCATTTTACAATCTTATTTTATAGAAAAAATTTTCTTGTCAAAGAAATGGAACCTTACTCTCCATACAACTTCCAACACGATTTAAATTATTGAACTTAAAATTCAAAAACAAATCCATGATATCAAGTAAAGAGATACGCCACCACAAAGTTGCTAATATATATTGGATGTTTAATGGATTATACATCAATTTTTGATGGACGTCTAATCAAGTGTTATTATATATTAGTTTTGACATTGGTTGTATAATTAATGTGAAAAAGATTATAACATCAATTTCTTTACAAACAAAACTAACATCTTTTCTTTTAAAATTTTTAAATTTTTTACATAATGTTTACATCAATTATTTTTTTTTGACATAAAATGTTTACATAACTTTTATAAAATTGGGTTTTTGCTTCTTGTTTAGAATATTTATAATAAAAAATGAATAAACTTAGCATTTTGCTAAAAATGTATATTAAGTTAAAAACTTTGAAAGGTTGTAACCTCATGCTTGATTGTCTATTTGGGCAAATTTTTTTATTTCACATAATTTTTAGAGATCTAACTATATGCAAACATCAAAGGTAGCTTACCTTTTGGAATCATGACAACTTGTCATTTTTATAGATTTTTTTCCATTTTTTCTCCATCTTTCATTGTTGTTTGGCCAACTTTGAACTCTATTGGAATATTTTATCAAATATATAATAAGCATCTTAAAATTAAATGCAACTTTAGAAGTTATATAAAGAAAACATAAACAAGGATTTCTTAAAAAATTACCTAAAAAAATTAAAAAAATGAAAGATGCAAAAATTTAATAAATAAAAGTAGGAAATATACCTCTTATATTTTGAATTAGTGGCCTAGAATAAGGTATTTGTTTTGTGCTTAATGTTAATTGAAGAAGTATTCATAACTCATTGATGTATGGAGGACAAAGTAAGATCTAGGGTTCTACAAAGGGAGCTGAACAAAGATAAAGATTAAGTTTGGAAATAAATGAGAGAGAGAGAGAGAGAGTAAAGGCAATAATAAAGAAAAAAATATAAGATATACTTTATTTATAACATAGAAATGTCATCAACTCCATGACTTTAAATGTCAATTATTTTAAGAACTGACATTAAAGTCTAATAAGAAAAAAATACGTCAATTTTCAAACATAACAATTTGCATTCATTTTCAGCATTGGTCATGCATATAAATGATGTATTAATGTCATTTCTATTTTTAAACAGGTTGACATCAACAAAGAGATGTCAATTATTAACTTAATCATCATCTTAAATTTTTCATGAATTTAAAAAATCCCACATGTAACAATAGACATTAGTTTTTTACAATCATCATCTTATTTATCTTAATAATTTAAAAATTTTCACTACATTTAATAGATGGTGGTTTATCTTATGATTGATGTCTACCAACATACAAAAAATTGTTTTTATAGTAGTGATAATTAATTATTGAAACTATATGATATATTTGTGTTAGTGATCATACTAACATGTAAGTAGTATGACATAACACAAAAAGGTATTTTGATAATTAAAATATTAATGAAACCTGATAATCAAACTCAAAATTGCAGCTTATATTGTTGACAACGGGAATAATAGGTTAAAACTATATTTATAATGTATATGTCTTCAATTTAAATCTAATGAATTTAATATTGCCACTTCATCAATGGTTGTTATACCTCAAAAATAAAATATGGTATCGTAAATTTACCATAATTTCATTCTTATATTTTTATCGGTTGAATTTTTTAAGTTTATTTTCCTTTATGAAGAGATTTTTATGTGCATTAATTTAAAATTTTTGGTTCCCAGTTATCTAATATGGTATGGCTAAAACTTGTGAATTTCATTGTTGTTGTAACATAATAATTAAGAAGTATTTATTAGAATGACAAATTGTTGAATTTAAAGGTAATATTTAGTAGATATGATGGGAAGAAAATCTAATAGAATTTGAAAATATTGTCGGTCACAATATAACTGCGCAAATCAACAAAAAGGTACCATATTGGATGATTGTGGGCGAAACCTCTGATTTGATTATGTATAAATAAAATTTAACTCTAAGAATTAAAAAAAATCTATAAAGACAAAATTACTAAATAAATAAATAATATGAGATTTAATTTAATCTTTACACTTTAATATACAGAGGCAATAGTATTTTCTACTTTTTATAAAGGTTATAAATCTCCTTCCCATAATAAATTCATCTTTGACTATTATGTCTTGGTTCCAATTCTCATAAATAATGATTTCAATGGATTAAGTGATTTGTAAATACTACAATAAACCCTTAAAAAAAAGTAGTGACATATCTTGAAATAGAGCAACTTATTTTACTTTTATATATATATATATAGAGAGAGAGAGAGAGATAATGCCAATGTTACATACAATTAATGATTTTCTATGGGATCTTAATCCTCTTTAATAACTACATCTATAATTGCTGTTGCTGTATTGACCATTAATTGGTGTGGACTCCATAAAAGTGTAAGAAACCCCATTCATTTAAATGCAGTTATTTGAAAGGATTCATATATCATTTACTAGGAGTTGGGTGAAAGTAGTAGTATATTTCATTTTGTTTCCTAAATAACAATTAAACTAAAGGTGACACACGACTTACTAAATTAAAATCAAAACAAGAATTTAGTTAATAACGTTAAAAAATTTTAATAATTGATAAATCATGTGAAAAAAATAGAAAAAAATGATATATTGATGAGTTTGAATCCTCTCCATTTTTTTGTCAATTTTTTTATTAATTTTAGAAAAATAAAGATAATTTTTGTTCTACAATTCACTGATTCTCTTATTGATACTCACAATTTTAAATAAAAAACTTTATATCTATTTCTCTTCAAAATCATCTCATCCATTTTCCAAAAAAGGATAAGTATCCAAATTCTATATTAATGTGTATCAATAGTTAATTGCTAAGAGCAGCTTGAAAGAAAATATATTAAACATAATTAATTCTTTATGGTGACAAAGCAAAATAAATAATTTAGAGCAGCTGTTTATCCTTCATGGCAATAAAAGGTCAATATTTTCGGCATAGCTCTTTGTTTATCCTATAATTCCTATAATGTCCCTTTCAAGAAATGTCTTTTTTTTTTTAATGCAATTTTATTTCCATTTTACCCCGATTTCATATTTTGTCTCTTATACGTTAGGCACACAATGTGATCCCAAGATGTAGCCAAACCCAACAAAAGATATCCAGCTGTCATCGATTTTGGTAAATTATTTTCGCATCTTTTAAAATTTAATTTAAATATTTTGGTCTATTATCAACAATTGATTGACTCACGGAAGTAGGTTGAGTGACAAGGCATTTTAAATTTAGTGAAAGTTTTTGAATTTAATCTTCAAAGGAACTTTTATTGTGGGGATATATGTAAACAACCACAATAAAAAAAAAATTACTTTAGTCTATTTTAATTTTATGAAGTTCATCAAACCTTTCTTATTTAGTATAAATGGTCTTTTAAAATTATTCTGTATAATTTTGTAAAATTTTATAAAATATGAAATTTTCAATATTTTTAAAACTTTCCAAAAATTTCTTATTTAATATTCTAAAACTTCTAATAAATTTTATATTAACCCCACCAATAGTTTGCGCATAATTTTGCCTCTCATTCCCGCAGTGTATCTTCTCATGCCTTAAATTTATGGATTAAAGTATGGTTGACGGGAGATGCTTTTTGTTTCTTCGCCTTTCTTCTCACAAGCAGAGCATTGAAAGTGGAGGAATCAATTCAATTGGCAATTTGGCATTGACGTAAAAAGGGATCGGTCGAAGGGTTGACACAAGCGAGAATCTAACAAAGGGTTCCGTCTGGGCCCCTTACCTTCGGTTCATGATCATCCGTACAGCCGCATTGTCTTTTGGAATCTATCCGTTTCATGTGTTGATCTTCATTTGCCTCACTGCGTCGCACTCTGCTTTTTATTTCCTCTCTCTTCAATGTCTGGCTAGACAATCAATTATTTGTATAATACATAATATGTTGGTGAATCCTACCATATTTCGATGATTTTGAAATTTAGATTGATGTGATAATTTTATAAATAATTAAATTAAATTAAAATTATTTAATTATATTTGTTAAAAAATAACTAGTTGAAATTCAATAATTTTAATTTAATAATTTTAGAAAATTTTATTTTATCCTAAATTTTAAAATTCTAAAGATACCATGATAAATATTGAATTCTATTTAGTAACTATTTTAAAAAAATTATATGAATGATTATTCTTAAAATTTTTATATTTTTATTGATATTTTAATTTTTATATAAAGTTATAATAATCTAAAAGAAAAAATATTTGTTGCAAGTTAAGTTTATGAATTTTTTTACTTGTTATACGCAAAATCAATAAAAAATTATAACTTAAGATAAAAATAAAAAATAAATATCTCTATATTATATATTAACTGTGATAATTATTATCTCTTATTATGACAAGTGTTATTCTTATAATTTATCATCTGTCAATTTATTATTTCTTTTCAATGAAATATTAATTTATCATTTCTTCTCTACATGAAAAATAAATTATGAAACCAAAAACTATTTTTTACATTTATTAGTCACCAACAATTAGTAATAAATATAAAGTTGTTGATTGTTTATTTCATTTATTTTTTTAATATTAAATTAATTCCTAATAAAAAATTAAAATTTAAATATCTAGTATCATTTTACATTAAAATAATTTTATTTTGAATTTTAAAATGATGAATCATGTTAAAAAAAGATGTGTTCAAAGGCTATATCTAAATTCAAAATTAATTACTAATATTAAAAAGTTATCTAATGAAATCATGAAAGTTATCTTTCAATTCAAATTCAAAATCAATTACTAATTTAAATTAATAGAGTGATCATATGTTTCCTTCATTAAATTTCTCCTTATGTATCACTTTTTATATATTTTATTTTTTTATTTTACTCCTCAATTGCTTCAAAAAAAAATTTCATTGCTTTTTTCCTTTTTCTCCTTACCTCTTCTTAGTTTTTTTTTTTTTTTTTTGAAGTATAATCTCATGTTTTTCCTTTTTTTTCTTTCACAAAATTTGTCCATGGACTCTCAATTTATCTTTCTCTTCTTCTCTTTTAGTTTTGCTTCAAGATTTTCTTACTGCTTTGTTATGGTAAGTTAAATGGATTTTTCTAGTCTCATATATCATTATCTTTAGAATTAAGCACATGTAAGTGATTTCAAAATTTCTTTTGAAATATTATCTTATATCTTTTTCTTCCCTTCTTTCATGGAATTTTTCAAAAAGATTCTTAATTTATCCTTCTCTTCTTCTTTTTTTTAAGTTTTGCTTTAAAATTCCTTACAAGGCTTTGCTATAGAAGATTAAATGGATTTTTTTTGTTCTTCTTTGTCTCTAGAATCATACACGTGTGAGTATTTGGCTTCAATTTCTTTTAATATTTTTATCTTTCATAGTTGATACTTGATATTTTTTTTCCTTTTGGAAAAACCCATTTTTTTATCTTGCAGCATTTGAAGTTAATTTTTTAATACCTCTCTCACTTTATTTTTTTTTTTTGCTTTGTTAATAAATTTATGTATTTTCATTTGAGAGATTGCTTTATGATTGTTGATGATAAAAGTTAAGAGGCTTTACTATAATGGAACATTTTTTAGATATGTTGAATCTGTTTTATAATGTTAATTAGTTGATTAGATTGCATGCAAAATCAATTCTCATGTAAATTTAGTATGATTGAAAAAAAATCCAATCTTTTTTTTAAGTTGTCCCTTTATCTAGAACATATTCTTTTAAAAAGCAATTGTATCATATAAGATGTTCACTTGGCTGTATTAGATTTACAACTTAGATATGTAATTTTTACAAATTTGCTAATTTATAAAATTTCAATTTCTACAAATTCACAGAAGTATATTAGTGATGATCTTCTACTAATAGTAAATAAATTATATTTTTTGTTAATTTTTTTGTTATTAAAAATATGTTTTATTTTCTAAGAATTTGAGAGTTCAAATATCAAAATAATGCTATTCAAACTATAAGCATTTTATTCAAATATATATTGAAGTCATAGGTTAATTTTTTGAGTAATTTTGGATAACTAAAATTAATTAATATTTTTATTTCAGGATGATTAGAAGGTCTTAAGATGATTGGTAAAAATTAAAAGGTATATTTACTATAAATGATTATTACAGTTTTTATCACTTGGATTTGAAATCAAAGTTGTATTTAAGGTACTTATTATATATTTTCTTATAGCCTATATTGTTATTTTATTATTTTTTATTCTTACTAAAGAGCATTATAGGAAATTTAATAATTAAAATTATATATATAATTTTATTATAATATCTACCCTATCAAAGGCTTAGCAATTTTTAAGTTTGTTAATATTATTTTGGGAACTATATATATATTGTTATTTAGGGATTGTACATGATTCTTATATAGACAAATAAATGTATATTTTTTAAAAGTTACAACTCACTATAACATACAACTAAAAAATAATAATAACCTATACAAAATTATATTATAATGATTATTGTATGAAAACTATATTTTCTTAAATACTAAATTATGATTTATTAATCATATTGTATCCTTTTTATTGTTTTAATATATCTTCTTACATTAGAGGATTAAAAAATTATATTGAATTATAATAAATAAAATTCCTATTTATTCTATTTAAAGCAACAACAGAGAATTGTAAACCTTAATTTAAATTTATTATCAATTTTTTTGTAATATTTTATAATTAAAGTATAACACACAAATATCTAGATAAAATTTTGCACCTATTGTGTCAATCAATCATTTAATATTCATGCTTAATTATTTTATTCTTAATAGTAAATCAAGAAATAGGTAGAGAATAAAGTGAATAATTATAACTATTGAAAAAATTTAAATGCTGAGAATTTGATAAATAATAAGCTATCAAAAAAATAATTTTCTAATTTGTATTTATCTTATTCATTGATTTTTTTTATCAATAATTATAATCATTTATTATAATTTTTAAAGTGCATTTTATACTTTAAAAGAGATAGATTCATGCATCAGGAATTAGCTAAAAGAACTTCACTTATATTTTGCATTTCAATTATGAGACTAATTATATATTTTATTTTTTAAAAAATAAAAAAATAAATATTAACAATCGCTAATTTCTCTATCAAATAATAATATATTATCATTTAATTTTTTATTGTAAATCTAAGAAACGTGGGATTTGAATTCTCTTCTTTTTTTTGTCTTTTTTATTATTTTTAAAGAGATATGCAATTATCTACTTAAAAATAATAGAGAAGTATGAGTGTAATATATGTAAAGTATTATTATAAATGCATAGTTTATAACATAAAAACTTAATGCAAGCAATCTTATTGCATAACTTATTTTATAATTTACTACCAGAAGTAACCATTTTTAGTCATCTATAATACTTTATTATATTTTCCTGATGTTAATAAAGGAATTATACAAATGAAAAGAAAATGTGTTTCCTCTACTTGAAATTCCTTTATATTGGGAAGAAAAAGCATATATAACTCTTGCATTAGATAACCTTCCAATACAAAAATAGACATACAACTTTTTCTCACTATATTTTAGCTTCAAATTGCAACCTTTTTTTTTTGGTTTTCTCGATAACCCTAAACATGTAGGGAAAGCAATATTTATAAGTGGTAGATGAACCTTAGACATTGATTATTAAGAAAAAATTTGATGTCTTAAGTTTGGCAATATCTCAAGAAAGTGACAATTGCCATACATTAAGATATTGGTCAAGCACTTCATCGACTTATAAACTTTTGACTTGAACTATCATGATGATTGGCATGGGCTTAGATAATAGCCATTTTAAAAAATTAATGTCTTATGTTTCACCAGTTTCCTATAAAATAACTATTTTATTTTTCTTTGATAACTTATTCATTAAAATTAATTCAATTATACACATCAAACCATATTCCAAAACATAATTTATATATATCACTTATTTATACAACATTTAATTTTGTATGGAAGTAGGATTCATTTAAATTTATCTCATAAAAATATATGAAAAAAGATAAAACATATGATCCAATTTATAGTTTTGCAAGTGGTATTAAGCCACAATTTTTTAGTTTAAGTATAAATTTTGTAAGAATATTGACATTATTTCATGAATCAATTTTTTTTAAATTTAAATTAATGTAATTGAAATCATTAACATTTAAATTCTTTGTTGTATTTCCATAATTTTCTTTTATAATTAATCAAATAGAAATAATAAATAATTAAATATAAACATTAAAACAAATAAGAAAAGAGAAAGATGATTACAAAAATATATTATGCAATTTCATTTATTTTCATATTAACACATCAATATATACACTAAAAATGCTATAATTTACAATGAACACAAAGATGCTGATAACATTATAGGTTTCTAAGATGAAATGTGTAAATTGATGGTTTTAATAGAGATGACCATTGAGATGAAGGGTATAGATGGAGGGTGTATTTGACTCCCTTCTTCAACCCTCGAAGAAAGAATCAACACTCATAATACAAGTAAGCATAGGAAAGCCTAGTTCTTTACTTTTTGTCTACCATTATAACAGTATTAAAACATGAATAGCTAGCTTGTATTTCTTAGCTTAATTACAACATGAAAAAATAATCTCTCTTTGAAGATTAAGGCAGGGTGTATGGAGGGTCTAGGCAATGAATTTGCTTCCATTATCAATTCAAAAGTACAGATCAAATGTAAAGATTTCCTTTTTATCTCAAAAGGCACATTTAGAGATGTTTTAGATGTTGTTGAAGGGCTTGCCTTTTTCAATAATTTAGGTTTTATAAAGTGACTTTTGTGATTTGTTAAACCATAAAATCAAAGATATCGAAGGAAGGCATGATAAGATCTAAAGCATCTCCCAATGTGCTTCTTAAGAAAGAAGGATAACTGTATCTAAATTTGATTTGAACCTTTAAATTAGATAATTGAAGAAATTTTAAATTGGTAATTGCTACCAAAATTTTTAGGTTACTCTACAAAACATTAGACATTGGTTTTAAAACAACGACTAGTGTCTAGATTTTTGCCTATTTAAACTATGGTTTTTTTAACTTCTTTTAAATATCGATTATTTGAACAATCAACATTATAAGTATTCACAATTTCCTAAATCCTTCTGAATGATGTAGTGTAGTTTAAATGAGTTAATTATTAACATTACAATGTTGTTCATGAATGTTGTAGTATGGCTTAAATGAGCTAATTGTTGACATTACAAATTCATAATAAAAATATTAACTATTTGTAGATAATCTTTAGATGTTGATTCTTGTATACAATCCATATGTAATTCTTTATAATTTCCAATAATATTATAAATATGAAAATTATTTAGCAATTAATATTCATTTACACATTGGTTTCTATATACATCCGTCATTTATTCTTCAAACATTTTTTCTAATATAATGTTTGGTATTTTGTTATATGTTAAGTACTTAGAAACTGATGTAGTAAATTAGAAATAAGTTTATGTTCAATATCCTTATTGGATTTTATTAAATAATTGAAATGGTTTTCTTAATTTTTTTAAAAATTCTAGTATGTTGTATAAATAAATTTTTACACAATGAAATTTTTAAAAATTTGGACAATTTTATATAATCATTGTATAGTAAAGATCAAAGATGACAACATGAAAATATCAAACATATTTACATATTCACAAATGAAAGTAAAGATCAAACGAAGATTTCAACTATAATAAATCATTATATGAAGAAAACTATAAATGAAAATACAAAAAACTTTTACAATTATATGCATTCCATAAAATAACTTACTCAAAACTTACACTTTTATAACATAATCATTATGCATATAGATTTACATCCCAAAGTAATCCTTATTGCAAATTCTTATCTTTATTAAAGAAAGATATGTTTTCCTCTTGTTAAAGTATTCCCTAAGATTTTACATAGATTAGTCATTTTTTACTTTAAAGCAAAGGGTGGAATATAAAGATAACTTACTCATATTTAGAATTTCTTTGAATTTGTGGAAGTATCTTATCCAGGACTTTAATGCCTCTTGCTATTTAAAAGCAGGAGACATTAGAGTCCTAGATGTGGTACTTCCATAAAATTTGAAGCATTTCTAAAGAGTTAATGGGTTCTACTCAAATTCAACCTAAACATACAACAAAAAGTGCAAGTAAAATTTATAAGCACTAGAAGTAACATTTATACATTAATTTTTAATATTTATGAGAAAGGCCTTAATTGTTCGATATTTTGAAAGCATGCATTTGGTTGTTTTAGTTTTTGCAATCTACATTGAAGTTTAGATGGATAGTACAATTTGAAATCAAAATGCCAACAATGACATCAGTAGCTAATATTTAAGGTAGTATATGTTAGAATCATAATTGACAACTTTATGGATTTGTTTAAGCAAATATTATTGAATCTAATACTTGGGCCTTTTGCTTTTTGTATTAATTTTAAATTCCTAATAAAATAGTAAAGAATGTTCAAATTATTTAATATTTATAATTATTAATTTTGAAATATTTATTGCCTTTTTCTAAACATGTAATATGGAACACTTAGAGTTTTATTTGTTTTAATTAATGTAGCTAGTTGAGAAATGCAATTTCTTAATTAATGTTGGATTAAACATAGTTATGATGATAATAGAAGTAATTTAAGTGAAATTACATAGTAATATTATTAATAAAACAAAAAAGATGAGATTTGAAAAAGAATCTTAGAATTTTTTTAATATATATATGTTATTGATAACTCCCTAGTGTATGGCTTCAATTTCAAAATACCAAATAATTTTGATCTCATAATCTTTCAGTCTAAGAATTAGTTAAATATAATTGTATCTTATTTTAATTATTTTTCCAACTATAATTATTTGTTGATTGTCTAGAAAAACATTTAGTTGAAGTTTGTTAAATCATTTTAGTTTATTCAATTAGAAATAGTGGTTTAAAATTAATAACCATTGCTTCACTACAAGCTCTATTTTTTTATTTCATGGTTGTTTTTATTTATCATTAGAGTTTATTTGGGAGGTGAAAATCTGATTTTAAAGGTCCACAGTGTGCTTCAATTCACTAGGTAACAAAAGTGTGTTTAACTACATGTTATGATATATATGATGTAGTAAATATCAGAAGCTAATTACATTTGCAATCATTTATCTTCATTTACTTTGATTTAACTTATGTTAATAAGATTTTTTGTATTATAGATAAGTAACTAATTGGATTCCCAAGCTAAGGGAAAAAAAGGTAGGGTTAAGGAATTTCTGCTAGTAATAGGAATGGGAAAATGAGCTTGGTGAGAATGGAAATGGTGGTAATAATAATGGTGACAATATGAATACTAATAATGCTCTAAAAATATTTCCTATATAAAATTACTTTAAGAAAGTGAATAGTGGATCAGTGAAATGTAGGGGTTATGGAATGGAGTTTGTATTTGATGTTGCTAAGGATAGGATGTCCATATTTGTTCTTGACTATGAAAGATATGGAAGGCTAAAGGCTTAGGAACTTTCCTTGTATTATGATTTAAGTGTTGTTTGTTAGTTTAATGTTTGGTAAAACTTTATTTTACTTTGAAGAATGTGTGCTATGTGAAAATATTTTTGATATATCATTTCCCATTTATGTTTCCAAGTTATGTAAAGACAAATTTGTTATTCTAATTTGTGAAATAAGACAATGATTTTTGTGTGTGATATTGGTTATGTATTATTTGTTAATCCATATGATTCTTTTGTTCATAAATTTAGAGGTTCTTTCTATAGATAAAGTCAAAGCCCTATTAACTGGTAAGGAAGCTCTAACTTTAGAATAGCCTCTCTATGCAATTCCAAAATTAACATAATAACCTCTAACTTTTCCTACCTCAACCCTAACCCAATCTTCTTTTTGAAGTGCAAAGCCTCATGTTGGTTTAATTGATAAAGGTAAGGCCTTTATTGCTCAAAGTGACAAAAGTAAAGCCCTTGCCATTACTAGTGGCAAAAGTAAATGATAAAGGCAAGGCACATATTGCTTCTAGTAAGAAAAGTAAGGCCCTAGTTGCTCTTTTAAGTAAAAATTCCAAAGCCATTATTGCTAGTGGAAAGAAAAAGAATATTAGATCAAGAAAGCTACATGCAAACAAATTAGCTAGGATCCATATAAGAAAAAGATCAATAATATAAGAACATTTCAAAAAAGTGTTAGATGATATGGTGAATTGTCACATCCAATTTAATTTTAACTAGCATGGATCTCAATACATGATTTTTGCTAACCTTAATTCTATTCATTTTAATCTCATTCAATAGAAATTGTTATATTTTTGTGATAACCTAAAATTTATTTTAATTGTTTTACAAAAAATAGATAGAATTTTCTCTATTTTCAAACACTTTTTATAGGTCACACACCTTAAATCTTATAACTTATATTTATCATAAATTTGATAGTAATATCAACATACATAATACTATACAATCTCAAAATATATACACAAAAATAATTCAACACATCAAATGCTGAATTAACAAAATTTCTATCTCTAACTTTGATTCTAATCCAAAGGGAACTCCAACTGTCAAATCATCCAACTACATAGCCTTTGACTTTCCATACATAAGGTAAAGTTCAAATAAACTATCTCAACTTGAAAATGTTGAAAATAAAATAGAATGAGTTACAAGAACTTAGTGACCATACATCTATCACTACTTATATACATAATAGTCACAAACTAATTATGTATTAAATTTGAAAATAATAGCAAACCCATTTCTTAGATTTCAAGAAATGTATGAAAGTGAGCCACAGATTAGGACTTCACTTGCATATAACTTGGATTTCACATCTCACATTACAAATCATAGCAATCTTAACTATTTGTTAGTACATGATTAGTTATTATATAACATACCACCCATTTCAAGTGGTCATTATATTCACAAATAACCATTAAAGCTTAATCACAATTGAATCATTACAATCACATTAAGCCTTTGCAATTATATCAAATAGTAATATGATATCACAAAGAAATTTCAATATCACATCATATTACAAGATTATTTATTATAAACATACATATATCCACCTTTTAAACTCTCAAGTTAGTTTTATACTCCCCTATAAGCTACCTGCTGAGAATTTTCCATCTAGCTTCCATATTATCACATTTTTCATTTTAAATGTCATGTATGGCATAATTCATAATGTAATAAATTCACTAGAGCTCAGTAGAAACTATTCTTCATCACAAAATAAATCAAAGCACACAATATAATGTGTATCTATATATAGTAGCACCACCATGCTCTCTTACATGATCACAACATTCTTCTACATTCCAACATAGATTATATTATACTTTCCAACATGCATATAATGATATAACTTAATCATAATACAAACAATATCATTTACTATTGTAATCCTAACACAATCAATCAATAGCTAATAATGATACCACCATGCTTTCTAAACATTTAGATACACAAGCACTCAAAGAAATAACCATCACCTTATCACAAATGTTATTTCCCAATTATTCATACATAACATCAAGGATGAGTCAATACTAATCCATAATGCAGGTTTATTCCTTTAAAGATTCACATATATATATAATTCATACCATTTATAATAAGGATTATCTACAAGTCATGTAAACCAAAATAAAGTATTTATTTAAGGAAGATATATGCTCACCTAGTAATGCTTGTTCATTACTAGAAGTTCCAAAGCAACTATACTCATGTTTTCACATTTTCCTCTGTTAGGATTAGGAGCTAAATAGTTGCAATGGAATTTAACTAATCTCAACTAAGAATCCATGTGAAATAATTAGATTAGGATAAGGATTTAGTTATTACCTATTGTAGATAATTTAAAGGCTTGATCATTGATTACCTTTTAGTCATATTATACTTTCCAGCATGCACATAATGATATAACTTAATCATAATATAAATATATCATTTACTAACACAATTAACTAATAGTTAATAATGATACCACTATGCCTTCTGAATATATTAGATACACAAGCACTCAAACAAATAATCATTACCTTATAATAGATGTTATTTCCTAATTATTCATACATAACATCCAAGATGAGTCAATACTAATCTATAATGTAGGTTTATTCCTTTGAAGACTCAAGGGTGGATATATATATAATTCATACCATTTATAATAAGGATTATCTACATGTCATGTAAACTAAAATAAAATAGTTATTTAAGAAAGATATATACTCACTTGGTAATGCTTGTTCATTGCTAGAAGCTCTAAAGCAACTATACTCATGTTTTCACATTTTCCTCTATTGGGATTGGGAGCCAAACAATTGCAATGGAATTTAATCGATCCCAACCAAGGATCCATGTGAAACGATTAGATCAAGATAAGGATTTAGTCATTATCTTTTGTAGATTATTCAAAAGCTTGATCATTGATTCCCTTTTTGACTTGCTTTCAATTAAAAATTTTAAGGTATCTATACAAACCCATGAATCACTAGTGAATGTCCTATAGCCACTAATTGAAATTCTCCTCCTTTACCTCGCAGTGCTAGCTACGCCCTCTAGGGTTATGGTTAATAAGTAAAATATTTACATATTTATTTTTCCTTATATAATGCATTTTTGGATGTTATCTAAGCTTAATTTAATAAATTTGCTTCCATTTTGTGGATGGGTTGTGATTTTGAGAAGAAATTAGATTTTTTGAAAAATGCTACAGTTCAACCCTATTTTAGGTTTTGAGTCATAGTTAGAGCTCTAGATATTGGATTAGGTCATTCTTTATATGAATCAAAAGTTAAGAAAGAATCCTACAACTTTCATATTTTGAGAAAAGCCTAGCTCAACCCTAAAAGACCTCAAATTTTGCTTAAAAGTTGAAATAATAGTTCTGGTCAAATCTAACCTTTGCCCATTAATTTGACCATAACTGGAACAAAAGATGTCTAATTTGGGACTTCTTTAATGCATTTTAAAGCTAAGATACAACTCTACAATCTCATGTTGACTGAAGAATGTGAATTAACTTTTTTTATTATCAAAAGTTAGCAACAATCTAGAAGAATAGTTGCTATGAATTAAGGTTGGTACCTAATGGTCAAGGTTAGTAGCTAATGGTCAAAATTTATGGTTTGGCAAGTTGAAATCCTTGCACCCACTAATCTATAAATAGCAAGGAGCAAAAGACACATGGAGACATTATCTTAGAGGGTAGAAAATTTTAAAGAGCATTTAGAGTTTAGTTCATGCATTTTTAATTCTTGTATGCCTCCTCAATGGAAGGCTAGGTAGTCCTCCTATATGGATGGTTTTACCTCCTACATGTATTGTTAGAATTTTTATTTTTATGTATTTATAATTGTATCTTTATGTTTTGATCATGAATATTATGATATTTTCATTTTATTTTAAGTTTGTTTCTAATTTCATTATGAACTAAATCCTCATTTTC
This sequence comes from Sindora glabra, assembly GCA_020226215.1. Lineage (NCBI taxonomy): Eukaryota > Viridiplantae > Streptophyta > Magnoliopsida > Fabales > Fabaceae > Sindora > Sindora glabra. The sequence continues at coordinate 51,342,317 of CM035232.1, read as the reverse complement.
TTAGGGTAATAATGTAACTTAATAATAATGGATTGAATTTTAATCTATTGAAACTAATTTTAGTTTCCTTCTCCATGATTGAGTTTTAATTATTGTTCTTAATACTTTTAATTGATTGGCCACCTTTTGAATAATTTCAATATGCATGTTGAGGGAAGGAGATGCATGTGTGTGGACTCTATAATTAAAATCATAAATTGCATTGTTAGTGTATATGCCCTAAAACTAATCATATTGGTGATTGTAATTTTGAATCATATTATTTTAATGGCAATTTCAATTATTATATTTATATATATTATCTGTGTAATATATTTAATTATGATAATAACTTTAGAATAATTGTATTCTTAGATATCCCTAGTCATATATCATTTAGATTAGGTTTCTTTGATGTTAAGACTAGCATGTGTGAAGACTTATATGGGATATTAAGTTTACACATGAGTACAAGTTAGAGAACTTGCATACTAGACCGACCTATATTAAGAACACTACATGAATCGTTATATGAGTGTCATGAGTGGTTCTTAGTGATCATTATTAATATGGTCCTTTGACTTGAGATCACTAAGGTTCCCTACATGTGAGTTTCATATTTTGATACTATTCTATGTCACAAATGGTTGAGTGAATGCAAGGGTAGATATTGGATATGTCACATATCATGCGGAGGGGTTTGTGTGATCAAGATAGAATTTGTCCCTCATATATAACAAGAGTAATATATGTGGGCCCCTTGATTAAGTAAAGCTGAGAAAATGTATGGCCATGCTTAGATGAATTGACATGAGATGTCGATTACATTTGTTTCAGTCAGCTTACTTAGGAATCAAGAAACCTTAAGATTGGGCTATACGGGAATGACACGGTCCATGTCTCATGCTCAATCTAGATGTATAGGACACAAGGACATAGGTGATAATCACGTGTAAAGATTTAGTCAAATCACCGACTTTCTAATTACTTGAGTAACAATGATGTGTTACTAAACACTGATCATTGTTTATGATCATTAATATGATCAATGGTCATTACCAATGTAATGAAAGCCTGTAAGGTCACACACTTAGAGCCTAGTGAATTTGGAATTAATTGACCAAATTGTTTGGGTCTAATATTTAGGAATTCATGTTATAATTATAAGACCCAATAGTAAGGCTATAATTGTACATGGAATAAAGCCTAAATAGGTTAGGTTTTTCTATGCACCTATTTAAATAGGCTTGTTGGATAATAATAATTAATATGATTATTATTCACACACCCCAAAAAGGCACAAAAAAATCCTATCACCTCTCCTTGACCAAAACCCCTGAAGAGGCGTAGCTAGCACTACGAGGTGAAAGGAGATCAATTCCAACCGATGTTTGTGTGGACATTCATCGGTGATTCACGGGTTCGTGTGGATACTTCAGAGTTTTCGGTCGAAAGGAAGCTAAAGAGGTGATTAACGATCGAGTTCTAGAGTTATCAACAAAGGTATTGAACAAACCCTTATTCCAATTTAACATTTTTTCATGGATCCGGTGGGTGGGATCGGTTTATTCCGCTGCGCTCGTATAGCTCTTGATCCCAACAGTGCATATGGAATAGGAATATATTTATATAGTTTATGTAGTTATAATGAGTTCTATAAATCTTAATGCATGATTGGTTGTTTTAATTCACATAGGGATATAGTGAATTAATAATTAATGATAGAATTACTTGACCTTAGAAGAGGCTAGTAATTAATTTAGGGAAACTTGACTATTAATCATGATGATTAAAATTAGATTAGAATAGATAGATAATTCAATATGAAATTGTTAAGTGAAATATGATCCTTAGGGCTTTATTTATATTTGTTTTTACTCTAATTGGATTCATATTCATTTTAAATATTTTGCATAAATTTTTATTTAGTTACTTTAATTCTTGCCTAATTGATTTGCCAAATAGCGTTAAGATTATCAATTTGGTACTTAATGAAACAATCCTCATGGGAATGATATTCTACTTATCACTTTATTACTTGTTTACGATATTGTATACTTTCACTTATAAATAAACTATTTCACACGTAACAAAATTTTGACACCATTATTGAGGATTGTTATCTTTAATATCAATACTAAGTAATTTTAATCCTAATTGGATTTTTATTTTACATTTCTTAGTGTCTCTTGTCTCTTTTTAGGTTTACCCTAGTGTATAATCGATTAAAAGTCACTAAGCCATTGCTTTTTGATTCTGAGATTGAGAAAACCTATCGAAGAAATCAAAAGGTACGAAAGCAGTTAACTATAGATCAGAATGAAGCAATGGTAGATCCAAAAGAGGAAGGAGCGGACACCAAGTTACTTTATGACTATGCCATACCTACAATAATGGATACAACATCTAGGATAAAAAAACTACCCACACTTGAAAATAACTTTGAAATAAAGTCATCCATTATTTAAGTGGTCCAAGCTAATTAGTTTAGAGGTTCTCCTGCTGAAGATCCCAATGCCCACATTTCCAACTTCTTAGAGATATATGACACTTTCAAGCAAAATGGTGTTAGTGATAATGTCATACGACTGAGACTATTCCTTTTTTCTTTAAGGGATAAAGCCAAAAGTTGGTTAGACTTTCTACCAATTGGAAGCATCACTACTTGGAATATTTTGGCTAAAAAATTCCTAACAAAGTTCTTTCCCCTAACTGAGATAGCTATGATAAGGAATAAAATAGCCTCTTTTACCTAGAGGGACTTTGAAAGCTTATATAAAGAATGGGAGAGGTATAAAGAGTTGCTTAGAAGATATCCTCACCATAGGTTACTAGATTGGCTTTAATTGCAGACTTTTTACAATAGGTTAACAAATAAGACTAGAACATTGGTGAATGCTGCAACTGGAGGATCTTTAATAGGGAAAAAACATAAAAGCTACTATGGAGCTATTGGAGGAGATTGAGGTAAATACTTACTAGTGGCTTTCTAAATACAACACTCCAAAGAAAACATTTGAGGTCTATGAGCTAGATATCCTAACCACTTTATCTTTTTAGGTTGCCTCTATATCCAAGCAAGTGAGCTCACTAATAGCTCAAGCAAATACAATTGGAACTCCTATAGATGCTTGTGATTTATATAAAGATCCTTATATGAGCACACAATGCCAAGAAGTTAATCCCTTTCATGCCTTCTCAACTTGAACAAGCAAACTATGTGAGGAATCAAAATGGTTAAAACAACCCTTTCTCAAACACATATAATCTAGGATCGACAAATCACCTTAATTTAGGGTGAAAGAATAATCAAAATGTGTTTAAACCTCAAGGAAACTATCAACAACAAATTCAACAATCACCAGCATATCTAAAGGCAAATCTAGAAGATGCATTGGCTTAATTGACCATGAATACTTCCTAATTCATAGCCAAATTAAAGGCTACACTTAAGAGCTAGGAAGTTATCTTGCAAAGTCAAGTAACCTTAATTAAAAATTTGGAGGTGTAGATGGGCCAAATTGTAAGCATGCTGAATTCTAGACAACTAAGCCTTTTACCTAATGATGTTGAAAGAAACCCTAAGGAGCATTTAAAGGCTGTTATATTAAGAAGTGGGAAGTAATTGAACGAGCATGAACCAAGAAAGAAACATGAAGAAAAGAAAATTTTGAAAGGAAAAGATGATAAAGAAATTCAAAAAGAAGATGAAATAATTCTAAGAAGAATAACTAATGAGAAAAATATTTACTATTTTATTTTTTCCTATTTTATGTCTTTTAGGTGTTACATGTGCTTAATTTTACAAAATAAGCCTTGTTTTATAGTTTTAGATTGATTTTACAAATTTCTGAATTTATTCAGTAAATACTGGATTTTGATACTATTTCTATTTTTTAGTTATATCTTGGGCTCCAGTTGTTAGATTAAGGCATTGATGGAAAGGTTAAAAAAAGATCTACAACTTTTATGTTTTAGTCAAAGCTCAGTTCAAATTCTTTCGAGCCTTTATTTGACTAACAAGTTAAAGTCGTGTTTCTATCCTAACTGAATCCATTTCTGTATTTGGGTTATATTTGGAGCTATAGTGGTTTGATTAACTTAAATCTAGTGCCCAATTCTCAGAAGACACAATCCTACAACTTTCATCTTTATGGATATTCTAGAATTCATTGATTTCATGGTCAAAATTAGGCTGGAAGTTAAACCTACAGGAATTCCTTAATGCTACTTTTAGAAATTTGATAGCTTCTAGAAATTTAATTTAAACAAGTTTGAGCTTCTAGAGATTTTGAAAAGCCTTATTATTGTAATTATAACTCTAATAGACATCTAATCTAAGTCCAATAAGGTTTTAAGCAAATTAGGATTATAAATAGGTAAGAAGGCTAAAAGGAGGAACATAATTTAAATTACACATAAGCATTTAGCAACCATCTTTTCTCTTCTTCTTTATTTTTCATCAATGGAAGCCTATATTCGTGGTTAATTTAAGGAGTTAAGGCTCTCCTTTTGAGGATTATGAGATCATGATTTGTAATGTTGACCTTTCTTTCTTAATTAATTCTTCTCTTTCTATATTTACTTGTGCTAAAAGTCTTGAGATTCCTTGTGTTAGATGTTGATTTGATATAATTGATATTCACCTTTATGATTTTTGATTTATTTGCTATTTTGTTATGAAATTATGGTTGGTAAATCATAGTCTTAAACATAAGGATAGAGTGTTGAGAGATTAATTTGAAGATTTTTAATTTAATTTCTTAAGTCAATTGAATTCTATTCATAAATTAATTTCAATCTAGCGTAGGAATTATAGTGATTGCTTAATTTAGCTAATTTTAATTAATCAAATCCTAAGCGATTGTCTAGTGTAGAATTCACAAATTATTGTAGGGATTCCGAGTAATTCAAGGTTAAAGAATTAATTAAAAAAGTTAAATCTTAATTGATTTATGATTAATCCAATTTAGGGCTGTCAATTTCCTTGAATTGGCTGTTTAATTCAATTGATTTCTTTTCTATTTTATTTTTATTTTACTTCTATTTTGAGTTAAATTTTATACTTATTAATTGTTTAATTTATGCAACCAACCCCTTCCCCAATTTTGCATTCTGTCATTGCAAAAAATTACATAAATAGCACATAACATATTATTACATTTTGTGTTCTATTTTTATTCTATTTCTGTGATAGCATTCTATTTTCACTGCACTACTATTCTGTTTGCATAAGTTTTCCTTGTTTTCATTTCATAAATGACTCAATAATTGTGTATATATTATTAGAAATTAATTAAAAAAAGATAAAATTAAAGGATCATTAAGGGTATGATCTAATTGTGCTACTATTCTATATTATCTTTTAGCACACTAGTTTTGATACAATTTTGGTGCATTACGGCATGTACATTAATAACTTTTCTAGACAACCCTCCACTATATGTTCCTCTAGTTCTATATCCTTAAAAATTGGTGAAAACCAAACTAGACAAGTAATTCAACAAGTTTTTAGAAGTGTTTAAGAAGTTACACATCAACATCCTGTTTGTTGAAGCTCTAACCTAAATGCCCATTTACGTAAAATTCAAAAGGGATCTTATCAAAGAAATGTATACTAAAGGATTTCGAAATAGTAGCTCTAACTAAATAGTGTAGTGTAATTCTATAGAGGAATTTGCCATCAAAACTAAAAGATCCTAGGAGTTTTTTATATACCTTGCACCATTGGCCAATATGAATTTGAAAAAATCTTGTGCAATTTAAGAGTAAGCACAAACCTAATACCAGTATCTGTCTATAAGAAGCTTGGCTTAGGAGAAGTGAAACTAATAATAGTCTTTCTACTTTTGGCAGATAGATCCATAAAACACCTAAGAGGAATTCTAGAAGATGTGTTTGTGAAAGTTAATAAATTCATCTTCCCAATTGATTTCATAGTAATCGGCATGGAAGAAGATTAAGAAATTCCTATAATCTTTGGGAGACCATTTTTAACGACAGGAAGAACCCTAATTGATGTTTAAAAAGAAAAACTGACTCTACAGGTTTAAGATGAGCAAGTCTCCTTCAATATTTTTAAAGCCTTATCTTTTCCTAATGAAGTTGATACATGTTTTAATGTTGAGTTAGTAAGTAGTTGCACTAAAAAAGTAGTAAATGAAATTTACTCTAATTAACCTTTAGCAGTTAGCATGATAGACACATCTCACACTATTAATCCTAAATTTTTAGAACAAGTCAGCTACCTAGAAGTTAATTCACCAATTTTCATAAAAAGACCATTTGAAGATCTAAGAGAAAAACCACTAAAACCAATCCTTTTAGTTGAAAAGCCACTAGACTTAGAGTTAAAAAAATTACCTACACATCTAAAACATGCTTTTCTGGATGCAGATTTACCCTTACAAGTTATCATTTCATCCGACTTAACTTTTGAACAAGAAGAAAAGCTACTAAGAATTTTAAGATAATACAAATCTATGCTAGGATGGTTGATTGCAGATATTAAAGGAATAAACCCTTTAATTTGCATGTATAAAATATTGCTAGAAAAAGATGCCAAGCCATTTGTAAAACATCAAAGAAGGCTTAATCCAAATATGAAAGAGGTAGTTCGAAAAAAGTATTCAAATGGCTAAATGATGGCATTATTTGCCCTATTTTTGGTAGTTCATAGGTAAGCCTTGTACAAGTTATGCCAAAAAAGAAAGGCATGATGGTGGTGCCCAGTAAAAATAATGAGCTAATCTTACAAAGAATAGTGACTGATGGAGAGTTTACATCGACTACTAAAAGCTCAACAAAGCTACTAGAAAAAATTATTTTCCTTTGCCATTCTTAGATCAGATGCTAGATAAATTGGCAGGAGAAGCTTATTACTACTTCCTTGATGGATACACCAGCTACAACCATATTTTGATTGCTCTTGAAGATCAAGAAAAATAACTTTTACTTGCCCATATGAAATATTTACTTTCAAAAAAAATCCTTTTGGAATATGTAATGCTCATACAACCTTCCAACAGACAATAATGATAATCTTCCCAGATATGGTAAAGAAATTTATGGAAGTACTTATGGATAATTTCTCAATGTTTGGAGAATCTTTTAATCTCTGCTTGACTAACTTAAAGAAAGTGCTACAATATTATGTGGAGACCAATCTTGTGTTAAATTAGGAAAAATACCACTTTATGGTGAAAAAAGGCATTATGGTAGGACACAAAGTTTCAATTCATGGAATTGAAGTTAATTAAGCAAAAATTAAAATAATAGAAAAATTACCTCCACTTGTGATAATCAAGGTCATAACGATTTTTCTAAGCCATGCTAGATTTTACAAGTAATTTATCAAAGACTTCTCAAAGATCACAAAGCCATTATGTAAGTTATTGGAAAAACATGTTCCATTTGTGTTCGATGAGAATTGCATGTTAGCATTCCAAACCTTGAAGAAAGCCTCAATTTCGGCACCAATTATCATCACTCCAAACTGGAATTTCTTATTTGAAATAACGTATGATGCAAGTGACTATAAAGTTGGAGTAGTATTGGGCCAAAGAAGAGATAAGATCTTTCATGTAATCTATTATGCTAGTCGAACACTCAATGAAACCCAAATGAATTATGCAATAATTGAAAAAGAACTCCTTGCTGTTGTGTTTGCATTTGACAAATTTAAAACTTACCTAATTGGCTCAAAAGTCATAGTCTGAATAAACCATTCAACAATAAAATACTTGATAGAGAAGAAGGACATAAAGCCTAAACTAATTAGATAGGTACTTCTACTATAAGAATATAATTTGGAGATCAAAGATAAGAAAGACCTTTCTCAACTTGAACTTCTCAAACTTGAACTAAAATTGCCAATCTAAAAGACCTTTCTAGATAAGTAGTTGTTTAATATAAAATCATTGTTAACCCCATAGTATGTTGACTTTGTGAATTATTTAGCAAGTGGGATAATGTTGTATAAGCTCTTTAGATAACAAAGAAAGAAGTTCCTAGCCAATATGAAGTATTACTTCTAGGAAAATTCATTCTTATATAAACATTGCCCATATAGAATTATTAGGAGATGTGTTCCTAAAGAAGAAATGACTAGTATCCTTTCCCATTATCATTCATCCCTTCAAGGGGGTCATTTTGGAGTAAACCGAATTGCTACTAAGGTCTTTTAGTCTAGATTCTATTAGCCTACTTTATTTAAAGACTCTCAAGCTTATGTAGCTTCTTGTGATAAATATTAGAGAATAAGAAACATCTTTTAAAGACATGAAGTCCCATTAACTAACATCTTAAATGTAGAGTTATTCAACATATAGGGTATTGACTTTATGGGCCCCTTTCTATCTTTATTTGGTAACCAATTTATTCTAGTGGCTTTAGATTATGTATCTAAATAGGTAAAGGTAGTAGCTTCTCCTACAAATAATTTTTGAGTGGTTATGAAGTTCTTTAAAAAGAATATGTTCACAAGGTTTAGGATACCCAAAGCAATCATAAATGGAGGCAAACATTTCTACAATGAGCAACTTCAATTTGTGCTCACTAAATATGGAGTAACTCATAAAGTTGCAACCCATTATCATCCACAGACTAGCAGGTAAGTAGAGATATTAAACATAAAGTTAAAATGTATTCTAGAGAAGACAGCAAATTCTTGTAGGAAAGATTAGGCAAAGAAGCTAGATGATGCATTATATGCTTACAAAACAACATTCAAGACCTCAATCAGTACATCTCCTTACCAATTGGTATATGGAAAGGCATGTCATCTTCCAATTGAATTAGAGCATAAGGCATATTAAGTAGTAAAGGTATTAAATTTTGATTTGAAGATAGTTGGTGAAAGAAGGCTAATGTAGCTAAATGAACTCAAAGAATTTCGCCAACATGCTTATGAAAATGCAAAGCTTTATAAGGAAAAGACAAAAATGTGGCATGATAAAAGAATTATGAGGAGAGAGTTCACACCAAGATAAAAAGTACTTCTTTACAACTCAAAATTAAAACTCTTTCTAAGAAAACTAAGATCAAGGTGGTCAGAACCTTTTATTATAATTCAAGTATGGCTATATAGAACTATGGAGATTGAAGATGATAACTAGAAATTCAAAATGAATGGGTAAAGATTAAAAGAATATAATGACATGCACTTAACACCCTGAAAACTATTATCGTGCTTGAAAATCCAGCTAGTAAGTTCTAAAAATAATAATAATAATAATAATTAAAAAATTCATGTTAGTAATGGGGTTAGGACTTTGTCTAACTAAAGACATTAAAAAAGGGCAGTCACTTAGGAGGCAACCTAAGATTTCTTTCTCTACTCATTCATTTTTTCTCTTTACTCACTCAAGCACACATTGCATAGCATTTTCACTCACAATTTTAGTTTTCATCATTTTCGTCATAAAGGAATCCCTTGTAAAGCTTAGAATCAGATTCCCTACTCTTCTTTAAGATATGCTCAGGAAGATCTACAATTGTCAACTTGAAAGAATGAAGATATTTAAGCATTTGGGCCTTCCTAAAGATGTATACTAGATTATTAAAGCTAAGGTACATTTAGCAAGTAAGTTTAATAAATCATTTGTTAAACATATGCTAGGAATAGGAAGAAATTCTTACTCTAAAAAAAGAAAAGCTAAAAAAATTGGAGTCTACCATAAGTGTGCAAGGTAGAACTGTAATAAGCTCTATAGAAATAAAGGAATGGTTTTAATAAATTAAGAAGATAAAATCTTATTCATAAAGGATGGATTGAGTAAATAGTCATTACATGATATCATTCAAACACTTGAGACACATCCTAGTGGAAATGTTTATATTATTTTTCTTGATTTAATGAAATTATTCAATATAGAAAAGAAGCACTATAATCTTAGGAATCTAATAGTAAATGACCTTATTTGCCAGTTTATAAGAAAACTAAATGGGAAGTAAATCCTCGACTCATAAAAGGTGTTTAAGTCATTACTGATTGTATAACCAGAGGAAAGTGTGAGCTAAAATAACAATTACTATACATATTAATGCTTGTTTTCTCTATCTTTCCTTTTTTTTTTATCTTTTTTATATTGCTTCTTGACTTTCTTTACATTTTTCTCCTTTTTATTTTATCTTTTTAGCTACTTTTAACTTTTTTTACATTTTCTTTTCTACTTTGTTTAATTTATTCACCCCATCATTGCACTTAATAGTTCTTTAGAATAAATTTTCAAACTTCTTCTAATAATGTATAATTTACGTGATCTTCTTGTTGCTACATTTGTATTATAAAATAGGCATTCTCACAACTATTAGTGCTAAAATATCTAAGAGTAAAGAGGAGAAATAGGGTAAAAATTCATCAAAAGATATATTTAAATCTATTTGTGTTTTTGGTGAATCTTATGCTGGAAAGGATGGAGAATTTTTGGTAGCAGTGAATGATCTTAGTCATGCATTAGTTGCTAAAAAAATTAACTTTATGTATAGAGGAAGACTCTATAGCTTAAAGAGAAGTACAACAATTTCTACAAACATTAGAGGGAGCAAAGTACTAAGTATTCTTGTAAATGGTTTGGATGATAAGAAATACACCATAGGTAAACAATTAAAGGTTTCTAGCTTGCCTAAACATATGGTATGCATGCTTTACAATGCTGAAGCCTTTATTACTTTACCCAGTGGTCTGGAAATATTGGATAGAATTTCTAGCATTGCATATTGGGTTAACTTAAACCTTGATCAAAAGCCAATAGGTTTGTTAAATGTTAATGATTTTTGTGATAGTTTGTTATCTTTTTTTTATCATGCTATGGAATAGGGATTCATACCCTAAGCAACTCATCATGCTATGATATCTACCTTAACTAGTAATTAGTTAATTGACTAACTACAAAGCTATACACTGAAACTAGATCCATTAGTGAAAAAAATGGATCGGCAATCTCTAGACAGCAGTACGAAGCAAAAGCTAAATACCACTTTTTGGTTGTAACTTTCTTTACTATTATAGTTTTACTCCCAAATTTTTTTTCATGTGTAAGTTGCCTATAAGTTTCCTATTTAATAAATGCTTTTACTAATCTACTAAAGACATTGGGGACAATTTCTACATTAGGTCGGGGGGGAAAATAAAAAAAACTTTTGTTAGGAAATTTTGTTAGTAAAACCATAAGATTTATTATGTATGAAAAGGATGGCCGAGTAAAGAATTATTTATAGCTCTTGACATGTATCCTTTCAAAAAAAATTTGTTTTGATCTATCTTTTTGAAAGAAAAATGTTTTTGTACTTATTTAGGTACTTTTCAATAAGTTTAAAGATTTCATAGCATGATTGATAAGCTTTCTTGCTTCTTAGAATTGATGGGCTTGACAATAGATTTTGAGTTGAATGGATTGAGTTAGAAACCTTTAACCATGAGCTTTTGAGCCTACTTGTTTAATCATCACTATATTTCTTCTATGTGATATTCACCTATTAAGTTGGCACTCTAGAACTTGTATAAAATCTTGTTAAGATTACATTTCATATGCATACTGAGATATGATAAAGGTAATTTTTTTATTTTAGTTAGAACCAAATAACCAACCTTACAATTTCACCATTGATAAGCCCTTTTAAGTTTAATTAACCATTTCTTTATTTTTAACCTATTAACATATTAGCATTAAGTGTTTTTACTTAACCTTAAGATTAATAGAGTATTTGAATCTTTGTAAGATGGGTTCTCGATAAAGTGTGGGGGTATATGTGTTATTAACTTCAAAATTGCAAGAGTCTTCTTTCAAAAAAAGAAAAAGAAAAATTTTAAAAAAAGAAGAGAGAAATTAATGTGTACTTGAGTTTAAATCTTAGGTTGTTGTGCTGAGATAAAATTATTCAAAGATGACCTATGTTTTAATTGCTCCATGAATTTCTTTCTTTGCTTTAGTCTTTTATATCCCTATTTTATCTTTCCTTTACCTTGGCCTCATTACAACCCTTAATAAGACCTTTCGATTTGAAATATGCATGTGAATTAACTAGCGGAGATTGAGAATTTATGCAAGCCTATGGTAGTGTAATCTTCAATAGGTTGAATTTGAGTGAAACACATATCCTTAAACACTTAAAAAAGGATGAATTGTAGTGATTTTATCATTATGGTTCATTCCTTCTCAGATGAAGTTACAATTCCTTTTTGGTTTTAGATATCAAGATTTGCTAATTCATGAATGTTATGATATCTTTGCACTTTAATTGTTGTTTTTCTTATGATTTTGCATTATTGATCTCATGGAAAGATTAATATTGGTTTTTAGTTTTGTGTTTGTCTGAAGAAATCCAAAAGCTAAGTATAGGGGAATTTAATAAGTAAAATATTTACATAATTATTTTCCTTTATATTATGTATTTTTGGATGTTATCTAAGCTTAATTTAATAAATTTAGTATCATTTTATGGATGGGTTGTGATTTTGAGAAGAAATTAGATTTTTCAAATAATATTGGATTTCAACCCTATTTCAGGTTTTGAGTTATAATTGGAGCTCTAAATATCATATTGAGTCATTCTTTATATGGATCAAAAGCTAAGAAAGAATACTATAATTTTCATGTTTCAAAAAAAGCCCAATTCAACCCTAAAGGATCTCAAATTTTGTTTAGAAGTTGAAATAATGGTTTTGGCCAAATATAACCTTTACCCACTAATTTGACCAAAATTGGAACTAGAGATGTCTAATTTGGGAGTTCTTTAATACATTTTAAAGCTAAGATGCAGCTCTACAATCTCATGTTGATTGACGAATGTGAATAAACTTTTTTAATTGCTAAAAGTTAGCAACAATCTAAAAAAATGGTTGCTATGAATTAAGGTTGGTAGCTAATTGTCAAAATTTATGATTTGGCAAGTTGAAATCCTTGCACCCACTTATCTATAAATAGCAAAGAGCAAAAGACATATGGAGAAATCATTTTAAAGGGTATAAAATTTTAGAGAGCATTTAAAGTTTAGTTCATGCATTTTTAATTCTTCTTATATGCCTCCTCAATGGAAGGCTAGGTAGTTCTCCTATATGGATGATTTTACCTTTTACATATATTGCTAAAATTTCTATTTTTATGCATTTGTAATTATATCTTTATGTTTTGATCATGAATGTTATGATTATTTTATTTTATTTTGAGTTTGTTTCTAATTTCATTATGAACTAAATCCTCATTTTCCTAGTATAATGATGTAAGATTGAATTTTAGTTTATTGAAACTAATTTCAGTTTTCTTTTCCTTGATTGAGTTTTAATTATTGTTCTTAATGCTTTCAATTGATTGACCACCTTTTGAATGATTTCAATATGCATGTTGAGACTAGAAGAAGATGCATGTGTGTGGATTCTATAATTAAAATCATAAATTACATATAGAATAAGAATATATTCATATGGTTTGTGTAGTCATTAAGTTCCATAAATCTTATTGCATGATTAGTTATTTTAATTCACATAAGAATATAATAAATTAGCAATTAATGATAGAATTACTTGATCTTGAAAGGGACTAATAATTAATCTAGGGAAACTTAATTATCAATCATGAAGATTAAAATTAAATTAGAATAGATAGATGATTTAATCCAAAATTGTTAAGTAAAATCTGATCCCTAGGGCTTTTTTTATATTTATTTTTACTCCAATTGCATTCATATTCATTTTAAATATTTTGCATAAATTTTTATTTAGTTACTTTAATTCTTGACTAATTAATTTGTCAAATAGTGTTAAGATTATTAACTTTGGTACTTAGTGAAATAATCCTCGTGGAAATAATACTCTACTCATCACTTTATTACTTATTTACAATAGTATGCATTTACACTTATAGACAAATCATTTCACACATAACAATGGTCAAGGAGAGCTACCAGGGTTTTCTATGTTATTTAGGATGCATGAATAATAAAATATTAATAATAATATATTAACACCCAACACGCCTATTTAAATAGGTACACAGAAAACCCTAACTAATTAGGCTTTATTCCATGTATAATTATAGGCTTATAATTAAGCTTTATAATTATAGTATGAAATTCCTATATAGTAAGCTCAAACAATTTAGTCCATCAATTCTAAATCCGCTAGGTTCTAAGTGTGCAATCCTATATGCTTTTATTACTTGGCAATGATAAATCATATTAATGATCATAAATAATGAGCGGTATCTAGTAATATATCATTGTTACCCAAGTAATAAGAAAGTTGATGATTTGACCAAACTTATATATGTGATCATTATCTATAACCTTTTATCTCAGACATCTAGATTGAGCACAAGACATAGACTGTGTCATTCTTGTATAGCCTAGTTCAAAGGTTTCTTGATTCCTAAATAAGCTGACTAAAGCAAATGTAATTAACATCTCATGTCAATCTATCTGAGTATAGCCATGCATTTTTCTTAACCTTACTTAGTTAAAGGACCCATAAATGTCACTTCTATTATATAGGAAGGACAAATTCTATCTTGATCACACAAATCCCTTCGTATGATATGTGACACATCCAATAACTACCCTTGCATTCACTCAACCATGAGTGACATAAAGCAATATCAAAATATGGAACTCACATGTTGAGAACCTTGGCAATCTTAGGTCAAAGGATCATATTAATGATAATTACTAAGAATTACTCATGACACTCATATAATGATCTATATAGTGTTCTTAGGGTAAGTAGTCTAGTACACAAGTTCTCTAATTTATACTCATGTATAGACTTAATATCTCATATAAGTCACCACACATGTTAGTCTTAACATATCAATGCAACCCAATCCATAATAATACATGATTAGGGACATTTAAGAGTACAATTATTCTAAGATTATTATCATAATTAAATATATTATGCAAAAAATATATGTATAAATATGATAATTGGAATTGCCTTTAAAATAACATGATTCAAATTAACAATCATCCATATAATTGGTTTTAGGGTATATACACCAACATCTTTCTACTTCATAATTCACTAAAACAATTTATAAATACTTTAAGTTTACTTCTTTTCTTCCTAAATCATTATTCTAAAATCTAATCATAATAATTCTATTATAATCTATTACTTCCTTCTTGAGTTAATCATAGGAAATAAAAAAATATGCCATCAATGGTAATTTGAAATTAAACTTACACATGTGAAAATATTATAATTTAAAGCTTTAGAAAAGCTCATTTGATGCTACTTATTTATCTTAAATTATCTTATCCTTTATTTTTAAATTTATTATTGAAAAATAAAAAATTCTCATATTTGATAACTTTTCCCATCTAAGGTATAAAATAATTAAAATATTATATCTAGATGATATGAATATACTTTAGGTATATTAGTCTAATACTCTTGAGCATATAATTCTAATTTTATGATTGTCACACAAGCATCCAAATATAAAGTCATAAAACAAGGGTTCTCTAAATCCAATTCAAGTTTTCTATAATATTAAAATATAAGATTCTAGAGAGGCTTATTCATACTATTTTATCACCCTATAGCATAATAGTATTATTTTTCAGAAGCATTATGAGGAATCCATAATACATGCAACATAGGTTTCTTTGAATCATGTATGAATCTTTCATAGTAA
Source organism: Sindora glabra (assembly GCA_020226215.1). Classification (NCBI taxonomy): domain Eukaryota; kingdom Viridiplantae; phylum Streptophyta; class Magnoliopsida; order Fabales; family Fabaceae; genus Sindora; species Sindora glabra. The sequence goes on along the minus strand of CM035232.1, from coordinate 51,326,706 downwards.
TAGAATAAAATATTCCATTTCTATTTTAATAATTCTATTTTAACATTTTATAACATAAAAATCATATTTTTCGTATGCATCATTGTATATGTCAAAAACACCCAAATGGTTTTTTCTTTAAAGTAAACCTAAAAGAGCAGAAACCAAGGAGGGTTCAATGTATAGAAGGTTTTACCTTGATCTAAGGTGTTCAGTGACAACTTATAAATGCTAGGATCAAGTTCCATCAGCGGCAAAGAAGGATCCCAAGCTATTCTATTATACACAGTGCAGTGTGGCTATAGCTTTACTTTTTCCCTTTTTTTTTATTACTGCCTCACACCACCCATAATAGCTATTGGCTGAAGACAAACATTCCATAACAATGAAGATAGCAAACGTTGGTCGAAGGTACAATTATGAGTTAGTCTTTCAATTAGATGCCTTTTATGTGAAACCAAGTGAGGTAGCATCCACCATCCATACCATGTGATGATGCTAGCATTGTTGATGCTAGAAGTAGCAAAAGCACATTGAAGGAAAGGAGCAATGAACAGGTGAAAAAATAAAGGAAGGAAAGAAAGGGAACTATTAGAAAAAGAAGAAGAAGAAGAGGGAAAGAGAAAGAGCTATGTTCGTGGGTAAGGTGAGAGAGAGGGAAAAAAGATATATTATTATTTATCTTAAAACACATACTTTCATAAATTTATAAATTTATAAATAAAAGTCATTTACCACCACTAATTGACTTCATAGTCTTTACACCCTTACTTTTATTTTCTGTTAATAAATAATATATATGTATATATATTTTAATAACACTTTCATTAAGAAAATCATAGTACTTAATTAATCCAATTTAAATATCCCTATTTGACCTTAGCATAAATAAATATAATTTATCTACACCTCTAATTAAAATAAATATTTTAGATTATTTAAAATAATAAAACTTTAAATATTATCCCAAGGGTATTAGATGAATAAACCTATTATAGTGTGCATTCATTGTGATTATAGGTTCTTGTATGGTAATAAAGAGCATGGCATATCAAACTTGCTTCCTTACATAAAAAAGTGTTCAAAATATGCACACACATGCACACACATACACACACTTAACACTAACCTTAGTAAAAAAATACTAGACTTTGAAAGGATGTTTAGTAACAAACAATTAACCAATTCCTATACATTTGACTTGAAAAATGTGTAGAAAGGATGTATCTTTCTTTATAATATGTGATGAGCAACTTGTTACACCCATTAGTGAATTAGGATTTATTTTTTTATTATATTTTTATTATTAATTTTAAAAATATGATAGTCACTTAATTTATTGTGGATGCATTTAAGGTAAGAATTCATTTGTGGAAATTAAAATTTCATGATGAGTATAGATAGAATTAAAGTAATTAAAAGATTGTGTAAAATTATATTTCAATAAGAGTGTATGGAATAGAACAATTTTCTAAATTGCCCTCAAATAACGACAATATTATAAAATTACCTTTCTAATTATTTAAAATCACTAAAACACTGTTCTTCCTTATTTCTTCTAAACATTGCTAAACCTCCCTTCCTCCTTCACTTCATCATCTATAATTCTCCTAAAAACTAGCAAAATCAAGCATTTAAGCAACTAGCAACCCTCTAAGATCTTAAACTAAACCAAGGTAACCTATGGTAATCTCATGCTTAAGAAAATATTTGTTAAAATTTTAAGTTTTATTAGGGAATTAAGGATTTAAGTAAAGTTTTTTAATTAAGCTTGGATTAAGGTTGTTTATGGCAAACTTCATCATCTACCAGCCTCATCTATTCTCTTCCATATATTGTAAGTAAATAATTTACTTAGTTTTAAAAAAATTTCATGATTATTGCTTAGTTGGATATTTTTTGTGATTATGTTGATGAATTGATTATTTGTGCAAGAAAGTTGTGATTGAATTGAAATTTATTGTTATAGATATTGGTAGAGTGAACATAAATGATGATTTTGTTTTAAAAAGCAATTTAAATGCATTTTGTCATTTGAAATGGGTAAGAATTAGCCAAATGAATAGTATTTTTGAAGCTATGTTGTAAAATCTATAGCTCTTACTAAGTATGGCTCCAAAATGTACTTTTAGAAGCTTATACTTGAGCACGAGAAGTTAAGTTGCTTTCTAGATAGCCTTACTTGAGTATGACATCTAGAGTTACTTATAAAATATCATACATGAGTCCATCTTTGTGTATAAGGGCTAGAATTTGTTTCTAGACTCCTTTGCTTGAGTACTATATCCTTATATGATAGTTTAGTTATTTTATTATAATATAAGTTAATATATGTTTATGTAGCTTTTATAAATGTTTAATAATTAAGTGAATGTCATTGTTTATGATATGGTTATTGGAATCTTAATGGCAATGTAGAATTATATGAAGATGTGATTAGAGGAACGAACATAGAAATGAGGAGGAATAGTATTGAAATGAATTTGAAAATGTTTAAGAATAAATAAGGTGCTTAGAGGAACAAGGTTGAGATTGTGAATAGCTATAGTTGATTAGGAGGCATAAGGTGGATTAAATAATTGTTTGTTTATTATTATTATTATTATTATGCACTTTGCTTACTATTAAAGGTGAATGGAAATATTGTGTATCATATGAACTAGAAACTTGGTGGTGATTGATTATTGTTAATCATGTATGTATGGTATAAAATGGATCCATAATCATGTATTTTTAGTTAAGTTATTTGTTTACTAAGTGTGTGACTAAATTTCTCTATTTAAAATATTTTACAAATATGCTCGCTGAAGTCCTAATCACTACTTATAGTTTAGGAATAGAAACTTCCTTAGAATATTGTTGTGAGTAGTCATAATCAAGATAGAATGTGATTAGAAATAGTTTTAAGCCTTGTAAATAAATTTGTACATATTTTCATACATGCACTTAAATTGTAGTTGTCTTGAAAAATGCTTATAAAAGCATCCTTGTTTTCTAGAATACCATGTAATGATACCAAGATAGGGTTAGTTAAACTTGTGGAAACCAGGAGATAGATTTAATACTAGTTACAACCAAGTAGGTTGTGATACAACCTTTTAAGGTTATTAAGGGGTTTATTTTTAAATACATGTGTAAAAAGCTATGTTTAAGGTTGAATATGCTTTTTAAAAAGATAATAGCATATGATTACTACAAGATCCACTTGGAAGAGAAAGTTAGGCTTAAGGCTTTGTTAATTAGTGATCGTATAAAAGTGAGCTTGACTATAGATTACTGGACATCATTTCAAATTTTGAATTATTTATCTTTAGCAGTCCACTTCATTAACAGTGAATAGAACTATAAAATATACATTGTAAACTTTTGCCTAGTTCTAAATTATAAAAGTGAAACAAGTTGCTAAACCATTTAAGCTTGTTTATCTGAATAGGGTTTAAAATGCATATTCATTATTATGGTTAATAATGATAGCTCTAATGAAATAACTATAGCACACTTGAAAAAGAAGGTTAAGAATTGGAAAAAAAATTAGTGTTGACTAGGGATATGATGCATGTAAAGTGTTATACTCATATTCTTAGCCTAGCAGTGAGTGATAGGTTAAAAGATTACCATGATTCCATTTCTTCAATGAAGCATGTTGTTTGGTATGTTAAATCATCACTTTCTAGGCTAACCAAGTTTAAAGAGCCTACTTAAGTTTGAAAAATAACTTGCAAATATTTGATGTGCCTTGATCTTACTACTAGGTGAAACTTAAATTATAAAATGCATGAATTAACTAAGAAGTTCCAAAAGGCATTTAAGATATTGGAGGAGGATGATAAGGGCTTCTAGCTGTATTTTCAAGATTCTAAATAAACGAGAAAGGCTCCTATAAAGAATGAAGATCAAGATAATGATACGGCATTCACCAAGTTATCTTAGCTTTATCTAGTTTATTACCTTTGAATGTTTCTCCTATGTAAAATGAGTTAAAAGCATGGACCTTGGTTCAAAATTATGATTCTGTGATATATTTCATGGTAATTGAAATGAAAGTTAAGTGTGATAATATTAAGGTTTAATTGAAACCATAAATCCTATTGTATATATTGAAAATGCCTTTAGCCTAAGACTCAAATTAGCTTAAATTACATGGTCTTTTGAAGTGATTTACAGAGAAACACTTGCTAAGACTATGGTGAGTAATGTAAAAGCATCCTTGGCCAGGATATATGATTTACATGCAATTGAATATGGGAAGCTCATTACAAGTGGCAAGGAGAAAAGGACTTTACAAGGAGATGCTTCTAGTTAAAGGAAGCCTATTCTTAAAAGTCATCTTTAAAAAAAAAATAAGAAATTCTACCTTCTTATCTCACTTGAAAAAGAAAGATACAATTAATGCTAAGAATGGATTAGAAAGTTATCTCTATAAGTCATGTATTGATGATACAAGTGGAAACTATGTAGTGTTAACTTGGTGCAATTTGAATGTATCAAGATTTGATGTGCTTTTGACTATTGTCAAAACTAGCTAAAATTAGAAATTACTAGTTTGATAAAAATTTTATAGTATAAGGCAACAAACTAGGTCAAACCTCTAATGATCCACTTAAGACATCCTTTCATATTCAATTACTAACTATGATTATAAAATTAAATAAAAAATAGAAGAAGTAAATAGAAACAAAATTAAATTATTAAACAAATAATATGCAAAGAATATGGATTAAGGGGTTATACGAAACCGAGTAGAATGCATTATTAGAAATAAAATGCAAAAGTGACACAAAAAACCAATATAGAAACAAAATTGATTTAATGATGCCACGACCCAATTTTAAGCATCATGACCGGCATAAAGACATCTAATTGGTATCCAGCCAATTAGACATCTTTACAAGCCTGTAGGAAACTATATCTGACTATTTTGTAATAAAAGGGAAATATATGATAGCATCAAATAATATAAGTAAAGTAAATTATATTGCACATGCAATGAAAAAGTTAATACATGATATTAATATATAGTAGCATAATAAAATTATTTAGCAATATACATAAACTTTAACTGTACAGAGGACAACTCGATATAGCAATCTTTTGTTACACTATACCCTACAGAGGTTAGAAAGTTCTATGCAATGTATCAGTCCTCTGCTGGAGCTCTTTGTTCTTTATCTGTAAAATAAAACAACACCAAAGAGGAGTAAGTATATAAAATACTTAGTAAGTAGCTACTCAATCTTTATTCCCATAGTTTTCCTTGATCAGTTCTCTTTGATACAAATTTAGGACGACCAAATAAATTTACATATACTTAGCTTTATTCACATTTAATAACTACCATCTATCATATAGATTATGTATTAACATTACATTAATAGGAATGGTTAGTATGGTATACAGGTTTTCTTCTTATTTCTTCGGGTCAGCCTTATCCCACTCATCTCCAACCTTTTCCCTCCACTTCTTGCCACCCCTCTCCTTCCTTTAAAAGGATGTTGTAAGCCATTAGGCCAAATTTTTCCTTCCACATATCACTTTTATAATATCATATGAGCCATGAAAGACTTTTCGTGCCAATTAAGGCAAAATCATGTCAATCCGACAGGATAAAGGTATGATCAATACCAACTAGCCATTAGCATCCTAATTTATTTTCCTTGAATAATGTAACAGGTATAGATTTCGCATTTAACATTAAAGAGTGTAAATGATTACATATTCTTATAATGTATCACAATTTCAATACATTTAACATTCCACAATTCAATCTAATCTATCACTATATTCTATATCATTAAAGAACATTCAAATTATTACAATAATTCAATACATTGTTCCAATCATATTCTAATATCATCACAATATATTTCTAAGCATCAAATACTTAGTGTATTTCATAAATATTCATTCAACAATACTGTTCATGTTCATATTCCAAAACAGGGCAGTAGAAGGTATGTTGGTATGTTACAATAAAAGACCTTTTATGACTTCTAAAACACCTCCAAATTTTTTTAAATAATTATATGATATTCTAAAAATATTAATTGACAAATATGAATCCTTAGGTTTCATAATTAATTAAGAGAATCTACCCAGAAAATTCGTGAATCATGCCTTTCCAAAATAGTTTCAATCTCTGGTAGCACTAGAGTTCTAAAATTGTATGAATTTATTCACCAAGAAAATGAGATTCAATTATCACAAAAATTGACTATGTTTTAACCAACATATGGAACGGTTGTTGGTGTGTGTCCTAGAACTAATCATATAGATGATTGAAGTAATACACAATGTATTATATTTTATTTTAAGCAATTTAATTATTATATTTTATTTTTATAATTTTATTATTATTATGCATAATTTATAACTTAATATAATAATTATCCTTGGAATAGCTTCACTATTTCTAAAATTCCCTTAGTCAAGTATTTTTACAAAAAGGATAATAATAATACATCGAGACTAGTATGTATAATGACTGATGATTATGAATCATGGATATGTGATATCAGGTTAATACATGAGTACATTGCTAATGAACAATGTATTGGACTGGCCCACTATGAGAATATTACATGGATACACTGTCATAAATTATTCTCATATGATCACAAATACACATAAACCTTTGACCTGGAGTCATTACGGTTCCCTACATGAGGAATTACTCACTTTAATATTATCCTATATTACCTTTAATCAGGATGACGAATAGGGCATTGATTGGCGGGTGTGTCATAAATTGTGCAGAGGGAAGTGAGTGATGTAGATGGAATTTTATTACTCTTGTATAAAAGAGAAATATCCTTAGGCCCCTTGATTAAGTGAAACTTAGAAATGCATGGCCATACTCAATTGGATTAATATGTGATATTAATAATTTATTTTAAGTCTACTCAATATTAAGAAATATAAATTGAACATTGACGAGGATGACACATTTCATGCCTCCAGTTCAATTTGGATATTATTACAAAAGGGTTATGATGCAAAACGTTGATCATGTATTAGGTGGATGTCGAATCACATACATTCTTACTACTTGAGTGGCAGTGATGTATTGTTAGATACCGCTCACTGTCTATGGCTCAATAATGAATCATTGTTAACGTAGTAAGAACCTATAGGGTTACACAAAATGAATAGGAATAAGACAATAATTAATTGTACTTTAATTATATTAATATCCAATTAATTGGACTTATTTTCGTGCATATATATATTATTATTAAGAATAATAAATTCACGTAATATATATATATATATATATATATATATATATATTATGTGATATTATTTGATATTAAAGTAATATCAAATAATTACGTTATCAGATATTAGATAAATATATTATGAGATAATATTATTTTGATATTTGATAACTATATGTAATTATCTAATATTAAGATATTTATATTATGAGATAATATTATCTAATGTTAGATAATTAATAGGTAAGTCCTATCTCTCCTCATTATCTCTAGGATAAGGATAAAATGAGTTGTTAAGTGTGATTAGAATTTTGGAAGCATTATCCTAGTAGGACTAGGATTGTGGCTTGCTTAAGTTCTATAAAAGGGGCTTGAGGGTAGCACATTATAGACACGCTCAGAAGCCTCCTAAAACCCTAAATCACTCAGAAAACATCGAATACTAATTCCTAGAGAGAGAAATGCATCCTAGCAGATTCGTGGAAGGCAAAGTTCGTTGTTCACTCCGTGTGGATACCATAGAGATGTTGTACCTTCCGGCTGGCGTTTGATTCATCCGCTCTCAAGTTTTGATCAGTAGAAACATGAGTGCCCAATAGGTAAAATCCTAATCATTGATTTATATTTTTTGCATGGATCCTAAGTAGAATTCGGATCAAAATTTTGAAATTTCGCTGCATGTAATAATCCGAATACCTAACAATGGTATCCAGTAATTTTTATGAAATTTTTACTAATCATTTAGTACTTAAAATAATTCAAGAACAGAAGTCAAATTATTCACATCCTGTTTCTGGGTGAGTTGTACCTTTGTATAGAAATATCTCTTGTTCAGATTTCTAAAAATTTCTAAAAATTCTCAATAAATTCTATGTGTATCCTAAAATCATAAGAGACTATGAAATGGGTGGTTTTGAATTTTTAAGTGTCACGACCTAATTTTAGATATCGTGACCGGCGTAAAGACATCTAACTGGTATCTAACCAATCAAACATCTTTACAAGCCTGTAACAAACTATATCTGACTATTTCATAATAAAAGGAGAATATATGATAGCATTAAATAATATAAGTAAAGTAAATTGCATTGCACATGTAACGAAAAGGTAATATATGATATTAATATATAGTAGCATAACAAAATTATTTAGTAACACACATAGACTTTAACTGTACCATGAATGACTCAAAATAGTAAATTTTGTCACACTATGCCCCATGAAGATAAGAAGATTTTATGCAGTATATCAATCCTTTATTGGAGCTCCTTGTTCTTTATCTATAAAATAAAATAATATCAAAAAAGAATGAGTATATAAAATACTCAGTGAGAAGCTACTCAATCTTTATCCCTATGATTTTCCCTGATTAATTTTCTTTAATCCAAATTTAGGAAGATTAGATAAATTCCATATACTTAGCTTTATTCACATTTAATATCTACCATCTATCATATACATTATGTATCAATATTACATTAATAGAAATGACTAGTATGGTATACAGGTTTCCTCCTTATTTCTTCAGACCAACCTTATCCCACTCACCTCCAACTTTTTCCCTCCACTTCTTATCACCCTTCTCCTTCTTCTAGAAGGAAGCTGCAAGCCATAGGCCAATATCCCCCACATGTATCAAGCAACACAAATAAGCCTTTGTAGGCTTTTCGTACCAATTAAGGCAAAATCATGTCAATCCATCATAACAAATGTATGGTTAATACCAACTAGCCATTAGCAATCTAATTAATCTTCCTTTATCAATGTAACAAGTATAGATTTCAAATTTAACATTAAAGATTGTAATCACTGCATATTTTCATAATGTATCACAATTTCAATATATTAAACATTTCACAACTCAATCTAATCTATTACTATATTCTATACCATTAAAGAACATTCAAATAATTACAATAATTCAACACATTGTTCCAATCATATTCTAATATCATCAAAATGCATTTCTAAGCATCAAATACTTAGTGAATTTTACAAATATTCATTCAACAATACTATTCAAATTCAGATTCCAGAACAGGGCAACAGAAGGCATGTTACCATAAGAGACCCTTTTATGTCTTCTAAAACACCTCCAAAATTTCTCAAATAATTATATAATTTTCTCAAAATTTTAATTGAAAAATATAAGTTTTTAGGTTTCATAATTAGTCAAGATAATCTGCCTAAAAAATTCATGAATCATGCCCTTCCAAAACAGTTTCAATCTTTGGCAGCACTGGAATTCTGAAATTGTAGGAATTTATTCACCTGGAAATGAGCTTCAATTATCATGAAAATTTACTATATTTTAACTAACACATGGAAGGGTATCAAGTAATTTTTATGGAATTTTTACTCATCATTTAGTGCCCTTCTGGGCGAGTTGCACTTTTGTGTAGAAATGTCCCTTGTTCAGGTTTCTAAAAATTTCTAAAAATTCCCACTAAATTCTATGTGTATCCTAACATCATAAGAGGCTAGGAAATAGGTGGTTTCAAATTTTTAAGAGGTCCTAGCATGTCCCTAAAATTCGTGGTTTAGTTCTGGATTTTCAGGAATTCCAGGAGCAAAATCAGCAAAACAATTTCTAGACTCTTTCTAATCCATCTACACTTAAGGCTTAACAAATGGTAATCTAATCATTTATTTATGTTAATATTGTTCTAATATCTTCAAATACAACTTAATAACACTAGTTTTCAGTACCATGCCTTCATTGCATGGCCACGCACTTAGCTTCATGAAATCACAATTCTAGAAAGCAATATTGGCAAATTTGTAATCAAAATTCAATGGAAAATTAAGTGAGCTGCTACTCACCCTAAGTTTTATGCCTTCTAATTTTCTAGAGGATCCTTAGAGGGAGCTAAACTCTAGTCAAAATAATAAACCAAATTTTAGAGAACTTTGAAGAAGATCTTTCATGAAGGCATGAAAAAAAAAAAAGAGTTGCATGGTTACCTCTTGAAATCTTGTAGGAAGTTTTCTTGTAGATATCTTTTGTGAATTAAAAGTGAGCTTGAAAGCTGGCTAATAGGGAGAGGGAGCCATGGTTTTTGCTAAAAAGAATGCAGAAGCATTGTGTTTAGAAGTGGTAAAAAGAGTTTCAAGGAAAAGGTTAAATTTGAAAGTCAAAATACAAACCAATCATCTTTAAGTATATGGAGTTGCTTTTAGAATTTTTTGCTGATTATTTGACCAGCATGGGGCCAGGCTTTTGCTGCTGAAAATGACCAGAAAAATATAGAAAAATGGAGAGAATTCAAGAGAAGTCTAGAGATAAAACTTTTGTTACGAAAATACCCCTCACTTTTCTCACTTTTTTCATCTTTATCCTTGGCTTTCCTTTTAAATTTTTTTTTGGGCTGCATGGTTTTGGACCTTCAAAAACTCAATTTAGGCTTTTAGAAAACATGTCAAATCATCCTAAAAGAAATTTAAATGATCCAAATTGAATTATATCAGTTTCAAACTTATTTTACTGAATTTCAGCTCACCCGGAAGTTAAACTCTATTAAAATTTCTCTAATCTTTTGGGTATATTTTTAACAATATTTTAAATCAAGTTTTATCTCTATCAATGTTTCAAAGATTTTAGAAAACTTCTCAGGACGTTACCCATCTTTAAAATCTCCCTAAACTAAGCACATTTAATTGAGAAGTGCTAATTTACTTTAATACTTTAAGAGTAGTTCTTAGGAAAAAGTATCCTAGGGATATTACATTAAAAGGCTTTAGTATGTCCCTAAAATTTGTGGCTTATTTCTAGATTTTTAGGAATTCCAGAAGCAAAAATTAACAAAACAATTTCTAAGTTCTTTGTAGTCCATCTTCACTCAAGGCTTAACAAATGGTAATCTAATCATTCATTCATGCTAATATTGTTCTAATATCTTCAAATACAATTCAAGAACATAAGTTTTCAGCACCATACCTTCATTGCATGGCCACACTCCTAGCTTCATGAAATCACAATTCTAGAAAGTAATATTGACAAATTTGTAATCAAAATTCAATGGGAAAATAAGTGAGTTGCTACTCACCTCTGAACTTTTATATTTCAAAGCTTTAAGTTTCTCCTTAAATGAAAGAGCTTCTAATTTGAAGAAGAACAAGATGAAAGCTCCACATTTTGATGATTTTTCCTTAGGTATTCAAGCAAGCAAGTTTGAAAACTTGAAATTTTGTGTTTGGTTTGGCTTGTTTGTATGTTTGATTGTGTTGAAAGCTAGAAAAAGTCTCTTATGGAAGATGCAATTTCGTGCAAAAGGAGGAGGAGAAAAGCTGAATGGAGTTTTATCAAGTTTTCTACATAATTCATAAAAATGGGCCTTTTTGCAATTAAATCCAAAATATCCATGGAATCTTTTTGAAATTTTCTTTGCTATTTTGCAGTAGCAAGGTCAAAAATTTTAGGGTCTTCTTAGCCCAATTTTCATCCAAAATTAATAGAAAAAGAAAAGGCCAGATTCAATTTTTTGAAAAATTGTAATTTGACCCCAAAACTTTTTAAAATTTCATTTTTACCTAAAATTCTTTGGCCAATTTTCAATTTAGTCCTTGGGTTAAATTTAGGCTTATTAGAAATATATTAGAGAATTAATAAATGAGTTTTAATTAGTTCAAAAAGAATTTTAAGAAATCAAATTAAATTATTATAATTTTATTCCATTTTACTGAATTTCGACTTACTTGGGCCCTTAAAATCGAGTTGGACTCTATCAAAATTCTTCTAATCTTTTAGGCACATTTTTAATAATATTTTAACTCAAGTTTTATCTCTATCAATATTTTAAAAGGTTTGGAAAAAACTTCTCAAGAGGTTACCCGTCTCTAAAATTTCCCTAAGCTGAGTACGCTTGACTAAAAGGTATTAATTTACTTTGATGCTTTAGGGATAGTTCTTGGGAAAAGTCTCCTAAGAATATTACAACAGAATTCAAAACCCTTTAGAGGATTAATTACATATCATAACATATTTGACAATTATAATTAATTTTTTAACTTAGAATCATTTAGAACCCTACAATGATTCATAAAGCCTACACTAGATAACCATCTAGGATTTGATCAAATTAGATTAGTAAAATTAAGAAATTGTCATAATCTATAAAGCTAGATTTAAATAAATTTGAATATACAAATTAGCTGAATTGAAAGATTAAACCAAAAAATTATTCAGTCATTTGTATAAAGAATAATGACTAACCAACCAAAATTTAGAATAAGATAAGATAATTATCATAAATCATAATTACCAAATCAATATCTAATTCATGTAATTTTTGAAAATTAGATAAGAGAATTAGAAAAAGAGGAAAATTAATTAACAAAAATTAACATTACAGCTTAAGATCTCATAATTTGAACCAAGATAAGCCTCAAATTTCTTGAATTAATCAAAAAATTAATCTTTCATTAGTGGAAAAGAAGAAACTAGGACAAGAGAAGAAAACTATCTAGAGCTATGTAGAATTGTGTTCTTGCCTTTTAAGGCATAAAACTTGTATCTAATTTCCTATGCTACTAAAACCTAATTTATAAAATAATACACTATAAAAGTTATTATAGTAAATTCTAATAGTTTTAATTTCTAGCCATTGTAAGACGCCCAAAATTACATAGTTTCACTAATCTCCAAACATGACTATTTATAGGTTAGGTCTTAAGAAAATTTAGGTGCTATTTTCATCTTAATTAGACCTCTAGAACTCAAGATATAACTAAAAATTTAGATAGTTCAAATTGGATGGAAATAGAGCTTCAATTTCATGGCCATTTTGGACCTTCCAAACATCTAAATTAAGTTTTAGCCAAAGCATAAAAATTTTAGAGAGCTTAGGACATAAAGATCATCCAAATTTGACATTCAAAACTCAAGTTATAGCTTAAAATATGAAATAGTGTAGAAATTTAACATTAATCAAACAATTTCAAAATATTAGAAAACTAACACCAAATTACATTACAAAGACAATTCCATGAAATTAAGCATATGCAACACACTAATAGTTATTAAATAGGAGGAAATAATATGAACAAAAATCTTGAATATTAACTTTCTAAGATGGTAAGGGATATCTTGGTTGCCCTTATTTCCACATTTGCTTTAAAATTAACATTCAACACGGGTAAGCTATTATTAGATGCTTTCAAGGGTTCATTCTCCCTTAAAAAAAAGATCTTTTATCTACATTCAAAATTGGTTGAAACCCTCTAAGTTCAACTTCCACGACTTTAAGAGTGCTAATAATGTTCAAACATATGAACACATAGAGAAAAGTAATTACTAATCAGTCTTTCAATTGTTTTAATGATTTTTCACTTATTCCCTAAATAGTGTTACCAATGCTTATGTTTTTCATTATTATTCTAATGGAGGTAGATACTTGTAAAGGTAAGAGTGGTAGGTTTCATACGAACATTGTGAAAAGAGATAGAAAATGTACAAGACCCATAGCCTATGGCTATAAACTAGAAATCTACATAGTTGTTGGATTTAGTTTAACCTATGTAGTTTTATTTTTTTTTTATCATTTTAATGAGGTCCAAAGTTACTTATTCTATTTTTCTACTATGTAGATTTCTTCAAGTCAATTATGCTTACTTTTTGTCAGTAATTTAAGGCACCGTGATGGGTAAATGCATTTGCTAGCTAGTTTTTCTTGTTCATTATTTCTTATAATTTTTTATGCATATTAATGCATAGGTCTTGTACTTTTTTTTGAGTGTTTGTGGCCTCTTTAAAAGGTCACGGTGCATAATACACATAGCCACTGGTATAGTGGAAGTCATAAGATCATGTTAATAGTCTATAAGACATAGAAAGTTAGTTCCTTGATAGAATACTTAGTGGATAGGTGAAAATCATAACTAGTTCTTTTAAGTGGCTAAAATAAGAACTTAAAACTCATATGAACTACTTTTTAAGTTTTTATATGTATTAGTCCTTTAATGATATGAATTATTTGTTTTTCTTAGTTTTTCTATGTTGTCAATTGCAATTCAATTATTGATATTATTTGTTTTAATTTGATGTTAAATGTTTGTGAATAATATAGGTTAAAAACTAGAATTTTGGCAACATTGTGCTTGTATTGCTAGACTATATAGGTGCACAATATGACAAATTTTTACTTTTGATTGTTGGAAAAAAATTAAGTTGCATTACTCTTTCATACTCATCCATACTTAATACTACTTGACCAAACCTGACATTAAAAGTTTATACTAATATATGTTTACAATTTGGATGAAATTAGACCTAAATAATACATGGGCAATTTAGGTTGATTGGTTCGATTGGGCCCTTTTAACTGATTCAATCAATTTAACTATTGCCTTATTTATAGGAAAGGAAAAACATGACTTTTCAAAGCATGCCTGCTACAAAATAAATGTTAAAAAGTTAAAATATTTCTAACAAAATTGTTATGTAATGCTATAGAACATTATTTTAAAAACTAAATGTTATAATGGTCTTTATATCAAAATGTTTAAGATGATGAATTAACGTTATCTTTTTAATGTCATCTAGAATGCTTTCATTTATGTACTTTTAAAGTAAGATCTACTAAAAAATAAAATAATATTTTCTAAACATAATTTAAAATTTAATTTTATAAAATCATAATTAGGTGAGGTCATACACAATATTAGCATCTAAGAGGAAAATCTAACTTTTACATTTACTTTAGTCTAATTAGTATATGCAAGCCCATTAATATATCTTGCTTGTCTTTCTGTTATCCCAAGTGCAAGTTTCTATGTTTAACCTTCTAGAGAGGACCTGATTCAAAAAAAAATATGAAAATTCCTAAAATATTAAGAGAAATATACCTTTTGAAATACATTTTTATTTGCTTCATTTTACAATAATAACATAAAAAAGTTAACTATTTGAATTCATACATTTATCTATATTAGATACATTTGAAATTAGTATATTTGAGTATTTTCATATAAGGGACTAATAGTTATCAAACTCATTCAAAATTAAAAATTACTAGTTTGATAAAAATTTTATAGTATAATGTAATAAGCTAAGTTGAACCCCTAGTGATCCACTTAATATACCCTTTCACATTTAATTACTAACCATGATTATAGATTTATTTAAGCCTTTTATATTAAAAAAAGAAGTAAATGAGAATAGAAATGTAGATTAATCTTATACACTTAAATAATTAAGTAAATAGTATGCAAACAAGATGCAAGAATGTAAATGGAATTAAATTAGGGGGTTTGGTTCAAAATTAAGCAAATTTCAAGATTAGAAATAGAATCTAGAATTAACACAAAAAAATAAGAGAGAAACATGATTAATCTAAGGAAATTTATGAACTTTTTAGTAAATTAATCATAAATCATAACATATTTGATAATTACAATTAATTTTTCTTCTTAGAATCATCCAAGACCCTTGTAATGATTCATGATTTTTATGTTGGATAACTATTTAGGATTTAATCAATTTAGATTAGTAAAATTAAGCAATTGTTACAATTTATAAAGCTAGATCTAAACCAATTTAAATATAGAATTCGTCTAAATTGAAATATCAAACTAAAAACCTCTAATTTAATCATTTAATCCTTTATTCACATAAAAAGAATAATGATTAACTAACTAAATTTCAACATAAAAATAGATAGATATCACAAATCACAAAAATGGATGCAAATTATATTGGATTAGTATCTAATTTATGTATTTGTAGAAAATCATATAAGAGAATTAGTAGAAGAGGAAAATTAATTAACAAAAGTCAAACATTCCATCTTAGGATCTCATAATCCAAACCAAAATAAGTCTCAAATTTCTTGAATCAATAAAAAATTAGCTTTCCATAGATGGAAAAGAAGAAACTTAAAGAAGAAAAGAAAGCCATTTAAAGTCATATGTTCTTGTGTTATCCTCATATTGATATTGAGGTGAGCCTCTAATGCTTCCTGTGTTTCAATGTGAAAATTAGCATGTTACTTTTTATATGTGCTATGTAAAACTTTGACAAACATAGAACAAGAAGCTTGCCCATTTTCAAACTAAAACACAAGAACCTTGAAGGATTCATAACAAACAAAGTAGTTAAGTACCTTAAGGTCAATAGATACAAAATTGATTTAATTAAACACTTCATATGCCATTAAGGAATATGAAGAAATTATAAGCAAATGATAATCTCTTTTCCTTTTAACTTTTGTAAGGATGCCATTTATGTTTATTATAAATATAAAGTCTATTATTTATTATAACTACAATTTTTTCATTATATATATATATATATGTTCATATACTAAAATGGAAACAAATAAAATAGAAGGATATATGTTCATAATATATTATATCCTTTCTCATTTTTGTTTCATTTACATTCAATTTGTTGTTGTTTTGTTTAGTTCCATAATTTAAAGAAAAGAAATCTATATTTTTAAAGAAGGCATTCATCTACTATAATGTAGGTGTTTTTATTGCAATTGATATTAAACATTACTTAATATGATAACATCATTATATTAAAGATGATTGTAGGTGTTCTAAACTAACATGTATTTTTCATGCTAGTTATTATGTAGTAACTGACATGGAACTTTAGGCCATGAGTGCAATTTGAAAATGAAAAGGATAAAATATGGTACTAGTTGAAAATAAAAAAAGTGAAGCAAGGTGCTATTTACAAATTTCATCCTAAAGTTCTTCCAATCTTGAAGTTTTCTTTTATCTAATGAGATATGTTGTCCTTCAACCATAAAAAAAATTCTCTTTGGTTATGTTTTTACTCACTATTTATTTTAGAGGATTGAAAGCATAATTAACTTATGGATGAATATATAAAGTTTAGCACTCCTTAGAAAAGTGTAGAACATTAATGTATAGATTTTTTCTTGTGTTTATTCTTGTAATTTTGCCTATCATTTTAACATAGTTTTTGCATGTTTACAAATGTAAGAAATTTTATCTTATTCATCTTTTTTGATATTCGTTTTTGTATTATTTATTATTTATTCATATAAAAATGTGTAATGCACTAATTTTTCATGAATGCCTAATGAATATATAGGTATTGCATTTAGAAGACTTTCCTACGGAGTGTTAACCTCACATATTGAGTAATGGGTATCAAGATAGATTTACTAAAGCACCTATCTCTGATTATGATACTATATACAAACTTTTACAATTTAGTTTATTCTTTAAAATTGTTTAAATTAGGATTCTGTAGAGTAATAAGAGATATTGGCTCTTTACATCTAGTTAGGAATATAGAGGAAATAGGAAGGATGATGGACTGAGAAATTGAAGGCCAAGGCATGATAATAGGTTAAGGTTTAGGAAGAGGTTGTGTGGAACTAGGGTATGGGGTTTAGGTTGGGTGGGGAAAAGGGATATAAGACATCAATTATTAAAGTAAACCAATATAATATTATGGGTATTAGACATCGATATTTGGAAAGTAAATGATGTTTATTATTTTCCAAGATGATAAACACATAAATGACAGTGGCTTTTTTTTTAAATTAAAATAAATATTATTTTTATATTTTATGATAGAATATTAACTAATGTTAAAATCACATATACTACAAAACATAATTACACATCGGTTATTTTCCAATGTGTAATCCCCTAAACACCCAATTTTAGTCAATTATTTTATAGGTGTGAGATTATAGAATAATGTATGTGAACATTTTTAACTATATCCCCATAACTTCTAAAACACTATCCTACATTTCTTTTTAAGCTCTACAAGTGTTCCTATATAGTTTATATAGGCACTCATATCAAATCTCACCTATATCCTAAATCCTTGTTAAACATAAATATCGGGGCCTTAAATATTTGATTGATAAGAACATATAATTTCATTCTATCACAAAATCCTAATTGAATAGGATGATAACTCATAACAAAAAGTTAACACTAATTGATAACAATTGGAATTTCAGTCAAGGTCATTAATCTCCTCCTTAAGACAAATTTTATCATCTTTACTAATTCCTAAACAAGACCAATTTTAGGGTGTTAACCATGAAAATCCTTTATCATTGTAATTTTCAAAAAAAAAAATGTAGTATCAATCTTCCTACCAAGTAGCTTAACCTAAAAAAATGCCACAAGTTTCACCAAAGTTCATCCATGATTTCCTCATCTGTAACATATTTTATATATATCATCTATAGGAACACACTTATGTACTAGTCTCCATATCCTACATGCATTGTAAGCACCCTATATCATAATATCTCTTCTAATCTTTATCTCTAAACACATACACAATGTAGATACCTTTATGCTTCTTTAATGCTAGTATTTTTCTTAAATTATCTTCATTATCAACTAGAATTCTTAATTTTGCCTTAGCAAAAACTATCTACCATTACTATAGAATTTCTCTTTAATATTGATTATTTTCCATGTTCAATGTTAGCTAAGGATTGATGTATATATGGATGTTATTGTATGTCAAACAACCAAAGTGAAAAAAAGTACAATAACACTGATTTGTATGTAAGTGAGACCCATTATCATTTCTTGATTGAAAATACAATTACTCTACTTATAATAATAATATTGAATGTTAGTTATAAATAAATGACTAATGTCAAATATAAATATTCAACTATGATTTTCTTCAATAACTAACATAGTATGTCCTCCGCTCTAGCCCTTTTTTATAATTTCTCTTTGTTTAGCCCTATTTTGAAGTTCCTACTTACCTAGCCCTTTTTCGTAGTTCCTCCCTATCTAGCTCCTTGTAACCCCCGACATCTACAAGTAGTTTAGGATTCTAATTTTAACAATTTTAAAGATTATAAGAAATAATGAAAATAATAAAAATTTATATTCAATACTCGTTAATCAATATACGAGACTAACACTCTTCAAAAAATTATCTTGAGCCTTATATCTACAAATACAATAAACATTCATCAAAATTTGATGCATAATATTAAATATTTTATATAAATAAGCAGTGGATAATGCCACTAAATGCTAAAAGAAAAAGAACAAAATCAAGGTTCTCAATTGTATAACCTATATCAAAATGAAAGGCAATAAAATATGGTAAATTTTGAAATAAAAAGCTAAATCACAAAAACAAACACAAAAGATAAGAAAGTTCTTAATATTATATTTTGTACTTTTTCAATGAGTGTACAACCTTATAGATTTATTGATAGGCTAATAGATCTTCAATATTGCAAAATAGGTGAGCATAAACGTAAAAATTGAAAAGAATCATCTTAACATTGGAATACAAGCATACATTAGTAGAAAAAGAATTATTTTAGGGGTGGAAGAGTTTCACAATGAAATTTATAAATGTTATCATGGCTACATTCTTTTTATTTTTATCTAGTGGCCTAATTTTCAAATTATTTTAAGCTTGCATGTTGATTGCTAAGAAAAAATTGACATGTATAATAAAATGACATTGTTTAACTCTAAAATTTTAAACATCAATTACTAAATAAAAATAATTATAATAAACTAAAATATTTTATTGTTTCCATTATGTTTCAAGCAAACACTTTGTAATTTTACAAGTTGGTAGCATTTAAATTATTTTTTACATGACAATAATTTTCTTATACAAATAATAACAAATCCAACAATCTAACAAATAAAAACCTATAAGAACAATAGATTTTAAATGAAAAGAAAAAGTGGGATATCTCTTCTGGTAGTTCTTTTTTATTATTTAAGGGCTTTTGAATTGAAGGATAAATATAGTTGTAAATTGATGATAAATTATAGTAAGAAAAAATAACATTATCAATTATGCTTTGAACTTAATCCTACTAATGGAAGAATGAACATGATGTTTCTTTTCAAAATAATTTATCATTATTATGCAACCCATCTTTGCATTTTTCTTCATATTCCTAAATGTGCTTATTGATATGGAAGGTATAGATCGACAACTATTGGTATCCATCAATAGAGAAACCTTCTAAAATAAGGGCTATAAATCGTAGTATTCAACATTATGTGGGCTATTGAGAAGATCCTAGAATCCATCAAAAGTCCTTCCAAGGATTTCATTATTATAGAATCGCCTTTTCAACATGGCCACATTTACATCAATTAATGAGAAAATCAATGTATACTACATTATCTAGGCTATTAAGAAGATCTTGGAATTCATTAAAAGTCCTTTTAAGGATTTCATTACTACAAAATTACCCTTTAACATTGCCACATTTACATCAATTAATGAGAAAATTAATGTATATGATGATGTAGTGACATTTTTTTTTTTGTAAATAAGTACAACTAATAACATTAGTTCAAATAAAAATTTGATGTTATGAAGCCTAATTTCCAAGTAGAGATAAAGGGTTAAGCATAGGTAAACTTGAGATGATAGATTTCTAATAAATCAATGTCTAATGGTTATTTATCACTGTGTTATTGGAAGCTATTCAAGAGAATGACACTTATAACATTGATTTCTTAATTAATAACTAATGTAGAATGTCCTATATTAGCTATAAATTGTGTCCAATTTTTTTTTATTTTTCACTCCTTTTTTTATTTAGGTTTTCACTCTATTTTATTTAGTTGGTTTAAAAGGACAATACAAAATTAATTGTACTTAATGATTATCTCCTAAGATGCAAGTTGCTACTTGTAATGCAATTATTTGTAAGTTTTGCATCATTTACATGAGAGTAGTTGTATCGAGAAAGTATAAATATACAAACGGTTTGCTAATAAGGAAATTTTATTTGCAAGTCTTGCATTATTTATATAGAGGCATATTTTGTTGAAAATTTCTATGAATATGAAAGTAAGGGGAAGGGATTGCTTTATAGATATCTTATACACATTCAACATCACTTTTCTTTATAGCTATGTGATCAAATGATCAATTGTAATGTTATTGTACAATGTTTACTAGTTAAAATTGATAGTATTGATAGAACAATGATTTATAATTATATGTGCTTTTAGAAAAATATTCAGATATGGAAGTTGTAAGAAAAATAAAAGAAAAAAGCTACATCAATTATTTTTTATAAAATTGACATCACTATAATTAAGATAATACCATATCATTTTTTTGAATAAGCCAATATATATAGGTATAGTACTCGCCACCTAACTTTCATAAATTATGGTAATAACCATTTACCAGGGGCCACTTAACTCTAATAATGGTGGCAATAAGCATTTATGAAGGATGACATTTATAAGGTATTAATATATGACATTGATTTTTTTTAATAACTGATGTATGAAGGATGGTTTTTATCTATTACTGGTAATACATCATTGACCTTTTATTAAAAAATTGACATATAAAGGTTAATAGTCCATATTATTTATCATCATGGTTCGTTAGCCCTTTAATGTCATGATAATTCATCAATAATTTACATGTCATGATGATTTATCACCAATTTGCTCTTCTCCTATAAATAGGCCCTTCTTGCCTATTTGAAACAAGTTAGTGATCTATTAAGATAAATTTTCTTGAGGTGCTTAATTGTTTTATTTTCTCTAAGCATTTGATTATTCTTATATTTCAGTGTGAGAATCAACATACTAATTATTCTATGCATTGTGTTAAACATTGATACATATAGAGCAATTTGCACTATTTTTCACACTAAAAAATAAGAACACTCGAACACTCAAAGTAAATGACTATTCAAGCACCTCAAGATTAATAAATACAAAATTGTTGTGTCAAACTTTAATAAGTTGTAAAGCAATGATAAATTATTATGAGAAGAAGTAACATCTCCAATTTTGCATTAGTAAGCTTGAGTATAATGCAAGATTCTTAATGTTGCTTTTTTTGATAATAATTTATCATCAATTTGTAATTATTTACATCATTTGAATAAAAAACTCTCATGTAATATAAAAGAATTATAAAAAGAGATGTCCTATTTTTTTCTTTTCATTTAAAGTCTATTGTTCATTTTAAATTATAGTTTCTTATATATTAAATTGTTTAATCCATTGTCATTTGTGTTTACATAATTGTATAAGAAAAACATTTTGATTTGTGAAGTTTTTACATCTATTGTTGTTGTTGTATTTGTTGTTATTTTTTAAATTATTCATTTAATATTTGTTAGTATCTATTACTATTATTATCTGTATTTGAATAATTACATAAGAAAAACATGATTATTGAATAAAAATAATTTTTTTGTTACTAACTTGTAAAATTATAAAGTTTTTGCTTGAAACATATTTATAAATTAAAAATTTTGGTGTATGGCATTAATTTTCTATTCAATAACCAACACTTGAACCTTTATAGTTGAATAATATTGCTTTACTGTACAGGTCATTTTTTCATTAGGTATTGACATGTAATATTAAAATAGCTTGAGGCATAGAGCATAAGAAGAAAATAAAAAAAGTGAAGTCATAGCACCATTTACAAATTTCATCATGAAGCTTTTTTAACTTTAAAATGATTCTTTCTTTAGCAAGTTATGCTTACATTTCAACTTTTAAATAATTCTATTCAATCTTTTATGTTTATGTTGACAAATTGTTTTATAGTATTAAAGACCTATTAGCCCATTAATAAATCTATAAGGTAATGCATTCATTAGAAAAATGTATAATATAAATGTAAATACTTTCTTATCTTTTATGTTTTCTTCTTATAACATAGTTTTTGGTTTCAAAATTAACTATGTTTTATTGCTTTTCATTTTGATACAAGTTATATAGGTAAAAAACTTGATTTCATTCTTTTTCTTTTGACATTTGATATTATTATCTATTATTTATTTTATGAAATATATAACATTGTACATCAAATTATAATAAATGGTCATTGTATTTATACATATTGGACTCAAGATAGCTTTTCTAGCAAGTGCTAACCTCTCTTTTTTACCAATAGGTATCGAATATAAACTTTTATCATTTTTATTCTTTTCTTATTGTCTTTTAAATTGTTAAAATTGGGATTTTGAACTATCATTGAAGATATTAGAGGTTAGAAGGGACCAGACATGAAAGACTTATAAGAAGAGAAGTGTTAAGATGAAGGATCTACAAGAAGGGGTTAAAAGAGAGGAAGAAGGAGGGTAGATTTGAGAGATAGGGCTAAGCAAAGAGGAAAAATGGGACTAAAAGTGAAGGTGGGTTATAGGTCAAAGCCATACCATGTCTGTTATTTAAAATTGTCATAATTAAATATTGTTATTTTTAACATCATAGTTAAAAAAAAGATGATAGTTATTATTTATATAAAACTGATGTTATTATGTATTTTTTATATAATAATGCTCATATATACATCGATTCATAACCTACATTGAAAATGAATAATAACCAATGTAAAAGGGCAATTTTGTAATAGTGTTTGTACCTTCACTTTCAGTAATAATTTTTTTAATTGGATGGGTTAATTTCTTAATGAATCATAGGATAATAATTGGTATCAATCCATATAGAGATTCTATAAAGAATTTGGAAAGATTCTTGTTCAAAGTCATTCTAAATACTTTGTAGAATTGCCATGCTCATCACTAAAGTATGGATACAAGTCTCTATAAGAAGTTATTGAAGGATCCATAGACCTACCAAATAGCCCTAGTAAAGTTAAATACCAAGATCCACACCCCTAAAGTTAAAAGCCTTTTTTTTCTTTATAGAAGGAGAGCTATTTATAAGTTAAGAGCAATCGTTAGACATCATGTAAACTATTGATGAGTCATCATGAACAATTGAAATGACTATATCTGGTCATTAGTATACATTTAGATGCTGTTTTATTTTTTAAACTGAAAGGGTATTTACATTTCAAAACCACATCAATTTTTAATAAATAACTAATATTGTTTAAGCTAATTTTTTTTAATATAACTTATACATGTTGACATTTTTCTAACAACAACCTATACAAAAATCACCTAAGATCATCTATACAATTTATAACATAATCATTATGTAAGCCTAAATTAAAATCAATAGAGTCTACAACATAATTGTAGTAAGAAAAACTTTTTGCAAATTTTTATGTGTTGAAGAGAGATTTGATCTTTTTTCCTTATGTGCAAATGCTTCACAAGATTATGCAAATATTAGCCATGCATTCCTTGTAGTACTATATGACATATGAGGATAACACAGCCATCAATGCTGCCCACCTAGAAAATTTTCAAATTTTATGATTATGGCAATCATATCAAATGATGGATATCTTAAATCATATAAATTATTTGAGGGTAGAACATAATCATTGTTCAATGGGATGCTTATGTTTATAAAATTCAAAATTTTTCTAAATATGGAATAAGAATGGATGTATTGTCCTCTTATTCCACCTAAACAAAAGATAGATTGAAAGTGAAACTTTTAGATAGAATGAAAAGCAATATATGTTGATTATTAAACAAAATTTAAGATTGTAAGTTTTAGTAGTTTTTCGATATATGTTACTTGATACATGTGACTTCATAAAGCTTAGTATTTATAATCTGTTTTTATCTCCTAATACAACGCACCTTGTAAATGTCATTATTGATGTATTGATAAATATTTATTATATGTTAGATGGTTGCTTATGTACCTTTAGGCATCGATTATGATAAAACATTGATGAGGTTTTAACTTCCAAATTTAATTTTGCCAAATCACATTATTTTTTTTATAAATAATTGATGTTATTTAGTTATTTTTTTTTAAATACAACTTCTTCATCCTAATATTTTTCTAATAATAACTTTAAACAAAAGTGAAGATTGAGTAGATTTTGTTTATTGGTAGATCAAGTTACAAGGACATCAATATCTTGATTTTTATTAACACTTAGGGAAATATAATATTTATAATCATGAGTACTTTGAATATTTATAGATGAAAAATGATGATTGAGTTTGTTTATTGATGGATCAAGTTATGGGGATCTAGAGACTAATATCATTTTCCTATTCCTCGTAACCTAATTTATAATTAACAAAATCTAGGAATTTTTCTTTCAAAAAATAATGGTGATTGTTTTCATGTTATCCTCAAAGTAGTTTTTTACTTTCATATCCACGGAAACTAGTTTGATCCTTAAGGTCATTATTAACAAACCCTTGTATAAATACTTGTTCTTTTTTATTATCAGTACTCTCAGATTTAACCCATTAAGTTAGCAATATAGAAAAGAAATAAATTTGTCTTTACGTATTTCAAAAAAATAACTTGACATAAGCTAAGAGAAGATAATAAACTAAGAGAAAGGATTCGCATCTCAATAGTTAATAATCGGGGAGCATTGATCATGTATTATTCTCCTAAACTACTACTGTATAAAATGTAGTAAAACCTAAACAAAATATGAGCACTATAACAAATTAATACTTATGCCACAAATTATGCCATGAAAATTTAAAAATCATGACAATATTATATCTTGCCATAAGAACAAAAAAATTCAAACAAATGAATAGAAAACTAAAAAATTTGTGCCACAAAAAAACTTTACTTGTGGCAAAACATCACTTGTGCCATGAAAAGAACTGTGAGAACATATTTCTCATAACAAAGTATCACTTTTGCTATGAAAAAACTTTATATATGACAATTATCACTTGTGCCATAAACTAAACTATGAGAATACATTCTTCATGATAAAGTATCACTTGTACTATAGAAAAATTTTACTCATGATAAAATATCACTTGTGCTACAAACCATATTATTAGAACATATTTCCTATGGCAAAGTATTACTTGTGCCATAAATTAACTTATAGGAACATATTCCTTTTGATAAAGTATCACTTGTTCTATCATATAAATTAGAAAAATTTATCCATAGCCAAATATTAGTTACGCTACGAATTAATTCCATGCATAAGATCATAGCCAATACCATTTTTGTGGTAACTATACATATAAAAAAAGGCTATTTATAATAAGTACAATATGTTACAATATAGTAGATAATAAAAAATATAAATAATTACATACTGTGGGTATTTAGCAAATAGCTTATTTGTCACTTGAGTTAGGAGCTTTTAACTAATTGACTAAATTAAATAATTATTTTAGAAATTTAGTAAACAACTTATTTGATCAAATGATTGACCCATAATTAACCAAAATAAAAAAGTTGTAGAATCTAACATTTTCAATTAGTTAATTCATAAAATATATGTAAAAACTAAAACTATCTATAAATTGTATAGTTATGCACATTTATTATTTTTAGTAACTATTAGAATGTAATAATTTTTCATAAATAATAAATAACTATTTAAATTTACATAAGAAAATTAATTTAGATTAACAAAATGAATATTATAATATATTAAGGATTGTGTTATATAATTATTTAATGAATTTAAATCCTTTATATATTAAAATTAAAAATTAATAGGACTAACTTATACATATATATAATAATTTTTTAAATTTATTGTCCAATTCGAATTTTAAAATATTGCTTAAACAAAAATAGCTCATTCAAGATATAAAATATTAGAAAAAGATTTATTTTTTATCACATGACATAATTCTTAAAAAATGTGTTGATGAAGAATAGATATATACATATTATGAAAATATTGAAATGATTATTTTACAAAAAAATAGAATGATTTATGGCATAAGTGATAATAAGTTTTATTATAGAAATGTGTAATAACAAGTCTTACATTCATTAATGTAATATTAATGAAATTTTTATTAAAAATTGAAAATAATAATTATGTAAAATTATATATAATTTAGTCATGATTAAATTATTATATTAAAATTTTTAGGTAAATTATATTTTAGGGAGTGATATATATAAAATATGTAAAACTTTATTTTCATCCTTTATTAATTTTAGTTATATTAATTTTATTTCTCATAGATATTTTATAATAAGGTCTTCCCTCCTAAATAATAATTCAATTAATTTGATTGATTGATTTATTTATAATTTTATTAATAAGTTAATGACTTTATGAATGAAAGAATAAAAATTAAATATAAATAATATATAAAGGATGAAATTAATACTAAAAATTTATGAAATGTTGAATAATTTAACTTATATTTATGAATAATAAAAATATATATTATAAATTAAAAATTAAAACTAAATAATTTATAATAATTTAAATTTTAATTTATAATTAAAATTTGATTATGCATGATAGTTCAAAGTTATGATTTATATGGGTAATTATTTCATATAATTTAATCTTTGTTGAAGAAATTTTTAAAAAATAATAGATAATTGATTAAAAGATGAAAAAATTTTACTTTTATCTTTTAATAACTCAATGAACAATAATTAATGAAAAATATTAGCAAAAGGATAAAATTAACTAATTAATTATTTATAAGATATAAAGTTAATATAAGATATTTGTAAAGGATAAATTTAAAACAAGCAAAATTAGTAATGGAACAAATACGAATTTAATCTATACAAAATAATTTTTAAAATAAAATTATAAAGCTTTTTAGCATTAGTATATTTTTATTATATTTATTTATGTAATCTTTTACTATTATACAATTAGTATCACATGAGTATAATTTTATTTTTGAAGGCAATCGATTAATTAAAATTATATATAAAATATATTGTATTATAATATTAAAAATATAAACTAGAGCAATGGTAAGGCTTTACATTTGTTAACTTGGAAATTTAAGTTTGATTCCCCATAAAAGCAATTTATAATTTCTAGATGGAAAGTTCTAACAATTTATACTAACTTGACATAGGTTGAAAATATTAACAAACTTTAATAAATGCATAAACAATTTAAATATATAAAAATTATTTTAACTAGTTACATTAGTTTTTGTAATAATTTTTTTTGCTACAATTTTATTCATGATAATATGAGTTACTAGTCATAAATATACCTTTCTTGCCACGTTTGTACTCATGGGTAGAAAAATCTATTAGTCATGAGTGAGCGCATGGCAAAAGAAATTATTTATGTCACAAGATTTTTTTTTTGTGATAATTTCCTTATCATGCTTACTTGTGTCACGAGACCATTCAACTATTATTCCCCTGGCTATATAGCACAATCATGAAATTTTTATCCTATGTCATGATTTTAATTATGGTACAAGTGATGATTTATTATAGTGGGAGTAAAAGATAACATAAATAACAAATAGAGTAAAAAAGAAACTTCATAGGCAAGGTGAACAAAAATAGACATCAGCTATTTAATAATAACTGAAGTACAACTATTTAATATCTCCCACCATAACATTTCGAACACCTTATAAATGATAATTATAGGAAATTAATATCCCAACTTATAAACATCTAACTTTCTATATTAGTCTTTTATTCCATTTGACATGATAAGTTACTTATACTTTCAAAAATTTCACCACATAACTCATAATATTAATTTTTATTAAAGCCAATGTTAAAAGTTGCTAAAATTATAAAAGTGCCAACACATGCCAATATGTACATCAATTTTCTCTATAATTAACTATTATTGAATAATTGATAGATGTTGTGTATTTAGGGGATTACAATTTTGAAAAAGATTGAGATGTAATCAATTATTATAGTATATGTCGTCTCAACGTTGCTTTGTAAGTTGTTATAGAATAAAAAAACAATGCCAATTTTTATTCCATCAAAACTAACATCATTTATATTTCTATAATATTGAGAAATAAGATTAAACACCATTTTATTTCTAATAAGTGACATCTAATTCCTATAACACCACATTAGTTCATTTAAATGGCTGTCGATGTCTATCCATCAACCCAAACCTTGCCCACTAGTTCCTTATTCCTTTATCCTAAATCTTAACCCCATCCTTATGCCTCAGCCCCCTATTTCCCTACCTTCTGATACCAAACCCTAACCACATTCTCATGTTTCTCACTTTTTTATCCTTCTTATTTCCTGTATGTTCCTTAATAGATATGGAAAACCAATATTTTCTAATACTTTAGAGAATTCCAATTTAAACAACTTTAAAGAACAAGTTGAATAACAAAAGCTTGAAAGGGTTATATATTATACCATAATAAAAAATGTGTGTTTTACTAAGGAGTCATTTGGTTCACACATGAAATAATTTTTGTAGAAAATTGAACTTCTAAGGATATAACTTCCTATATGAATTTTCTGGGAAATACTCAAAATTGTTTAGTTGACATATAGGAAGTAATATTTCTTAGGAAATAACTTCCTATGTTTCATTTCATTCAATTTTTAATATCTTACGAAGTGTTAATAAAATGATTACTATATTCTTAATATTATTATAACATAAATTAATAAATTATAGTTATTTTTAATTAAATTTAATGAGAATAATTTTATCATTATATCTATAAATAACACAAGAAATAGAACTTACCTGGGATGAGGTAGGTAAGTTATTTCCTATGTTTTGTGGGAAGTAGGACTTCCTAAGAAATCCTATTTCTTTCAATTTGCTAGATAATTGCTAACTAAATAACCCACCTCTTTCTTATTTCCTAGGAAAAAGAACTTCCCATATTATTGAGGTAAACTAAATGATCTCTAAATCTATCTTGATACCCATTGCTCATTATGTGAGATTTATGCTCCCTAAAAAAGATTTTTAAATACAATACATGTAGATGCAATGCGCATACATGAAAAATTGGTACATTAGTCATTCTCTATGAAAATATAGTAGATAATACAATAAAATGCAAAAAAAGATGAATGAAATCAAGTTTTTTACTTATGCAAACTTATAAAAGTTGTATCAAAATGATAGGTTATAAAATAAGATCAAATAAAAGCCTAGAAATGAAATTGCAAAAATAAATACAAAAAAAAAAAAACCTCACAAAATCAAAGAGAATCATCTTATGCTTGGAAGGAGAGCTTGCCTTGTGAAATAGAGAATCATTTTAGAGTTAAAAAATTTTTTAAATGAAATTTGCAAATAGTATTGTCTAGGATTTAAAAATTAGTTTGCAACCACAATTTTGCATGCAATCTTATGGTCATAGACCATACTGTATTCATGATTTTTCATAATTTTGCACTACAATGCCCATATTTTCTTGCATTTTTTTGCATCACAACAAAACCACAATCATAACTGTAATCATAATTTAAATCCATATACATTGTGCTTCACTCCTTTTATTTTAAACTCATGTCATGCTTTAATATTTCAATTTTCAATTTACTCCCATAGCTTATGTTTCTACATTAGTTTTTGCAATGAATTGACATTTAAATTTAATATTGGATGTCAACTTTAAGAAAACACCCTTGTTTTTAATGTAATGATGTCATCCTATTTAATAATGTTTAACATTAGTTACTACACAAAAACCAAAGTCTTAATATATGAATGTATTTTAATAAAATACATTTTTCTTTCTTTTTAGCAACTTTTATTTGTAAGCATTCCAAAATAATCCCAAAACCATTCTAGAATAGCTAGATAAAAGCATGTATATATTAGACTAAAATTAATTCAATTGCATATATCATGTGTAGTAGAATTTGCAATTTTTAATTTATATTGCATATATATATATATATATATATATATATCAAACAAGAATCTAAAAGCATAACTTATATATATCACATATATTTATAGGTGACAATATTATACTTCTTTAGTTTAAATCCTATAAAGTACACTAACATCATTCTTTAAACTAATTTTTTATGTTTTTTATTCTATTTACTTTAAGTGAGTTGACAGTATCAAAATTCATTTCTGTATTATGACATTTTTCTTTAACAATTAAATAGATACTAATAACAATAATAAATTAAGTGTAAATGAAACATATGAGAGAGAAATAATTTATTATAAAAATTGATTTTCCCATTTTATGTATTTCTATATCAGTACATGAATATATAAAAAAATTGTTATTTACAATGAAAAACACACTTTTCATTTTCAATAAACATTTGGCATCCTTACACAAATTAAAAGGAAAAATAATCATCCTCTGCTTGTGATTCATTCATATTACTTGATTACTTCATTTGTTATAAGCCACTAATTATCCTTATTTTTCAATGTAAGGACATGCTAGCTACTTATTGTATATGCTATCTCAAATTTGATTATAAATATCCTAGCTATTCCATGTTAATTTGCACTATCTATTGCAAGTCATTTATTTTGGAGTCTCCTAAAGTTTCATTTGAAATGTAGAATGTGGTAGTACAAAAGTTATATGTTATAGTAAAAGTACATAGCATTAAAACCATAACTCTATGAACCATATCTTTTATGGTAAGTAAAAACATGGTTTATAAAGGTGTAAGTTTTGATGATCCAGAGTCTTACTATAGCTTATAATTTTTGCATAACCACTTTCTACATTTGTACTTGAAAAAAATTCACAATAGCCTTACATTGAATAGTATCAATTGGCAGAGCACAAATACCATTTTTTTAGTAAGTTTGAAATAGTAGATAAAGTAAGTAGCATGTCTCTAATCTTGCATTGAAACATAATAATAGTTAAAGGCACATACCAAACAAAGAAATTAAGCATCTTATTAGACATAAAATCAATGGAATGAAGCACTTAAAAAGCCTTTTTTATGGAAAGAAAGTTATCTTTATAGATTGTTAATTTGTTTTACATAGGTAGAGAAAGGCACTATTTATAGGCTAAAATGAAAATAATTAGATGTCAATTATTTATTTGAAATTGACATCTAAGACATCAATTAAGTGACAAAATGACATGTAAATTGTTGATGAATTGTAATGATAATTGAAAAGGACTTATACAATGGTCATTAAAAACAAACTAGTATTATAATTTAAAGTTGATAAACTATCACAATGATTGAAATGCATTTGAATGACAACTAATAAAAAGAAAAATAGTTTTAAGTTCTTTCATTAATTCTATTAATGAAGTCATCTTCAATTCCATTCATTTAAACTTTTTTAGCTTCATTCATTTAGACTCCTTCATAAATTTATTCAATTGTATGTCATCAATTTCATTCATTTAAACTTCCTTATAAATAAGATTCATTTAGACATCAACAAATTGTGAGAAAATGCTATCATATTAGATGCTATTAATCACAAAAACTAATATTTTTACATTTGCCATTTCATCAATAAATGCCTTTCAATTTTTAAATATTTTGTATGTATAAAATTGAATATGATGAGGAAGTTATTTTTGAACTAATTTAATATAGAACATTATATTTGTTTCGATATGCCTTCTCTCTATTAATTTATGTAATCCAAATGCTTATTATAGAAATTTAAATAAAAATAACATATAGATAAGTAAAGAGAAACAATTTCAGAAATTTAAAAAATTTTAATTGTCATTGCTCAATTCATAATGAAAGTATAAAAATATAGGTAAAAAGAAAATCAATGTAAATTTATACAAAATAAGTACATAAAGCCATCAATAAACAAAAACTACTTGTCTACATATGAATACATAAAAACAATGGAAAAACCACCATGTATTAAATCTTCATTCTTGATGCAAACTTTAGTATTGTTGCTAAAATTTCTCCTGCTTTGATTACTCAATGAGAAATGAAAGAGTATATAGCAAGAGAAGTGGATAGAAATGGAGTAAGAGATCAATAACAATTATCATTCACTTGTCCTCCTATTCCATTTTCACTCTATAGGAAATGAGAGATTATATAATGGTAAAGAAATGAGGGCTAAGATTATTCTATTGTATATTCTATCAATGAAAGTGGAGTAAGAGATTAGTAGTGATGTTATATAACAAACTCATTATACTTGAGAGAATTTTGGAAAAATGCTAGAAGAGCTCATATAAAAAAAAGAATTCAAGTGAAGATATATAGAAAAAAGTGGACATTGGTTATTAAATAAAATTGATATCTTATAGTTTTACAGTTTCCAATACAACTCATTAAATGCTTTTTAGATGATATATGTTAACAAGGATCGATGCCTTATGCTTTTGTGGTTTCCAATAAGACTTTCGAAATGCCTTTTAGATGATGACCATTGACTGTAACTAAGTCCTATGATTTTAAAGTTTCCAATGACACTTTTGAAATTCATTTTAGATGATGGTTGCATATATAACCAACATTGTAAGTTTCCAAGTAATGTTTAGATATCAGTTGTATTCTTGCTTGTCATCTTAAGTTTTCATATAATTCTAAAAATATCATCACATCAAAATAAAAACTAGTTTTGTTGTAAACCAACATTTATTGACATAAATCATGAATTTTATACAAGTGCAATACCAATAGGCCAATGTTAAAAGATAATTTTTGTAGTAATGTACCTTTAGTTCTCCATTATATCACCATTTATCATTCTCATGAAACTCAAAATCACCCAACCACCTTTGCTACATTACTACTCCATCCTTTTCAACTCACATTAGATTGAACCAACTCTCTTTAAAGGATCATCGTCATCCACCATCCTCATCTTACATACAAAGTTGCACTAAACTCTTGTGTTTGACACTATGGAATGAGAATGCTTATTTTCTAGGAGAATGGACATCCAATTATATGATGAAATTTCTATTTCATTGTAAAAAATGATAACATAGGTCATTTTATCATTTTTGAAATATTTTTGTTTATACCTTTTGTTTTACATCTTAATTTCATATATTCAATTAATAAATAATAAAACAATATCAATTTTTTTAAATATTTTCACTATTAATATATTTTTATAATTATTTTTAATAATAAGATTAAAAATATATTTTTATCATTTATACAAAATATTTAATTTAAAATTTTTGTTAATAATATTTTTCCTAATAAAATAAAAAATATGACCTTTCTTTATATTGATCATATCATTATTTTTATTATTTTAAAATATTCAATAAAGTATTTATTATTTTTGTAATAAGTATAATATTGCTATTTAATTATTCATCCTATATTTCATCCCAACATTATTTCATTGTATAAGCATAAAATGGAATGCAATGTCTATTTCATTCTTTATCATATTAAATATAATTATAAAATAAATATTTTATTCCATTCTCATTCTTACCAAATGAATCATTACTATCTTAAATTACCAACCTCAATTGCATTTTACTAGTAGTTATTGAAAAACATATTTCCTCTTCAAATACAGAAGGATAAGGAAATAAAACCAATTAGAGCAACTTAGTAACACAAGAAATTTAACATTGAAAAACTTCTAACTCTGAGAAAAAATCATTAATAACAACAAATCCATTATAATATCAAAATTATAAGATAATGTGTATAAATATTCTTAATTATAAGTCTACAATTTTTTAAACACTATCGTGTATCTCTCTTAAATCTCTACAAGAATTTTCACGTAACTCTTACTAGAAATCATATCAAATCTCCCTCATACTTCAAATACTTGTCCAATACAAATATTTGTATCCTAAATAGTTGTTTGACAAGCATTAAACAATTCCATTTTAACACAAAAACCTAATTTTGTAGAAAATTTATTTTCAATAGAAAAATTAACACTAATAAATAACAATTGAGGTTTAGGTCGAATTCAACCAGCACTTCACCGACAATCGATGGAAGAAAGAATCAGCTTCAAATGTTACCAACTGAGCAACAGGAGATTCCCTTATTGCAAATATTTGAGGTGAATTTTGATCCTTCCTTCTGAAGAGCAGTACTTTAGATCCTGATTTATAACTATGATTAACATATTTAGTTTAATTTTAAACATCCTCTCCCCAACAAATGAACATTGTACCTATAATAAGCAATTATTAATTATCCTTTAAACTCTTTAGTATAATTATTTTTAATAGTTGAAATAACAAGTCATTTAATACCCATAATATTATGAATTTGATTTAAGGTCGACATTTAAGATGAGGAACATCAAACACTATTGCATTATTAAAAATGCTTGGTTTTTGTGCAGTGTTATTAGTCTATAAACGAACATTGGACAGAGAAGGAAAGTTAGGGAAATACAATAATATTTTAAAATTCTTAATTATTGAGAACTTTGAAAAAGAAAAAAAATTCGATGGTTGATGTTTCAAAATTCTTTAATACTTTGCCTATTTAATTTTTGTTGAAGAATTTTATATTTAATTCAAAATTTCACCTCTCAACTATTCTTTCTTATCCCCTAAATTTCTTACCTTTTTTTATTGTTGACATCTTTTTCTTTCTCTTTTCCAAACATATGAATTCTATTGAAATAATAGATTCAAATTCTATTTTAATTTTCAAAATATTCAATTTGTGCCAATTTCATTTCTAAAATAAAATTTATATCAATTTGATTTTAACGAGAGACTAAACCTTTACATAAATTTAAAATTTTAAAAATTAAATTAATACAATCTTTCTTTAAGAATAAATTGCTACAAACTAAATACTTCAATTAAAAAAAGTTAAAATAGGATTTTAATCTCGATTATATGCACTTGGAGGTGTGTGTGTCTAGAGTTTATGCAAAAAGAAAGAAATGTCTTTTCCCTTTTAAAGAAGGACACATAGTCCAGATTTTCAGCTCAGTGCTTTCTAGTGGATCCAATTTCCTGACTAAGAAACGTGGTCCACTGGCCGAACGTGAAATTCTCTTCCGAACTACCAAAAGAGTAAAAGACAAAAAGAAAAACTTAAAAGTAATGTTCCTCACTAATTATTATTTTAGGAATTTAAATTCGATTCGTATTGTGATTATCATTCATATTTACGTTCACACGTCAAAAATATTATTAGCCTTTTTAGCTGGTAAAATTATTAATTACTTCTATTTTGAATGATATAGTATCTTCCTATGAATTTCTAGTGTCAAATATTTTAATAGTAAGAATAAATTAAATTTAAAATTTAATTTATTTTTTACAATAAAATTAAATTTATCAAAAATTAATTACCTTAGTGAAAACGACTCTGAACATGTTACAAATTCAATAAAAGATCCCGAATTCAATATTTGAGAGTGTCTTTGTTCGCATGATTTCACAGGAATCCATCCCTAATTAAAAATGGAAAAGAAAAAGCTTAGTG
The DNA here is from genome assembly GCA_020226215.1 of Sindora glabra. Classification (NCBI taxonomy): domain Eukaryota; kingdom Viridiplantae; phylum Streptophyta; class Magnoliopsida; order Fabales; family Fabaceae; genus Sindora; species Sindora glabra. The sequence continues at coordinate 51,290,545 of CM035232.1, read as the reverse complement.
ATGCACTGTGTGTAAGATAAAAAATTATTTTTACAATTACAATTACGATATAACAACTTAATATTGTCAAAATTAAGAGAGAGCATTGAATTCTAATCACCACATTTGGTATTAATTGTTAGAATTTTTCATAAAGTGAGCTGTTATTAATTGGTAATTTTTAATTTAATAAAATTGTCTGATTAAAATTTAATTCAATAGTGAGACATGCGTGAAGTCCATTTACAATTGTGATTTTAAAAATATGGACTTAGCACATCTACACAATTTAGTATGATTTGGCAGCTGTGTAGGCCCAAAAACTCAATAATCATTTTATGAGGAGGATTGTTGGGGGTTTATAAATAAGAATTATGGACAGGTCCCTTCTTCACTTTTCATACACACAATTTTCACATATTGAGAGCCGCCATCAAGGAGAAGAGCGAAGAGGAAGATCTAGTTAAGGAGAATTCATTAACTTCCGTTGAATTTAATTATGATTGTAAATTCATCAAGTAAGTGAATACTAATTTTATATTTATAGTATTCTAATTATCATACATGAGATTCTAAAATTAAATTTTCTTACATGTGGTATCAGAACTTACATGTATGATATTAAAATCCAAAATAATTAATTATATTTTATATTATTTTGATTGAAGATTTATGATGAAATTTTACATGTATAATTCTCGAAATAAAATCATACGATCAATTTATAATGTTTGTGTTATAATTCTTTAATGTATCTTTATGAATTTTTCATTGAAAAAAGATTTTGGATTAATTTAGTTTATATATATTAGGATTGTTGAATTAAGAAATCCTAATTTATCAATTTTGTATGAAATTGTGCAGAAAGCAATCAGAATCTATTTGGAACTGTTTCATTAACTGTTATATATATATATTGTGCATTCGGTTCAGAATTTACACAAAGTTATTACTGGTTTCGGAAGCATATGCCTTTCCGATTGACTTGCTGTTTGAAATTCTTGAATTACGTTAATATGAGTTTGGAATTCATACATATATATTACTGGTTGCATGCCATATATATATAGCGTGTTGTCAGGAATTTAGTTTAACTTTTGTATATATGCATGCAGACCATATATATCTGGTTTCTTGAATCTCAATTAACGTGCTTCCCTATATATATATATATTTCTTTGTTTCTCGTCTAGCGTGCAATTTAATTTCTCCTTCTCTAGACAGATATATATTGAATTATATATATGAATTGTGTATTATATATTAACTATATAATTAATATTTATTATATATTAATTATTTTTTCTATTTCTCAAAGTGAAGTGTGATATGCCTTTGAAATATATATATTTGTCTGGTCTCGAAATAGAGTGAAATACTTGTAAATTATTGATATTTGGTCTTAATTTTTTTAATTATTTTATTTTGAGAAATGAATATAATTAGATATTATAATCATGTTATTTTTTAAAACTTTGTTTAAGACTTTGTTATGCAACTTTATTTAAGGGTTCAATGAGATGCATTAAGTTTTGGTATCTCATCAGGAGTGACTCATTGTATACATATGGTTGAGTATACAAATTAAGATTTTGGATAATTTATTTTCCTAATTCAAGAAAAATTCATTGGTAACTATAAGTGCTTGACTGCTAAAATGGTTCATTTATAGTGATTAGTGAAATATTTTCTTATTCAGAAACCATGAGATAATACTAGAATTATTTTTTATAATCACCTGCCTAAAGGGGGTTATTATGGAAGATAATTTTAGTATGCGACATAAGGCATTACGGTTGGAAATATATTAGTTTAAAAAGTCTATCTGCCCAAAGGGGATGAATTTTTTGAAAAATTGGATATTTTCATATTAGCCTTATGAGGAGAGTACTTACTAGCATGTCATATTCTCTGCCCAAAGGAGAGAATATGATGATGTACCTAAACTCTCCAGTTATTGTAGCACATCAGGAATCATTACTGTTTATATTTCTTTTAAATTATCCATTAGTTAATTGTTGCATTTTTATCTTGAATAGTCACTTTTGCTATAAATGGCAATCAAGCTACCATTGAGATCATACATGGATCTAACTATAAGAGATGGAATGAAGACTTGAACTTTGTCTTAGTTAGCCTTACATATCGATCCACTTGCTACCATCACTGCCTAAAGTACTACTAAACAAAAGGAGTTGTTTGCTAAGTAGGATAGAGCAAATCGTATGTGTCTACATACTATTAAGAGATCTGACTCTGAGCATCTTCTGAATGGGTTAGATGAGATTGAGAATGCTAAAGAACTGCATGATGCTAATAGTCAAATGTACCAAAAATCCAGCAAGTCTGGGGTTGGGAATCTTACGAGTGAACTGACGAGTATAAGGTATGATTTTGTTGGAAATATTAGAGACTTCATCATGAAAATGGTCTACATTAAAAATAAATTATCTTCCCATGAAATCACCCTGCCTGACAAATTTATTGTTCACTATGCCATCAATTCTCTCCCTCATGAATTCATCTAAATTAAAATTGCCTACAACACCATGAATGAAGTTTGGAATATTAATGATCTTATATCCAAATGTGTTTCTGAAAAGGAAAAACTCAAAAGAGAGAAAAATGAAAGTGCCTTACTCACTATCAATTCCAAATCTAACTACCAGAAAAATTACAACAAGCTTAGGAAGTTTGGGTCAAAAGCTCCTAATAAGTTTTAAGGTAAGAAAGACTAAGGCAGTAATTAGACAAAAAGGATAAGTGGTCTTAAAACTATCATTAAGAAAGAGAATAAATGTTTTTTTGGCAAAAACAAAGGTCATAAGAAATTCGAGTGCCACAAATACAAATGTTGGTTAGAGAAAAAGGGTAAGCAAGAAGGTAAACCAATAGCTTTCATTTGTTTTGAATCCCATTTTGTTAGTGCACCATTAAACTCTTGGTAGCTTGATAGTGGTGCAACTATTTATGTTACTATTACTTTGTAGGGGTTCAAAAGCAAACAAAAGCCAAGGGAGAAAGATGTCAAGCTTATAATTAGAAATAATGTTAAAGTTGAAGTTAGTTTTATAGTAACAATAAGTTTAAATTTAGAGTATGGTTTTGAACTTATTTTGGAAAATATTTTCTAGGTACCCTCATTTAGGAGAAATTTGATTTCAGCTTCTATTTTAGATAAGCATAGTTATCATTTTATTATTAAGAATGGAAAAATTGATTTGTTTTTAAATTATAAAATTATTAGTGAATTTAAGTTAATTGATAATTTATATAGATTATGCTTGGCCCAAAATAATGAATATAGTAGTATGAATGTTGAAAACATAATATTTAAGAGAACTTTAGTTAGTGAAAAGTCCTTCTTATTATGGCATAAAAGATTAGGTTACATCTCAAATGAGAGAATTAACAGATTGATAAAAGATGGTTCTTTACTTTCTCTTAATTCTGAAAACTTAGACACATGTGTTGATTGTATAAGGGGTAAGTTAACTAAGACTAAAAGTAAAGGTGCCACTCGAAGTTCTGACCTTTTAGAAATTATACATGCTGATATTAATGGACCAGTTACTCTTACTCTATGTGATAATAAATATTTTCCTACCTTTATTGATAATTTTTCTCATTATGGTTATTTTTACCTAATTAAGGAGAAGTTTGATGCTTTTGAAAAATTTTAAATTTTTAACATGGAAGTAGAGAAATAATTGGAAAAATTCATCAAAATTGTTAGGTCTGATCGAGGTGGTAAATATTATGGTAGACATGGCATAGCTAGATAGCATATGGGACCATTTGCCAAATACCTATAAAAGAATGGGATAATTGGCTAATATACTATGCCTGGTGGTCTTGAGCAAAATGGTGTGGCCGAAAGATGAAATCTTACTCTTAAAGATAAGATGAGGAGCATGATGAGTAGAACTAATCTTCCTTAATCTCTTTGGGGTGAAGCCATGAAATGTGCATTATATATTGAATAGATTATACAACAAATCTATAACAAAAACACCATTTGAATTATAGACTAGTAGAAAACCTAGCTTGAACCACTTTCGAGTTTGGGGATGTCTTGCAGAAGTTAGAATTTATAATCTTTTTGAAAAGAAAACTGAACCTTGATCTACTCATTGCTACTTCATAGGGTACCCAGACCATTCCAAAGGGTATAAATTCTATTGCCCTAAATGTGGAGCTAAAATTGTAGAGTCATAGGTGATAAAATTTTTAGAATAGGACATTGCAGATAGAAGCATCATAGAAGTTGTCAATAACAATGAACCTGTAAGATATATCACTTTCCCTTTGCTAAACCCACAAAATCTTGTAATACCAGTAGATATTAGAAGAGAAGATAATGTGCAGTAGAATACAGATCCTCTCGCTCTTACTCATCCTCCTAATCCAATTCCGGATCTTATTAATGTAATTCAAGTTCAAGAGAATGAAGTTAAGGTACCTTTGAGAAGATATACTAAACAAAGAAGATCTACAATCTCTAATGATTACCTAGTTTTCCTTGGAGAGAGTGACTATAATATTAGTCATGTTGTTGATCCTATAAGTTTTAAAGATGCAATAACTAGTTTACAATATGATATATGGATGGATGCAATGAAAGATAAAATGAATTCTATGGCTCACAATGGTGTTTGGGAGCTTGTTGAGCTTCCAAATGGATACAAACCTATTAGTTGTAAATGGGTGTACAAAACTAAGAAAGTCTTTAAAGAAAATGTTGAAAAGCTCAAAGCTAGATTGGTAGTAAAAAGATTTACTCAGAAAGAATGAGTGGATTATAATAAGACCTTTTCACCAGTCTCATATAAAGATTCTTTTAGAATCATCATGGCTTTGGTAGCACATTATGACTTAAAGCTCCATCAGATGGATGTGAAGATAGCCTTTTTGAATGGGGACTTGAAAGAAGAAGTTTATGTTATAACCAGAAGGTTTTTAAGAACTTGGAAAAGAACACTTAGTGTGTTAACTTAAAAAGTCTATTTATGGGCTTAAACAAGCTTCAAGGCCATGGTATTTTAAATTTGATGAGGTGATCACTTCTATGGGTTTTGAGGAAAATAAAGTTGATAAGTGCATATACCTTAAGATCAATGGGAGTAAGTACAATTTTCTTGTCTTCTGTGTGGATGATATTCTATTAGCTAATAATGATAATGGATTATTGCATGAGACTAAATGATCATTGTCCAAGATTTTTGACATAAAAGATCTTAGGAATGCTTCATTTGTTCTTGGGATAGAGATCCGTAGAGATCAATCTAAAGTTTTGTTGGGACTTTTACCAAGGTCTTACATTGATTGTGTGCTCACTAGATTTAATATGCAGAATTGTAAGGGTGGGGATGCACCTATTATAAAAGATGATAAACTCAAACTTAGTCAATGTCCTAAGAATGATTTAGAAAGAGAATCTATGAATAATATACCTTATTTTGGTACAGTGAGGAGTCTTATGTATACATAGGTTTGCCTAGACCAGACATTGCATTTGCAGTAAAAGTTATTAGTAGGTATCTTTCTAATCCTGATTTGGATCACTGAGTTGCTGTTAAGAAAGTGTTGAGGTATTTGCAAAAGATGAAAGATTACATGCTAGTTTATAGAAAGGTTGACAATCTTGAGATTGTTGGATACATAGATTCTGACTTTGCTGGCTCTCAAGATGATATGAAATCCACTTCAAGATATATTTTTACATTAGCTGGAGGGGCTATATCTTGGAAAAGTGTAAAACAAATACTCTTGGCTTCTTCTACTATGCAAGCTAAGTTTGTTGCATGTTATGGAACAGCTACACAAGCCATTTGGCTAAAGAATCTTATCTCTAGTCTTCGCATTATTGATTCTATCTCTAAACTACTAAGAATTTATTGTGATAACAAATCTAATGCGTTGTTTTCCAAAAATAACAAAACTACATAGGGTCTAAGCATTTGGAAATAAAATATCTTAAGGTTAGAAATTTTGTAAAAAATAGTAATATTACTTTAGAACATATTAATACAAATAGCATGATTTCTAATCCTCGAACTAAAGGATTGAGATCTGTAATTTTTAGCAAACATGTTGAAAGCATAGGTGTTTTAGGATCTTTTGATGTATTTAATTAGTGGGAGTAAATTTCTTATATTTGATACTCTTATGTTATACTTTGTTCCATTAATGATCATCATAAAGTAAATATTCTATGCTATTATATATACTTTTACTTGTACATGTACTTATAGGTATTAAAATTCTTATTTCTTAATACTGATGTCTATCTTAAGTATGACTTTGATTCAAGAAAGTATGTCTCATAGAATGATACCATTGAATGATCTCAAGAATATGAATGAGGCATACATACAGTATAAGGATTTCTTATCAAGTTTAGAGAAATCATGGAGAATGATAATGAAAATAGAACATTTGATCACATTTGGTGCCATTTTCTTACTACACAACCACACTAAATTCCATTGTCGATAAAGTCACTGACACTTGTAACCATAGATTGGTCCTATATCAATAAAGGGCATAAAAGCCACTGTGATTTAGTGTTAGTTGGCTATATTAGATAGGATTCTTGTGATGTTATCTCAGAGGACTAAATTATTTTTTAATTGTGGCCATATAAAAGTTTTTAATCAATCAATCTGGAGTCTTATTTTCTTAAAATGTATTTTGTTAAAACTCTTATAAAACCTAATTAATATTGTTCAAGTGGGAGAATGTTAGAATTTTTCATAAAGTGAGCTGCTATTAATTGATAATTTTTAATTTAATAAAACTGACTGATTAAAATTTAGCCCAAGTAATGAGACATGCATGAAGCCCATTTACAATTATGATATTAAAGATATGGGCTTAATATATCTACACAATTTAGTGTGGTTTAATGGCTATGTAAGCCCAAAGACTCAGTAATCCTTTTATACAGAGGATTGTTAGGGGTTTATAAATAAGAATTATGGCTAGGTTCCCTCTTCACTTCTCATTCACACAGTTTCTATCCATTGAAAGCTGCCATCAAGAAGAAGATGGAAGAGAAAGATCTAGTTAAGGAGAATTTATTAACTTCTATTGAATTCAATTATGACTGCAAATTTATCAGGTAAGTGAATATTAATTTTATATTTATGGTATTCTAATTATCATACATGAGATTCAAAAATTAAATTTTCTTGCATTAATGTGTTAGATAAAATTGAAATATAAGCTCATATAGGTTTTGTAAGTGATTATGTAATATTAAATTATGCATTAATCCTAACTATCAATGCAAAAGACAACAAGCATGATTCACTTATTCTTTTTAATATAAGAAATAGTGTTATTACTTAACATGCTCGCACTCACTATTTGCATATATATTTTTGATTATTTTAAAATAAACAAGGCTTCTAATCTTAAATTAATATTATATAAAATTATAATACAATTACAAATAATCATTAATAGGTAATTTCTCTTTTTCATCCGTGTGATATTTAATTTTTTTAATTTTTATTCTCGTAAAACATAAATTTATCCAAGTCCTTTTCCAAAAGAGTGAAATTGAAGAAAAAAACAAATTTTTATATGGAAACTAACAATAAAATAAAATTAAACAAGTTAATATTACAAAATAATAAAATTAATATAGAATATTTTTAAAAAATAAAGCAAGAAATTGTAAAAAGATAGAAAAAGGACATAAATTTATAGTCGAGTTGGAATGCTTTTAGAAGTTTTAATTCACAGGCCTTACTAGCATTGCCTAAAATTCAAAGTACAACAATCCCTTTGTTTCTTTCTCTCTCTCTCTCTGTCTCTCTCTCTCTCTCTGTCTCTCTCTCTCTCTCTCTCTCTCTATATATATATATATATATATATATATATATATATATAATATCTTCACTTTTGGGCAAAATAATTATGCACAAATATATATAATATTATTGTGGGAGTTCAAGCTTTTAAATAAAGTGCTTTTATCATTACATTGCTTTATTTGTATTGAGATTTGTAATTTTTATGTAGTTGCCCTTTAAGATTTTTTTTTTATACAAATTCAACATGAAGACATTTTACATCTTAAGATCACCTAGAACCATGAAATTATCTTAAAAAATATTCTTAAGATTTTTTTTACCATTTATGTAGAATCTGTCTTAAAACAACTTGTTTACATCCATTGTATTTCTTTTTAATAGTAAAGAAGAAAATAAAATAAAATAAACTTTGGATATTATTTTAGTATGTACTTAGATATATTTGTAATATTTATATAAATCTCCATAAAATTTTGAACATTTTTAAATAATGTAATTTTACATTAACCCTATGGGCGACAAATAAGTAAATTTTTTTATTACAATTAAATCTATAGCTCATAATTTTCAAAAACTTTCAATATTAATTCATAAAAACCAAATTTTTTCTTATAAAGAATATGATAAGACATAATTTCATCAAATAAATTTTCTATGAGAAATAAGACATTGCCTAATCTAGTGATGAGAAGTTTGATCAAAATTTTTAAAGTTTTAAATTTAAAATTTCACAATATCAATGCATGAAGGACTTTTTTTTATTGGAAAGAGTAGTAATCCACTTAATACACATAAAAAATTTTTGAATTCAAATATTAAATATGATAGGGGTAAAATCTCCAAGACAATATTGAGCACATCTGCACCACTAAGAATGCCATTACTTTATTATGTATGAGAAATTTGATCCCAAACTCCAAACATAAATCTTTAATTATATGCATAATTGAGTACAATTAATGTGTCAAATTGTAGTAGTTTTTTTTAATAAAAATAAATCATTGTGTGATTTAGAGATAAAAAATTTATATAAATTATATTTAAATTTTCTTATTGTCAATGTAATAGAAAAATTATTTTGAGCTGATGTACTAAGGCTACGCCCCCAAAGTTTAAGCATGCATTTTTTATGTCTAAGTGATTGACGACAATTAATGCATCAAATTGGTCGTTAGTTTTTTATTTGTTGGGATCTTTAAACTATTGAAGTGGGACATGTTTATTGTGAATTGATTTAAATTTAATCGTTATTAATTTATAATTATTTCATACTTTTTGCTTTATTTTCAATTGAGTTTCTCGTTAAGATAGGAATATGATTATTTTTCAATAAATATTTACATATTTTGTAAAATTTGATTTACATTAAGTATCACAAATTTTACTAGAGTTTATTCATAACTTCTTCATCTATAGGAATTTCATATTTAGAGGAATACTAAACTTGTAAATGCTTTCATTTCCCATTATAATCTCTACAAATCATCATCATCATCACAATCAACTTTATCCATCGTCTTCATCTTGCACATGAAATCAAATTCAATCCTTGCTCTTTCCAAAAACTAATTTCTTATGAGACCAAACTCACTCTAATATCAGTTGTTAAGAAAATTAACTCTCCCTACATACAAAAGCATCAAGCAATTAAATTAATTAGAGTAGCAGAATAACATAAGTAGATTTCACATGAAAATTTTCAAAATGTGGGGAAAATATCAATGAGGAAAAATTTACTATATTATCAAATATTGCAAGACAATGTGTGTAAAGGTTCTTAACCATAACCCTATAATTGCTAATCACTATCCCTACATCATCGAAAAATCTTTATAAGAGTTCTCACATAACCCACATAGGTAGTCATATCAAACCTCTCTCATACTTTAAACCCTTAGTCCATACGAATACTTAAAATCGATAAATACTTACTTGATAAGAAATTTCAATTCTATTCTAACTTAAAAATCTAATTGAATAAGAAGACAACTCATAATAAGGAATAATCATAAGTTGATAACTATTGGGATTTTGATATATATTTCAGTGAGATTTGGGAGTGAAAAGTATATAAACTGTAACACATTTTTTTCAATATTTAAGGTGTGCACTTGGGCATTCTTACACCGGTTGTATTCATTATCTAGGTTCATTTGATGAATTTGTTTCTCATCTCTGCTCATAAAGTAAGTTAAAAGTTGAACCACATTAATTATCTATGTCTTTTTTTTTTTGCTCATTATTTTGCTTCTTTGATCTTTAATTATGCTAATGCATCCGCTACTACAAAATCATAAATCTATGTTAGTTGTTTAGGGGATTAAACATCAGTTCCAAACCATCACTTTATCGTGTGACATATTAAATATTTTGAAACAATGGTTAAAAAACCATCATAGAAAAGAGATAATATGTTAGTTTCTAACAAAAGAACTATTGTTATTTCTTTTAGGTCACACCACTCTATAACCAGTTACATTTAAATATGTCAATTTTATCTCTATAATTATTGTTTAAAATTATAATTTAACATCATGTTATTTTATTAATTGATGTGGAATATTAGATTTACCACTTCAATGATCCATGTAACTAATGTTGCATTACTTTCTTAGTAAAATAAAAAAAGAATCCCTACACCCTCTCTATTTTGTACAACATCTCATAATACTTGTTATTACATTACTTCCAATTTGAAATACATTTAGAACCCCCCAAACCATAATATTACAATTTTATAGAATAAACAAATGCCATATTGAATAGAAAACAATGTACATTTCATCTTAATTATAGTATGCAATCCCAAATTTAGTATATACAACTCATAATAGACAAAATAGCCTGATTTTTCCTATACATTAACTCTATACAATTTAGATATGAGATCAAGGAATAGCAAATGATTTACACTATTGAATGGCGTTTGATCAAAGCATTTTTAAATTATAAGGGAACAAAATAACTAAATGAAAATTTAAATATTGCAATAACTATAATGGAATGGTTTATCATAGTAAAGGAAAAATTGCCTTTTAATTTATCCTAGATATCATTCTATTTGAGCATATTTAATTCATTATTTATGTGCATCTCTCAAATAGGACTTAGATTGTCCAAATATTTCAACATTCTATAATCAAACAAATGTGTATGTAAGCATAATTTTCAAAAAAATAAATAAATAAATTAAGTTGCAAGAACAAAAAAAAATAATAAAGTTTTTACATTTATATTATGTACTCTTCCGGTGAATGCACAATCCCATAAATTGACCAATGGGTTAACAGATTTTTTATTTTGTAAAACAATTTGTGATTATAAAAAATAAAAAATTAAAGAGAATTATCTTAAAATTAGAATGTGAGCATAACTTAGTAAAGAAATAATCATTTTAGGGTAAGAAGAATTTAACAATGAAATTTGCAAATGGCATCATGGCTTCCTCCTTTTTATTTTCATTGCATGCTTTGTGATTTGAACTATTTTAACATTAAATAATAGTTCCTAATAAAAAATCAATATGTATAGAAAAATGACATTGTTCAATTATAAAGGTTTAAATGTTGATATTTAATAAAAATTGACATCTTAAATTGAAATATTTTGTTTAAAAATATATTTGAAGTAAAAACTTTTGAATTTTATAAGTTAATAGCATTAAATTTTTTTTTGCATTGAATAGTTAGATTTTTCTTATAAAATTATATAGATATAAAAAATAACAATAATAAATATATAAAGATTGTAAATGAACAATCTAACAATTAACATTAGATACAACAACAACAAATGCAAAAACCTCAAAAACCAAAATGATTTTCTTATGCAACTACATAGATACAAACTGGAATAGATTGAACAATCTAATTATAGGAAATTATACTATATAATGAACAATAGAATTTAAATGAAAAGATAAAGTGGGATACTTTTCTCGTAATTCCTTTGTATTGCTTGAGGCAAGCTTCTAAATTATGTTTTAGGTAGTAAACTAATGATAAATTATGGTAATAAGAAGCAACATATCTATTTTTACAATAAACTCAAGCCTTTCAATGTAAAAATGGAAATTTGCTTCTTTTCACTATAATTTCTCATAAGTTTTATCTTCTTTGCATTTTTTTAAAGTGGGATACCGCTTAAGAGATTTTGAATTAAATAATGTAATTGACTACGAATTAATGATAAATTCTAGTTAGAAAAAATAATATCAAGAATCTTACATTGTACTTAACAACTAATATTAGAGTAGCACAAGACTAGAAACACTATTTCTTCTCCCAATAATTTATTATCACTTTGTAACTTATCAAAGTTTGAAATCTTAATTTTGTATCATTAACCTTGAGATACTTGATTGATCATTTGCTTCAAACATTTGAGTGTTCTTGTTTTTCAATGTGAGAATGATGCTATTTGCTTTATATGTATCAACGTTTGACATAATACGTAAAGCAATTAACATGTCAATTCTTAGACTAAAACACAAGAACAATTAGATGCTCATAGCATATAAAGCAATCAACATCACAAAGAGGACTATCATGATAATTGTTTCAAATTAGTAAGGAAAGCCCTATTTATAGGCTATAAGAAAATTGATGATGATGCATCATGAGATGTAAGTTATTGATGAACCATCATTAGGTGCAAACTCTTAATGAATTATCATGAAGTGCAAATGAAATATTTTGATGATTGAAATGTGTTACTAAAATTTAAATGTCTATTTTTAATAAAAAATTCAACATCGTATACTATCATTTTTATATGGGTTGTTAAAAAAATGACATCGTATACTAATGCATAATAAGATGCCAACCTTAGTAAATGCTTATCGCTGCCATTTATTAGAGTTAGGTGGCAAAAGCTATACCTTTATACATCAATTTGGTCAAATAAATGATGTGTTATCATCCAATCATAACTATGTTGATTTTGTAGTAGATAATCAACATGGTTTATTTATTTTTTATTTTTTTACAACTTCAACATAACAAAACATTTGTCTAAAAATAGATAAAATGATAAATCATTATTCTAATAATATTATTACTATTAACTAGTAAACATTGTATAATAATATTGTAATTAATCATTTGATCTCACAACTTTGAAAAAAATTAATAGTGAATGTTTACATGGCATCTATGAAGCAATCCATCCTAGCTTTCCTATCCATAGTAAATGCCAACAAGGTATATCTACATGAAAGTGATACAAGACTTGCAAATAAATTTTTTTTTATCAACAAACACTCATATACTTGCTCTATCTTGACACTAATACTCTTATATGAATGATGCAAAACTTGCAAATAATTGTTTCTAGGAGTTGCGATTTGCAACATCAATCTTGTATTTTCAAGATATTCTATATTGGTTGCTAATTAAAAAGAAATGTTTCAAATAAATAATATCATTCAACTAGAGCATTTTAAATATCATTTATTATATCAGTAGATATTTATTATATGTTTATTACATATTATACATCAATTATGATAAAAAAACCACCATAATATAGGAATTTAATTTTCACAAATAATATTAGTTTTATTAAATAATGGACATCCTTTTGCTTATGTAATTCAAATGAACTTATATACTACATTAAGTTTTAGAAAATTACTTTGACTATTGGAAAATAAAATGATCATTCTACAAACTACCATGGAAATAGATCAAGTATGAAAAAGCCTAAAAGTTGCATAAACAAACTGAGAGGTTTACTCTAGTTTTTAAAAAATAATTTTCATAAGTTTTAGAAAAAAGAAGATTAGTTTCAAAATTAATAAAGAATATTTATTTAATTTTATTAGTTATCTCAAGTTTATTCATTCTATATATAATTACATAAACAAATGCAAATTTACAACAATACATTGGACATAAATATACAAAGATATGAGAAAGAAGAAATCGATATAAGAAAAATTATCCATTCTATATATCATTATATTAACAAATGCAAATTTACAATAATATTATAAAATGAGGGGAAAAAAGAGAACTTTGGTCCTCCATTGTAATTGCCAAATTGGTTGCCTGTTCTTGTAGGTATTCATCAAATTTTGATATTGATTAATTATGGATCTAAACAATAAATTTGTCTGTATTACCAATGTTGGCATGTGTTTAAGGAAGAGGAGAGTAGTTCCTTTTCATCTCATTTGGTATATTTAGAGATAATAATGGATAAAGTAATAATAGTTAGATTTTATAATGTCCACAAAAGGTGTTAAATGAGATGGGAATGGATCTACTTTCCTCTTCTTTAAACACATGCTAGAGTTAGATAATGAAAGTTAAGATATCATTGAGTTGTTTTGAAATAGAAAGTGCACATGAAATATATAGTGAATAAACTAAGCTATAAGTGTTGATTAGCAGATAAAAACTGGTATCTCAAGCTTGCTCATTATATATAAGTGCTGATTGCTTTGCCCAAGGAGATTTTATAAATTTCATTACATGTTCATTAATAACAAAGTTAATGTGTAAATGTGTTCTTCTTCCCACATGATCTTTTAAGTGTCTTTTGGATGATATTTTTTAAACTTAATCCGTATTTTAAATTTTCATTTAAATTTAAAAAATGTCACTAATTTACTATAGATATCATTTTTTTAAATCATTGTCTTATTTGTCAAGTTCATTTAAAAAATATCACTGCATTTATATAGATGTTGGTGTATCTTATGACCGACATAAATTTGTGATTCTATTGTAGTGAAATCCACTATAATATCAAAATTATAGGATAATGTGTGAGAATATTCTTAATCATAACCCGACAACTTGCTAACTACCATTGCACATCCTCTTAAATCACCACAAGGATTTTTATGTAACACTCTCATGAACAATCATATCAAAATCTCTCTCATACCTCAAATACTTATCTAATGCAATATTTATAGCCCAAAATTTGCTTGACAAGAATTAAATAATTCCATTTTTAGACAAAAACCTATTTTGATAGAAAGGTAATTTACAATAGAAAAATTAACACTAATAAATAACAATTGAGATTTAGGTCAAATTCAACCAGCACTATCCGCACAACCGCCGGAAGAAAGGATAAGCTTCAAATGTTGCCAACTGAGTAACAGAATGTTCCTTTTATTGCAAATATTTGATTTGAAGTGGATTTTCTTCTTTCCTTTTAATGAGCAGTACTTTAGATCCTGATTTATTTAGTTTAATATAAACATCCTCTCCCCAATAAGTGAACATTGTACCTTTTATAGGCGATTATTAAATATCCTTTAAATTCTTTAGTATAATTTTTTTTAATAATTGAAGTAACAAGTCACTTAATACCCACGATATTTTGAATTTGATTTAAGGACATTTGAGATAACAAACATTAAATACTATTACATTTTAATGCCTGATTTTTATGCAATATTATTATTCTATAAGTGAACATCGGACAGAGAAGGAAAGAAAAGGAAATACAATAATATTTCAAAATTCTTAATTATTGAGCGTTTCGATAAAAAAATATTTGATGACTAATGTTTTAAAATTCTTTAATACTTTACCTATTTAATTGTTTGTCCGAAGAATTTTCCATTTAAACAAAATTCTTTTAAAAATTAGAAAAAATTCACCTCTCTACTATTCTTTCTTGTCCCCTAAATTTCTTACCATTTATTCTTTATTGTTGGCATCTTTTTCTTTTTCTCTTCCAAATATATGAATTCTATTTTTTTAATAGATAGATAATATGCAAAGGGTGAGTTTGTCTAATGTCTATGTCAAAAGATTAGTCTCTTTCCTTTTAAAGGAGGACACAGTTCAAAATTTCAGCTGACTGCTTTTGGTCCCAATTTTCTGACTAACTACGAAACGTGGTCTACTGTCCAAACGTGAAATTCTTGTACGATCTGCTAAAAGGGTAACAGACAAAATGAAAAACTTAAATCTTAGAGAAAAAGAAAAACTTAAAAATAATTCTACTGAGTAATTATTATTTTAGGAATTTAAATTTGATCCGTATTGTGATTATCACTCATATTTACGTTCTCACTTCATAAATAAATTATTATTATCTTTTTATGTTGATAAAATTATTAATTACTTTTTTTTACAGGGGAAGTGGTTAAATTAGCAAATGTATATACACAAAAATTAAGGATTGAATCCTAAATACAGAAAGATGGTACAAAACTTTTTAAAAGTATTAGATGCCTCTTGAACTAAAAGGCTTCTAAATTAACTATTTTTATTTTGAATGATATATTATATTCCTATGAATTAATTAATAGTGTCAAGCATTTAACAGCAAGAATAAATTAAATTTAAAGTTTAATTTTTTAAATAAAAATTAAATTCATCAGTAATTAATTGCATTAATGAACATAGATTGAATCTAAATACGTTACGAATTCGGCAAAAATTTCCGAATTCAACATTTGAAAACGTCTTTGTTAGCATGATTTTATAGGAATTCGTCGTCCCCAATTAAAAAAAAGTTTAGTGATACATAGTGTATAAACATAAAAGGTTACTTTTACAATTATAATTACAATTATGATATAACAACTTAATATTGTCAAGATTTGCTATGTATTAGAATGAAAAGAATGAATTATAATCGATATATTTTATTTAAAATTAATATGTTAGATAAAATCGAAACATAATGTCATATAAATTTTATGGATGATCATGTAATATTAAATTATGTTTTAATGTCATCCATTAATGCAAAATTTAACAAGCATGATTTACTTAATTTTTCTTATATAAAAACAGTGTTGTTACTCAACATGCTCGCATTCACTATTCGCACATATCTTTACACTTATTTTAAAATAAACAAGGCTTTTATCTTAAAATAATATTATACATGCAATTATAAATTATACTTATAAATAATCCTTGAAGGGTAAGTTTTCTTTTACGATTTTTATCCCTTTAAAATATAAATTTATCTAATTTCTTTTCTAGGAGAATAGAATTGAACAATTTAGTTTTTATATGAACACTAAAAATAAGATAAAATTAAATAAATAAATATTATATAAAAATAGATTTAATACAAAATACTTAAAAAATGAAAGGGAGAAAAAATAAATTTCATCGGGAAGAAAAGGGATTTGCCAATTTAAATCCGTCCTTTTAATGTTTGAAAAAGAGTCAATACATCTGATTTCGAGACTTTTTTTCCAACGTCTTAAAATATAAGGACATAATTTCTGCCAATAATTTGTTAAGGGTTGTGGATCTTACCCAATAATTAATTAAATATAAATAATAAATTAATAATTATTTATTATTAATTATAATTATAATGATAGAAAAAATTAAATTAATTTATAATTAAATATTAGTAAAAATAAAGTTCATATTATTAATTAATAACATTTAAATAATAATGCATAAAGATGATGTAGTATACGATGCCTAAATAAATATTTTTCTTCTTCTTTATCTCGCGAACTTACAATATCTATATTTCAAGTCCTTATAAGATTGCCATAATTTAGAAAGGATTAGTAGCAAATTAATTATTTTATAATCTTTTAATAGAGAAAAAGTGACAATTTTTCAGTAGTTCAGATACACAGCTTACATTTCGGAGAATTTCTCATTAAAACATCACTTGACTTTAGTGATAGTAACAGTATATTCCGATATGTTTTTATTTTTATATTTTTAAAATTTTTTTTAAAAAAAAATAATTTCGAATTAAAGGAGAATAAAAATTAAATAATAATTAATTTTATAAATAAATTTTTTAATTTAATTGCAAAACTGATATAAAAGATAAAAGAACGAGAAAAAATTTAAAATTATTTTTATTTTTAAATTATATATTTAAAATTATAATTTCAAAAAAATTCAAATCTTATTCTCCTATTTATAAAAATAAAAAATAAAAACCATTTTTAAAAATAGTTGACAAACAAAGCTAACTTTTTTATCATCAAAGACATGATGACGTTTGATGTGACGACATTTGGTCACTATAAAAGGCCAGCATCATTCTCTATCTTCCGCACGCCACGAAGCCTAAGAATGTCTCCAAAACACTCCCTCGTTTTACTCTTTGCTGCCCTCTTTCTCACACCAATCTCACTCGCCGATAATCACCTAAAACCTCCGATCATCGGAAAGCCCAAGCTTCCTCACCGGCCTCCTGAAGCCACCCTCACACGGCGGAACACCGTCGCACAACACGGAGTTGTCCGCCTGGAAGGAGCAGGAAAACTCACAAGTCGATACCACCCCGCACAAGCCTCCATCCCATAAGCCACCGCCAAAACACAAGCCACCAACCACCGTGGAGACTGAGCTTCTAGCGGCGGAGAGGCCAGAATCGGAACACAAGCCACCAGTTCACAAACCACCAAAGGGTAAGAAGCCACCGCCAAAACACTATCCTGGACGGCCACCAGTCGGAGAGGAGGAGATAAAGGAAGAAGCTGACAAGTATGAGCGAAAGAAGCCATCGATGCAGTCTCATAAGCCACCATACAAGCCGCCGCACAAGCCACCGACTCAAGACTGAGTGCTTGGTTGAAACGAGGCTATAAGCATATCTGCACTGCTCCTATAGATATATTTGCACGTTGAAATAAGAGTAGGAACTAATGACATTCCTCATGGATTGGTTGATCTCTGAATATATGTCTTTTAGAACTTGCAAGTGAAGTTCTCTATCTCTAATTTAAGTTGTGTTTCCACGTATGTTTATGTCCCGTTGCTTCTCATTATTACGATTTTGAATTGCAGTTTTGGATGCAATCATAGAATAAAATTGCAGACCGTAGCACCTAATAGATTAGGTACCACAATCATATCACACATCGGCAATCGCGATTCTTTTGAGAATCATAAGCAAAACTGTGGGTTGTATCTGGATCACTACGAACTTACGCACTATTACAGCTACAATAATAGCATCATAGGGTTTGTTAATTTATTGCTTTTAAAAATGGGGAATGTTATCCACAAACTGTTATTAAATATTAGATATATATTTAACTAATTAAATTAAATTTTTTATTTTTATTTTTTATTATACTAAGTGATAATACATTTAATAATATAATTATGTTTAATAATTTATTTCTATTTTAATAAATTATTTAATGTATTATCATTTTTATATTATTAAAAATAAAAATAAACCATTTAATCTAATTTGTTGGAGATATATATTTAATGCTTAACAACAACTGCAAGGATATTGTTAGCATTTGTCTTTAAAAATAATTTTCTGATTTTATGTTTTAAAGATTGACGTTTTTGTTAAGTAACTAATTTATAATTTATTTTTAAAAATTTTAATTTCAAATATATAATATAAAAATAAAAAATAGAAATAACTTTAAAATGTATTCTTATTTTGTTCTTTTGCTCTTCATCCCAATTTTGTAATTAAAAAATATTTTTTATTTACTTCTTCAGACATCCTTTATTCTTTATTTTTCATAAATTTAAAAATGATTGTTAAAAAATTTGGAAACAATTTCTGAAAATAATAAAAACAAAAACATTTCTAAAGAAAGCCATAGTCATTTACATAATTTTTTTGATGCAATGAAAGTTAAGAATTTTAATATTTTACTTGTAAATAGATTTTCTTTAATATGATATAATACAACTTCAATTAAAATAATTATTATTAATTATTAATTAAACAAGAGAAATTTTCTTGTATTGACAGTTATGAATTAGGTAAAAGAAGAGAAAATAAAAAAAATATAAAGCTACTTTTTGAAAAATTATGAGTTAATTTATGAAACATTTCAATAGAGAAATTTTTTCTTTTTCGAAGTTCCACAAATACTTGATAAAAATTTAAAATAATATTAATAAGGTGTTATTTCAACAGAAAGAATGTTGGCCCAAAGGAATTGTGTTAGTTGATAGGGGATCTGAATTTTGAGAGATGGCACTTGTTATTAGGGAAAAATTATTAATACTTTAATCCCATTATAGTTATCCCACTCAGTGATTAAAGAAAAAATGAAACACCATTTCTGTAAAAGATAAATAAATATTTTGCATATAAGATTTATTATTTCTTTACAAAAAAATCAATATTTTTAATATAATGAATCAAATATGTACCTATTCTCTAACTTTTAATGCCAATTATTTGGAGAAATGGAAGTAATTCATATGTCATCAAATACTTATAATTATGATTCTCACTTTTTCTCTTCTTTTCTAGTCATGCCTCAAATTGTAGATATAAGTACAATAATAATTTAGATATTTTAGTGTGTAATGTAACACAAAAAAAATTATGTTTCTTTCCCAGCATGAGAAAAAATTGGAAAAAAAAAAATTCAAATCCATTAGTTTGGCTAGAAATAGGACAAGGATATAGATTTTACAGTCGGATCGGAATATTTTTAGAAGTTTTATTTCATGGGCCTTACCACCATTGCCGTTCACTTTTTGGACCCCTGAAACGAAATTGTGAAAGAAGCTGAGATCCATAAACATAAGCAGGATCCAATATATTTTTTTCTTTATATTCACCGCACTGGTTTCAATCTAACAAACGACATAAAAAAATTAAAAAAAAAAAGGTTTGAATGAAATCCATGTACGCAAATCACTTGCCACTAATCTACCATTTAATAACTTAACACAATCGACTTACAGATAGCGACATGTGGGGTCTGGGTAGACCGACGGAGATTCATTATCTTAATATGATTCGATAAATGACCTAACAAATAAACAATATTCAATTAGAAGCCTAAAATTCAAAGTACAATAATTTCTCTAGATATATATAAAAGAAATATTTTCATTTTTGGGGAAAAAAATTCTGCACGGATATATACAATACTTTATTTGAATTGAGAATTCTAATTTTTATTTGATTACTCTTTAAAATTTTTCTAAAAAATTCAATATGAAGACGCTTCACATCTTAAGATTACCTTGAACTCCCCTTGAAATTATCTTGAGAAATGTTCTTAAGAGAATTTTTCTATACCATATTTGTAGAATCTTTCTTAAAACAACTTGTTTACATCCATTGTATCTCTTTTTAATAGTAAAGAAGAAAATAGAATACATAAGAAATTTGGATATTATTTTAGTATGTACTTTGAAATATTTGTAACATTTATAAAAATTTGCATAAAATTTTGTGATTTTATAAATAATGTAATTTTGCATCAACCCTAAGTGTAATAAAGAAGTAAAATTTTCAATTAAATTAAATTTGTAGCCAACAATTTTTCAAAAAATCTTAATATTAATTCATAAAAAATTAAATTCTTTTAAAAAGCATGATAAGACATAATATATCAATTAATTTTCTATGAGAAATAAGACATTGTGTAATCTAGTGATAAGCAGTTTGATCAAAATTTTTATAGTTTTAAATTTTAATTTTCACAATATCAATATACAAAAGAATTTTTTTTTAATGTTAAGAGTAGTAGTGCACTTAATATATATAAAAAAAATTTGAATTCAACCCTCAAATATGAGGAGCAATAAAATTCCCAAGACAATATTGGACTCATCTGCACCACTAAGAATGCCAGTGCGCCATTATGTAGTAGAAATTCGACCCAAACTCCAAACATAAATCTTTAATTATATACCTATTTTATTACAATTAATGTATCAAATTGTAACAATTTTTTTAACGAATATAAATCATTGTTTGATTTGGAGATTAGAAATTTATATAATATATTTAAGTTTTCTTAATATGAATGTATTAAAAAAAAATTATTCAGAGGTGATGTACTGAGGCTACGAACCCAAAATTCAAGCTTGTATTTTTTGTGACCAAGTGGTTGAATACAATTAATGCATCAAATTGCTCGTTAGTTTTTGATTTGCAGGGATCTTTAATTTATCAAAGTGAGGCATTTTGGTTGTGAATTGATTTAAACTTAATCGTTATTAATGTATAATTATTCCTTATTTTTTGTTTTATTTTTAGTTAAGTTTCCCGTTAAGCAAGGGATATGATTATTTTTCAAATAACTTTTGACATATGTTGCAAAATTTGATTTATGTAAAGTATCACAAATTTCAAATTTCATTAGAGTCAATTCACAATCCCTTCATCCATAGGAATCTCTCATATTTATTGGAATACAAAACTTGTAAATGTCTTCATGAACCATTACAATCTCTACAAATCATCATCATCATCACATCACCATCATTATTATCATCACAATCAACTTTATCCATCATCTTCATCTTGCAAATGAAATCAAATCAAATTCTTACTATTTTGGATTATTACTCTCCTACATAACCAATTCTGCTCTAATACCAATTGTTAGGAAAAATAACTCCCCTCCAAATACAAGAGCATCAAGCAATTAAGTTAATCAAAGTAACATAATAACACAAGAAGAGTTTATGTCAAAACCTCAAATTCTAGGGAAAAAATATGGAGGATGAGAAAAGATTCACTATATTATCAAAGATTATAGGATAATTTGTATAAAGGTTTACAACCATAATCCCACAATTAGCTAGTCACTATCTCTACATCTCAAACAAACCTTTATGAAAGTTCTCACATAATCCATGTAATTAATCATATCAAATCTCTCTCATGCTTCAAATCTTTAATCAATACAAATATTTAAAACCTAGAAAGACTTGCTTAATAAGAAATCTCAATTCTATTCTATCTCAAAAACCTAACTTGAAAACCTACCCATGTTAATTATCTATGCCTTTTGATTTTTTTTTAATTTGCTTCTTTAATCTTGAATTATGTTAACATATTTGCTACCACAAATCACATATCTACATTAGTTGTTTAGGAAATCAAATGTCGGTTTTGAACTATTGTTTTATCAAGCAACATAGTAAATATTTTAAAACATCAATTGAAAAACCATTATAAAAAAGAAATATTATGTTAGTTTCCTAATAAAAGAATCATTGTCATTTCTTTAAAGTCACACCACTCAGTACTAGTCACATTTAAAGACGTTGTTTTTATCCCTATAACTATCATTAAAAATTGTAATTAAATGTTGTGTTATTTTATTACCTAATGTGGAATGTTAGATTTGCCACTTTGCTAATTCATATAAACGACATTTTATTACATTCCCTATAACAATGAAAAAGATGATTTCCTACACCCTCTTCATTATGTACAATGTCTTATGGCACTTTCTACTATACTACTTCCAACTTGAAATATATGCAAAATCCTAAAACCACAATATTACAATTTCATAATACACATAGATGCCATATTGAGTAGAAAGCAATGTACATTTCATTTTAATTATAATACATAATCCTAAATTTAGTATATGCAATTCATAACAAACAGAGCAATCCTATTTTTCATCTACATTAATTCTATACAATTTAGATATAGGATTAGGAAATACTTAATGATTTGTTTTACTAAATGTGATACATTCAAGGCATTTTCAAGTTGCAAGGAAAAAAGTAAGTAAATAAAAATTTGAGTCTTACAATACTTGTAGAGGAAAGGTTTATCATGGTAAAAAAAATTATCTTCTAAATTGTCATGGACATCATTTTATCTAAAATCTCTCAAATAAGACTTGCATTATCCAAATATTTCAACATATTATATAAATTAACAATAAAACAATTATGTATGTAAACATAACTTCAGAAAAAGAGACTAGGTTGCAAGAAAAAAACATAAAAGCTAAGAAAGTTTTTACATTTCTATTCTTCACTTTCCTAGTGAATGCACAACCTAATAGATTTACCAATAAGTTAACATATCTTCAATATTGTGAAACAATTCTTAAGCATAAATAAGAAAATGAAAAAAAATTATCTTAATGTTAGAATGTGAGCATACCTTGATAGAGAGATAATGATTTTTTGGTTGGAAAAATTTCACAATAAGATTCACAAATGACATATAACTTTACTTTTCTTTTCATCCCATGCCTTGTGATTTGAATTGTTTTAATATTAAATGTCAATACCTAACAAAAAATCAATGTGCATAGTAAAATAACATTGTTCAACTATAGAGGTTTAAATGTTGCTTTTTAATAATAATTGATATCCTAAACTAAAATATTTTGTTTAAAAATATATTTCAAGTTAAAATTTTATAATTTTACAAACTAATAGCATTAAACTTCTATTCTTTTTTTTCTTTTTTGCAATGAATAATTACATTTTTCTTATACAATTATATAGATACAAAAAGCAACAATAACGTATGCAAAAAAACTTCAAAAACAAAAACGGCATTCATATACAATTATATAGATACAATCTAACAAATTATAAGAAACTATGCTTCACAAACTTTAAATAAAAAGACAAACTGGGATACCTTTCTTATAATTCCTTTATATTGAATAAGGCAAGTTAAGTTATGTTTTAGGTAGCAAATTGATGATAAATTATAATGAGAAGAAGTAATATATCTATTTTTGCAATGAATTCAAGCCTTTCAATTTAGAAATGGACATGTTGCGTTTCCTCACTACAATTTTTCATCAATTTTATCATTTTTATATTTTCTCAAAGTGGGATACCACTTGAGGACTTTTTGAGTTGGATAATGTAGATGGCTACAAATTGATGATAAATTGTAGTTAAAAAAAACCAACACCAGGAATCTTACATTACACTCAAGCCTGCTAATGCAAGACTACATATACTACTTCTTCTCATAATAATTTATTATCACTTTGCAACTCATCGATGATTAACACTGTAATTTTGTATCTATTAACCTTGAGTTGCATGATTGATTGTATGCTTTGAGCATCTAAATGTTCTTATTTTTCAATGCAAGAATGATATTATTTGCTTTAGGTGTATCAAAGTCTAACACATCGCATGGATTCTCACACTAAAACAAAAGAATAATTAAAAGCTTTTAGCAAATAAAACAATCAAGCACCACACAGAAAGCTACCTTGATAATTGTTTTAAATTGACAAGGAAAGTCCTATTGATAGCCTAAAAGCAAATCGATAATGAACTATCATGGGGTGTAAATTATTAATAAACTATCACAATGTGCAAATGAACTATCAAGATGATTGAAATAGATAACCAAACTCTACATGTCTACTTTTAATAAAAATCCATCATTGTATATTATCCTTTTTACATCAATTATTAAAAAAATTGACATCATCATATATCAATACCTTATAAGTTGCTAACCTTGGTAAATGTTTGCTACCACCATTTATTAGAGTTAGGTGGTAGGTATTATATTTTTATACATCAATTTGGTTAAATAAATGTGTTATCATCCAATTACAACCATGTTGATTTTATAGTAACCAAACAATATTATTTTTTAACTTTTTTAACAACTTCTACATCCTTACATTTGTCTAAAAATACATGCGATAACAAATAGTTATTCTAATAACATTATCAATATTAACTAGTGAAAATTGTACAATAACATTATAATTAATCATTTGATCTTATGATTTTGATTAAAAGTGATGATAAATGCCTACATGTTATCCATGAAGAAGTCCATTCTCTTGGCTTTCATTTGCATGGAAAATTTCAACAAGGTATGCCCTTATATGAATAATGCAATAGTTGTAAATAAAATTTCCTTATTAGCAATCACCCATATGCTTGTTTTATCTTTATACTAGCACTTTCATATGAATGATGTGAAACTTAGAAATAATTATATTTAGGAACTACAACTTGAAATATCAATTTTGTATTGTCCTTTAAGTCACATAAATAAAATGAAATGAAAGAGAAACTATGGAGTGGAACTCAAAATGAAAAGAGGAATGGAAAAGAAAATAATATTTGTATGCAATTTATAAGCAATACAAGATATTCTATATCAATTACTAATTAAAGAACTGACATTTAAATATACATCATCATTTAACTATAGAATTTTAAACATTATTTATTATATTTGTAGATATTGATTGGAAGTTTATTAGATGTTGACATCGATTATGATAAAAAAAATCATTTTATAAGAATCTAATTTTCACAAACAAATTTGGTTGTAGCAATAATTGATGTCCTTTCTCTTGTATTTTTTTAATGAACTTATATACCATATCAAGTTTTATGAAATTACTTTGACTATTAAAAAATAAAGCAACAATTCTTCAAACTACCCAAAAGATAGACCAAGTGAGAGGAAGTTTAAAAGTTATATAAATAGGATGAAAGGATTACTGAAGATATTAATTTTTATAAGTTTGAAAAAAAACAAAGGTTAATTTTTTAATTAATTTTATTAATTATCATAAATTTAAGATAAGTTATATGCTTGCTTTTTTGCATATTTTTCTTACAACAATATAAATATCAACACATTGAATATGAATATAAAAAAGTATGAGAAAGAAGGCATCAATATAAGAAGATTTATTCTTCGATATTATTCATTTTGTATATTGTTATACCAAAAAATGTAAATTACAATAATATTACAAAAAGATAAAAAAAAGACTTTCTTTTTTCCATTATTATTGCCAAACTTGGTGTCAATTCTCATAACCATATATCAAAATTTGATATCAGTAACTTATGGATCTAGGCAATACATTTGCCTTCATTACTAACACAAACTTATGTTTGAGGAGGCCACCTTATTTGACATATTTATAGATTATAATGGATAAAGTAATAATAATTAAATTCTATAATATCTCTAATGATATTAATAAAGATGGAATGGTAGCTATGTTCCTTCTCCCTAACACAAGCTAGAGTCAAATAATAACAGTTACGGCATCATTAAGATGTTTTTTAAATGGAAAGTGAATATCAAATATATAGTCAATTAGCTACATTATTGATATCAGTTATTGAATCAAAAATAACATTTTAGACTTGTTCCATTATAATTAATTTTTAGTACTTTGTCTAAGGAAACTTTTTAAATGCTTTTACATATTGGTTAATAGCAAAACCAACATGTCATATTTTTTATTTTCCAACGTGATCTTTTAAGCACCTTTTGGACAAAGGTTTCCGAACTTAACCCTCATCATAGCTTTCCATTCAAATTTCAAAGATACTATCAACTATATAGATGTCGGTTTATTTTAGATTGTCTTCTTATTTGTCCCAATAAAAATGCGACCATGTTTATATAGATGTTGATGCATCCTATGACTAATGTCTATTAACTAATGTAGGATTGCAATTTTGTAGTAGTGATCACTTCCACTTTATCATCATTAGAAATTTTCCCAACAAATGGTATTAGAGCTCCATTCTCCTAGGTTTAGATCTTATTTGCTCAAATGATCCTAGTTGATCCAAATATTATGTTCAAATTGATCAAAGAAGGTATAATGTAGATTTTTTTAAAATTCATTAATTCCAAATTTTGTCTATACAATAGTTCTATTTGAAATTTTCTTTTTTGGTAATTTTGTTAAAAGAACTCTTTGTGAGGAAGATGCAAGAAATTTTGTAAATTCCTCTTTTGTTACACATGTAAATGCTCATGCTCTATTGGAAATGGAGTTTTGAAGACATTCTTATTTGTGGAGAATATGAAGCAAGTATGATAAGATTTTCTTTTGTTTTAGATGTAGTGTTTCAATACTCTATTGGAGGTGGTGTCCTCAAGAAGTCTTTCATCCATGGAGAAGATTTGATTCAAAAATTGGTGAAACTACTTGATCTAGAATTACTTGATTCGGAATTTGAAGGCTTTTAATGATAGAATTTGTGTCAAAGCGAAGATTGTTGGGATTTTGTGACAAATTTTATTCCTTATAAAATAGGATAATTATTTATTTATGTCTTCATCCAATATGAATTTGAAATTTTATTATATAATGACTCCAGCTAATTAGGTACATTTTATTATTTAGTTTTGTGATCAAGTTAGACTTATCCTTTAATTAGGATTTTGGATTATAAATATTTTTGTAATGTAAAGCTTGTGATGTGAGGAGATGACAAAGTTGAGAAAGTTTTCATTTATCACTCGGATGAGGCTATTTGAAATCCCACAATTAGCTAACTCTTATTCTTTTGGTGAGATATGAAAGTAAAGAGTATATACACTATAAGATATTATTGGGTGCATCTGGGGTGTGAATTTGAGATTTTGTTTTTGCCATTTATATTCTCTCTCTTGATTCATTTAATAGATTTGTTTCTTATTTTTGCCCCTAGAATAAGCTAAATGTTGAATAACATTAATTATGTATCTTATGATTTTTTTTTTTGCTTCTTTGATCTCAAATTATGTCAACGTATCTGTTCTGCTTCATCATCATTAGAAAATTTTCCAACAATAACAATTAGAATTTGGATCAAACTCAATAACTTTTATACTTCCATAAGTAAGGCAATGTTGACATGACAATTATTGATACATGTGGGTGTGTGTGTGTAATGCTTAGGAAAATATGTTCATTTGTGTGTGTGTGTAATGCTTAGGAAAATATGTTCATTTGTACTCATCTATTGTCTATCATACAAGAAAGTGAAATATAAATTATGTGCCACTTGTAGCGGATGCGTGATGAAGGGTCTAATTGAAATATTATAATTAACCGAATGTTTGCTTAAACATTTTGGAAGCGCTGGCTTTTTTGTTGTGAGAAAATGAAAATGGATTTATTTTCACATAAAATTTGTAATCATTTTTTTAAAAAGAGAAATGTTTTGTTAACAATTTTCATAATTTTTTTAGTTTATCATTTTTAGTTGTTGAAGCCTAGAGGAGGTAAATATAATTTTAAATTTTTCTGAAATTATTTATTAATAGTGGATTTAAAGAATAATTCAAAATTTTAATAGTATTTTTCAATGGTGGAGTTAAAAATTTAATTTACAACTTTAATAGTAAAAAAATTATTTTTTATGGTGGCAGCAAAACAGAATGGAGACAGTAAAGATAAGAAAAAATAATTACAATAAAAATCATATTATAAGATTATATAAAACAAGAAAAAATTAAATAATTAAACTGGTGAATTTTGAATCTGATTCTTAATATTATGTGTTAATCCATGACCTATATAAAAATTTAATAAAGTCATTAGATGAATAGTTCATTGTTAATCTATTTATTAGTAACCTGACCCAAATGCATATCGGATTCATTCAATTATAACCCAAACTAATGATCATGTGGGAATGATACATACATTTATCCTTTGATCATCATGTCGTGCGACATGTTGATTTATTTTTTACTAGCACATCCAAACTTGGAAAATCTAAATGACATGATCTGATCGATCAGAGTATTCAGCATCCCATCCGTCATGACAGAGGGATTAGATCACCCAATAAACTAGAATGCCATTATTTGACCCAACGACTACCATTAAATGTGCGATTTTTCTCTCTATAAAAACATTTTATTATTATTTTTGTATTTTGTGTTAATTCTTTCTCTGACATAGATTTATCTATTGAGATGAATTCAAAGAAGGATGGTTCAAAAATTAATTATTGAATCAATTTTTTTGAATTACAATGAAATAATAAATTTTTAGAGAGAGTAAACACATAAATTATGTACCTATTAAGTAATCAAAAAATTTTTTAATAATGCATACTAAATAATTTTTTTTTCATTTCATTTCTATCCCTCCCACTGTACCAAATATAATATTAAAGTCTTAGCATTAACAAGCTCTCTTTTTCTTTAACTGAAAGATAATAATAATAACTTTCGACATCTTGCCCACGGGTCGTTGTAGCCTTTTAAATATAGGATTGTTATTTATTTATTTATTTATATTTTTTTTTATTTTGAAATGTAAATTACTCTTTCAACTTTTATATAGTTGTGTTTAATATCCGATTATAATTTTTGCAATCACCATTTACAAGTATAATGCCATCAAAATAGTAGTCATGCTATGCAATCATAGATACTAAACCTCTAACTTTAAATTTTAAATCATAACCCCCTAAATTCATAACCCCATGGAAGTATACCATAATCATGCAACAAATTCCTATTTATATGCAATTCTTCCCATACTTTATGCAACTATAGAAGTTATGCCATAGTTACCAATATAATGATATCTATGACTACCATCATGCAAGGCATACTTCACTTCCTGCAAGTAATAGATATGATTCATAACATTGTCCAAGTATATCATAAAATATTGAAAAACTTGTCATAAATTATAATGATATGTTTTTAAAGGAAAAGTTTTTCTAATAGATACACTTCAAGAAAGTTAACCATTGTAATGACACATATAGTGATGACATTTTTCTCAATTGTTAGTATATATTTAAAAGTTGTGCGATGAGGACTTAATATTAAAAAAGGATCTATCAACTATGTTGAGATAGCAATGTTGTTGCTATAGACATAATAAAAAATTATTTTCTTAGAAAATGAAGTAATTTAAAAAAACTATAGAAATGATATTATGGTCACAATAAGATTGTATGGAAAATGGAAAAGATGCAAGCATAGTCAAATTTCTAAGAAACATATAGTGAAAACTAAATTTTTTCATTTCATGATGACATAGTTGTCACCATAAGATTTCATGGGAAATGGAGATGAAACAATTAGATTTAGATTTTAGGGATTATATTGTGATGATCAAATTTATAATTACACAATGACATTATCATTACAATAAAAGTGCATAAGGAAAACAAGATGACATAGAAATATTTAGATTTTTAAAGAACATACAACGAAAACCAAATTTTAAAATTAATAATGACTTTCTTGTCGCAATATGTAATTGCCAATGGCTTGAAAAATATCATCAGAATAGGAAAGTGTTATAAAAACAATCAGGCAACCATTTTTGCCTATACCAATGCTTGAAAGCCAAAGGAGAAAATAGAGTGGAGTTGCACCATTTTTGCTATTTCTAAGGTATATTTGTTTACTTTTTATGTTTCAATATTATTCTTTTATTATCCTATCTCATATTTTTCTTCCTTGGTGAAAATAACTAAAATGTCTAATAAGCCTTAATCTAATCGAGCATAAATATCACCTCATTGACCCATATGCACACACAATGCCTTATCTTAACAAACAATCACTATTTAAACCTTAATCCTTACTAATCTAGCTAGCGCTAACTCATGCCTTAAATATGAGCAAGGATTTCTCTTTAATGTTAATTGTCAAATATTAACTTAAGCTAAAACCCTTTAACTAAGATTAAAGATCGGTCATGATGAGAAGGGCACCAAATTTGCCAAATTTCTAACCTATCTATTAGTGGTAGTAATCCTATAAAAGGACTTCAAGTATGTCTTACAAGACTAAGATACAACTCTATACTCTATATTATCACTAAATCTACTAACTTAGATATTAAAGTGTGCTCAATAGACCATTATCCACTACATATACATGACCTTTTATTCTTTATGCAGGCAAAGTCTAGCTTAACCAAACTATCCCTGATTAATTAATGAAAATTGAAGTTGTCATTTGGCGCCATCCATGACTTACCCAGCCACCATGTCTTGTAGTGTACACACCATATCCTCGTAGTATCACAATGGAACAATCTTAAACTAGTCTCATCATTGAAACCCTACTTTTCTAGTAACAAGGTGAGAACTGGTGGCTAATAACCATACTGCCTTCCTTGTTAAATGGGACCACTATCGTACCATACAAATTAAAAAAGATATATTTATATAACAAGTTACTCAATTAAGAATGGGGCTACTAGCTTTTTGATAACCATATCAACATCATTAAATGGGTACCCCACTAATCTTTGATCTTTAACTTGCTTTCTTGGCCATGTTAAACCCCATACTACCCCTACTATTTCCTGTACCCCTACTACTGTCATTGCCTTTGCAAATGCCTTTCAGTATGCCACCAATTCCACTAGACCATATAATATCCACATTATTCTAACAACATTTCCCATTATCCAAGTGTTATGGTCATTAATACCAACAATCATTCCAACATTTCCTCCATCAATATTCCTACCTTAAGATCATTCCATCTTTCACAAACAAATCTTAGCATTCAATGCATAGGAATCCTAGAAGAGTAGCATCCCAAACATGAAGAGTACAATCCATTTTTCCTATTCATAAGCCAAAACAATTCATAAAATAAACAATCTTATGACTTCTCTTTCTTAGAAAAAGGAGACTATTCCTTTACTATTGAAATCATGACCGCACCATTACCTCAACATTTAAAATTTCCTACACATCAAGAAGCTTAAAATGGTACTTTAGATCTAGTGGAGCACCTTGAAGCATTTCAGGTATCTATGCTTCTTTTAGGTGCTTTAGACACAATCATGTGCCTAATAGTTTCAACAACATTAAGAAAAGTAGGTTTATAGTGGTTCACTTCTCTACCAAGTTATTCTATTATCAATTTCAAATAGTTAGTTGAAAATTCTCAAACCTATTTTACAACTAGCAGGCCACCTTGGAAGACCTTAATTGGACTAGTGAGTTCTTAATAGGGCTAATATAAGACATTTAGAGAATATTTTGCTTATTTCAATGATTTTGCCCTCAAAATCAAATTTCTTAATGAATGAGTCACCATCAATTAATAGCTAGGCTACAATTAGGACACCTTGCTCTTTCCATGGCAAAGTGCCCCACTTATATCTTAAAGGAATTGCTAGCTAGAGTAGAAAAATTTAAGAACAAGACATAAGAAGTGATATATACAACATTTTACACTTATTTCTCCTTATATTTAGGTCTCCTAGGGTGTGATTATACTTATCTTAATGAATTTAAGCTTATTTTGAAATAAATTAGGAGTTTTGGTTTAAATAGAAAATGATGACTAATTAGAGTAATTTTATGCTATTTTAGGTTTTTAGTCATAAATTGAGCTTTGGACCTTGATTTAAGTTAATCTTTTTATGGATGGGAAGTTAAGAGAATTATCTATAACTTTTATGTTTTGTGAAAGTCAATTTTGACATCGGGTGGATCGAATTTGGCCTTTAAATTAATCCAATAGTGTTGTCCCTATATAATGGACTTAACATTTCCTTGTTATTTGGCCCATAAATTAAGTTCTAGAAGTCCAAATTACAATATTCTAGTGCTCGAAGTTAGTTAAGATCCAAGCAACATGTTTATAAGCTTTTGGATCTTTTGAAGATGGAAAATCAACCCTAACTAGAATGATGTAAGTCAAATAGCTTTTGATCTATTTTGATGTTTGGTCATAATATGGGCCCCAAACCTTTAAATTGTAAAAATTTTAGTCCATTAGTTATCTTAAGGTTAGCCTTAAGTGTTTTAACCTAATTGAGCAAAAATAGAAGGTATATATCAGGCAAAAATGCAACCAATCAAAGGAAATTCATCAATTAGCAAAATAAAGTTTTTTTTTTTCTTGGTATTTTAAGATCTCAAGTTATGAATGACTAAACTCTCTTCGTTTTTAGCTTAAGGAATTTGGTATACTTTTTCTAATTAATTTTGAGACCTTGTTCTTCATCTTTTATGTTTAATGAATTATCTTTATTCATTTATTTCTTTTATTAATGATTGCATAAATAGTTTTTTTAATAAAAAATCCATTAGTTAATTGTCTTTGTGATTATTCTTGAAGTAATTGACTAAGTTGCCTTTGTAGTTGTGTATTAATTCAATTAGCTACTATTTGGTAAGTCAATTAGAAGGTAAGTTTTGTGTTATGTTCTTGTAAGATTATTTAGTCTATTTCTATTGAATTTCTCTTATCTTTACTCTATTTTGATTTCAATCAAGTTCGATCATATCTTAATAAGGTTTAAGTTTGATTAATTGATTTCAACTTATTAATTATAATCACATCAAAAAGGGAACTTGGGAAAAATTATGGCTTTGCAAATTATTTTTATTAATTGAATAGTTAATTAAGTATTACTTATGTTTTGTGGTCAATGATAAATTGATAGCTTGATGTACAATCCTTTGAACTAGAATCAATCTTATTGTGAGTAAACTTTATTTTTATTTTTTATTTTCAATGTATAAGATTGTTATTTCTTAATCTTTAATTCTACTTTTTGCATTCAAAGATCCCTTTTATTTCATAACCAAATTAGAAGTAAATTAAAGCTTAATCTTTGTGGGATCGACTTGATTCATCTTTGCTACAATTTTGTAATTTTAGTTTAATTTTGGTATGTTACAATGTGTGTGAAAATTTTTGCTACTTTTGAGGCCACTGTAGGGGATCACACCATTTAGTTTGCCTTTAATTTGGTTATTTTTACTAGCATTTTCCCTTAGTTTTCAACATTTTTTGGATTTATCGATAGTGCTAGGTAAAGAAATACATTATGCAATTTTTGCACAAAAACTTTCTAGTCTAAGGTTTTTCAACATTTTAAACAAAATTAGGGGCACTTGCCCCTAGCCCTAGCATTTTTAAGGCAAAAAGTGTTATTTGGTGTTATTTCTAATTATTTTGCATTTTTTGTATTTTTTATTTTCTACTTTTCATTCAATTCTTGTTAGTTTTGATATGAATGATTTCTCCTATAGTTTTGATATGAAATTTAATCCTAAAGTGTGAGAGCATTCATAAATTAAGTTGTTAGAAATTTTAAAAAAGTGGCTTTTTTATAGTAGTTTTGATGAGGTATCTGCATATAGAATTGAACAACAACTCTCTAAAGCTAACTTCTTTTAGTTAGTTAATTAGATGTAATGTAGTTTCAAGACACCTAAACTTGTATAGGAATATTTCCAAGCTAACCACAATGTTATTATACTCTTTATTATAATTCCTATAACTTGACTTGGCAAGATTATTCAATTTTCAACCAAATGGGTCATTGTCAATATCAATCTCTTATTGAATAATATCCATCAATATGTGAATCTCTAACGTCAAGGATGGAACTTGTGAAATTAATTGAGAAAATTCAACAGAATACCATATAGTTTAAACAAAAGAGCATAAATTTCAACATACAAATTCATGAAACAATAGTAAACATAAAAAATTTTAAGGTTCAAATGAGCTAACTTGCTCATCTATTAGCATGTTTGAAAGCCAATGTGCATGTTAGCTGCTTTCCATCTCTTATCTAGCAAGCAAACAGCTAGAAGAAAAAGAAACCATAGATTTTGGTACTACGGTATATTATACACTTAAGTATAATTTTTTTAAACTAATTCTTCTATTTTTCCTCCTTTTCCTTTTCCTTTTAGCTTTGAAAATCCCAAAAAAATGGAAGAAAAAGAAAAGGTTTTAGAAACTTTAATCAAGATAGAACTAAGTATGCCGTAAAAGAAGATTGAAGAAGAAAGAGAAGGATGTTTAAGGTTTGATGTGAAAGATGACATGCCCACCATAAAGATTGATGGAGTGATAGAAAAATTCAACACTTCTATGGTCACTAAAAATCCTATTGAAATTTAATCCATTTTTTTGTTGACCTAGTTGATTTTATAGTATAGGATGAATTTGAAATTCAAAGAAAGAATAATTTAAATTTGGCACTTAGAGAAGAATTAATGTATGGACCAATTTTGGAATTGGAACCACCATTTGACCATTTGAAGAAATTCCTTATGAATTGAAGCTAGATTAAAGCAATGCAGTAACATCTAGCCAAATACATTAAAGAAATGCATTTCTTAAGAGGCAACCCATGTTTTTATAGGTTTGCTATCTCTTTCCTTTTATCTTTTATTGTACATTTTTTATATGCTTTACATTGAGGACTATGTATGATTTAAGTGTTAATAAAAAACTTTAGATTTTATGTTTATTTTTATTAGTTTTCTTTCTTTCTTATATGTTTCTTTAAAAAAACACATAAAAAATTATTTTAGGTATGCTTTTAGGCTCTTTAGTGATTTTATAAATAGGGATTAAATTAAGCTTGATGTTGCATAAAATGATTGATTGAATTGTTTTACTTCTTGAAGATTGATAGTATGATGAAAAAAATTGAATTGATAGACTGATTTGACAAAATTATTTGCTTTTGATCTTTATTATTAAGAATCACACCATTCTTTCTTTCTTGTGTGATTTTCATCCATTTGTATGTTCTGAAACTTGCTTTGATTCTTTTTAAGATTATATTTTTCACATATATGCATAAATATGATAAAGATATTTTTATTTTGATCTTACTTAGCCAAATAACCTTTTTCTTGTATTTTTTTTTCATTGATTAGCCCTTTTGTGTCTTAAACAGTAATTTTTGTTCAATAACCCAATTTCAAGCCTTTAAGGGAAAATAAAAACAAGTTTCTTTACTTAACATTAGGGATTAGTAGAGCATTTGTAAATTTATAGGATAGGCTATTGAGTAAGTGTAGGAGTACATTATGAAAGGTAATTTGTTTTAATCAAGTGTTTCTTGTTCTTAAAAAAAATAAAAATGAAAGAAAAAGAAGAAAAATAAAAAATTAAAAAAAGAAAGAAGAAGTATTTAAGAAAAAGAAGAATAAAGCATAAAGTAAAAAAAGGATAAAAAATGGGATTGATGAGTGTTTGAATTAAAAAAATTAGGGTTAATGTTAAAATTGGAAATGTTCATGATATTCCTATATTGTGTTTCGAATTCTCTATTGATCTTTTTAGTTATTTTGTTACAAATCTTGAATTTTTTCCTTTCTTTGTTCTTCCTAACTTCATTACAACCTTAAATAAAGCCCTTTTAATTTATATTTGGCATGTGATTTTGAATAGTGAATATTAGATAATAAGCAAGCTTATAGTTGTGTATTTTCATAGATTGAATTTGAGTCAATAAACCACAATAAATAATAGAGAGTTGGAAAATTGACATATCTTATAAAGGTCTATAATCTTATCATTTTACTAGAGGACATGCAAAAGCTAAATATGAGTGAATTTGATATACATAATATTTTATACTTATTTCCCCTATATTTAGGTCTCTTGTAGTGTGATTATGCTTATTTTAATGGGTCTAGGCTTATTTTGGAATAAACTATGAGTTTTAAGTTAAATAGAAAATAATGATTAATTGTAGAAGTTTCACATTGTTTCAAGTTTCTAGGCATAACTTAAGCTTTGAACTTTCATTTGAGTTGATCTCTATATGGATGGAAAGTTAAGAGAATTATCTACAATTTCATTTTTTTGTGAAAGAGCTAATTCAAACACTTATGGGTTAAATTTAGCCTTGAAACTAATCTAATGGTGCTATCTCTATATAGTGGACTTAACATTTCCTTATTATTTAACCCATAGCTTGATTTTTATAAGCTCAAATTACAAAAATTCTGATGCCTTAACTTAGATAAGATCCAAATCACCATGTTTTTAAGATTTTGGATCTAAAGTGACATCATTTTGAAGGTGGAAAATTAGCCCTAACCAGAATGATATAAATTAGACAACTTTAGACTTATTCTAGTGTTTAGATCATAACCTAGGCTATAAACTTCTAAATTGTGAAAAGTCTAGTCCATTAGTCACCTAAGAGTTAGTCCAAGTGTTTTTAACCTAGTTGAGCAAAATTAGGTGTGTATAAGGCAAAAATGTAGCCAACCAAAGGAAATTCAACAATCGAAAAAATGTAATTTTTCTTTCCTTGGTATTTTAAGCTTTTAAGCCATGAGTAGTTAAACTATCTTTTTCTAGTCTAAAGGATTTGGTTTAATCATTATAATTGATTTTTAGACTTTATTCTTCATATTTTAAGTTTAATGAATTATCTCTATTCATCTATCTCTTTTATTAATGATTGCATAGATAGTTTTCTATAAAAGATCCATTAGTTAATTGTCTTTGTGATTATTCTTGAAGTAGTTAATTAGGTTATTTATAAAATTGTGAAATAAAGGGTTGGCCTTTTGATTTGCATGGTTATGAGATTATTTAGTCTATTTTAATTAAATTCATCTTATTTTTACTCTATTTTGATTTCAATTAGGTTTGATTTGATCTTAATAAGGATTAGGTTAATTAATCAATTTTAATTTGTTAATTTTAATCACATTAAAAATGGAATTTAGGAATAATTATAAGTTTCTAGGTTAATTTCATTAATTGAGTAGTTAATTAAGCATCACTTATTTTTTATAGTCAATGATAAATTGGTATATTGTTGTACAAATCTTTGAATTGGAATTTATCTTACTATGAGTAAATTCTACCTTTATTTTCTATTTTCAATGTATAAGATTAATTTTTCTTGCTTTTTATTTCTATTTTTTTGCTTTCAAATATCCCTTTTGTTTTATAACCAAATTGGAAGTAAACTAAGGTTTAATCTTTGTGAGATCGACCTGATTTAACCTTACTGTAGTTTTATGGGTTTAGTTTCATTTTGATGTGTTATAACATGTATTAGGTAGGTAGCAACATAAACATGGCTAAATAGAATCTATCTGAATACCTAATCAAACCAAGGAAGAAAATAAGATAGATAGTGGAATAAGTTAATGCTAGAACAACCGATATAATGAAATTTTCAATATCAAAGAAGAGCAAACACTTCCTATAGACTAGACAAAGTATTTCAAATTTTATAAAAATTATAGTCATGACATTGATGAATACATTATTACAAAGAATGAGATGCAATATCTAATCCATTGCAGTTACCTTTCTAAATATGAAAAGTAAAAGATGGATGACAAATATGAAAAAAGACAGTAAGCTTGAATGATAAGGGAGAGAAGGAAGAGAAGAATAACATTAGTATGGAAACCTAAAAGTGCAAGTAGTTGACATAATTGCTAGAGGTTTCTTAGGAAAAGGAAATTTAAATTGCTTTAGAAAAAGGCACACTAGACAAGTCTTTATAATTTGGCTAAAGAAATAAAAAAAAGAGTTCAAATCCATTACCTTTACAAAGGAAGATTTTGGAGAAATTAATGGAGATCATGGTGGTTTAATGGTAATCACCACTTTTATTTATAACTTTTTAATAAGGTGCATATTGGTTGATCAAAGAAGCTTAGTTGATATCCCTTACTCTAAAATGGTAGAAAATATAGGTCTTATGGAAAGGGTGTGTAAGTCATATGAAGGAGTACTTGTTGGATTCACTAAAAATAAAGTATGAATGGAAGGACCTATCATGCCAAAAGTCACCCTTGGCTAGAGGGTTAACACAAAGATGATTGATGTAAGCTTCTTAATTGTCTTAGCACTAAACATTGCTTATAAAATGATTTTGGGCAAACCCTTATTAAATAAAGTGAGTGCCATTATATCCACTCCATACCTATTAATGAAATTCTTCACCTCAATTGGCATAGGGCAAGTAAAAGTGAATTAAAAAAGTAACACAATGTTACTTCATCAACTTGAGAGGAAAAGAGGTCTAACAAGACACATTAGGACCTTTAAAAAATCATAAAAGATTGCCAAGCAATGAGCTCAACATTATTAGACATTCGAGTAAAAGATGCAAGTCACGTGGGGCCAAGATCTAAATTGGAAAAAGAATGATTGTTTAAAGGAGACAATCAAGAACCTTGAAAATAAGAGTAAACATGAAGGTTTAGTCAAACAAACCCTAATATAAATATTGAAAAATAATATCAGGCCTTTGCTTGGTTCTTGGTTGACATGCCAAGTGTTGATATCAAAGTAGCTTGCCATAGATTATTCATTGACCCAAATGTAAAACTAATTTAGCTAAAGAAAAGAAATTGAGGATCTGAAAAACAAGCCATAGTGAATTGTTAAGGAAGTTATCCACATCACCTAGCTTATAAATATGGTTTTAGTTAAAAAAGCAAATAAGACATGGAGAATGTGTGTGGAATATATAGACCTTAATAAATCCTATCTAAAAGACTCATATCCTTTGCCTAACATAGACTGCTTAATGGATAAATCTTTAGGATTTAAAATTTTGAGCTTTAATGGCACCTTTTCAAGTTATAACTAGATGAAAATGTATTTGAGCAATGACAACAAAATAGCCTTCATAATAAATTAAGATATGTTTTGTTATAAAGTGACACTATATAGACTAAAAAATGCAAAAGCCTCATAACAATGTATAATTAACAAAAATTTCACCAATCAAATTGGAAAAAACATGGAAGTTATAATCATCAAGTTAACTAGCAAAAAGCAATATTGGGGAGATATTACAAAGGCATTCATGGTGCTCAAGAGATTTAAAATTTGGCTTAATCCAAAAGAAGTGCATTTGGAGTAAGGGCCAGGAAATCTCTAGGATTCATGCTCATAAAATGTAGTATCAAAGTCAATCCTTCCAAATGTCAAGCAATCATTGAAATGAAGAGTCTAATAAGCATTAAGGAGGTCCAAACTTCGAACAACTAGTTAGTATCCTTTTCCAAATTCCTATCCAGATTAGAGGACAAGTGCTTCATATTCTACTCCTTACTAAAACACTCCTAAAAGCTCATATGAAATTCAAAGTTCAAGAAGCCTTTTGCAAGTTAAAAGAGTACCTAGCTACTTCATCAGTATTACATTAGCTAGACTAGTGAGATACACTTTACATATATGTGGCCATGTTAGAAGCCGCAATTAGTTTGAAATTAGTAAAGGAAGAACATAGCACTTAAAAACCTATTTACTTCACAAGCAAAGTCTTGCATAAGGTCATGATGAGATACTAGAAGATTAAAAAGATAGCATACACATTATTGAGCTCGTCTAAAAAATTAAAGCCATACTTTTAGAGCCACCAAATAGTGATACGAACAAACATACTAATCTAATAAGTTCTCAATAAACCTGACCTAGTCAAGCAATTGGTTGCCTAGCCTTTTGAACTCTTAAAACATGACTTAATTTATATGTAATATCCAAAGTTTAAATTTGTAGTTATATAAATTTTGAGATTTATGGATAAATTATTTATTTTGTTGATATTGGTTATAAGTTTATTTTCCATATTAACAGCTTTGGAATATTGAAAATAATATCTTTGATAATATTAAAAATTTATTTATATATGATCATTATCAATGTGAGATTATATTAAAATAATTTTTATAAAAAATTCCTTATAAATTAAGAAATTGAATAAAGTTAGATTTATGAAAATGAGTTTATATTTTAATATATTAATGGCTAGAATGTTGTAAATGGTAATAAATGGCTAAGATCCTCTTCAACAAGAATAGATAATGGAGATTAAAAGGGAAAATGGGCTTATGGTGCACCATGATGCACTGAATAAAATCCTAAAGCTTCTTTTTATTTTGCCCTTTTTGTAGCCCTCTTTCTTTCTCAATTTCAGTG
The DNA here is from genome assembly GCA_020226215.1 of Sindora glabra. Taxonomy (NCBI): domain Eukaryota; kingdom Viridiplantae; phylum Streptophyta; class Magnoliopsida; order Fabales; family Fabaceae; genus Sindora; species Sindora glabra. The sequence continues at coordinate 51,249,617 of CM035232.1, read as the reverse complement.
CCATTTCTCCCTTTATTTTATCATTATATTGGTTGTTTCTCTTCTTTTTTGGACTTTTCCTCTTTTCCCTCATTTTACTACCTCTCTTTATTTATTTATTTCTTTTATTTTTCTCGGTACAAGGCAGCAACATGCAACTTGGCATCTTTCTACTCTTTTTTTATTCTTTTTTCTTATTTTTTAATAGAGTCCTCTACTCTCTTTCTCAGGTTTTGCCTCTCTCCTTCTCTCCTTCCTCTGCTATAATTTCTTCTGTTTCCATCCTTACTATCAAGCAACTACTGTGGGTCGCTACTACTAGGAGCGGCTCTTCCTTAGTTGGCAATGTTGTCATGGAAAGGAGCTTCACAAGCTAGCTTTCTTAGCCCTGCACATCACTAGAGCTCCCATAGTCCTCTTTCTGTTCCCTTTTAGCCATGGTGGGTTTAAGGAGTAGTAGAAGCCTTGCATCATGCCTTATGTTAGCAACTACGATCTACTGCCTCCTTACATTCTCATTGAAATTTTGATGGTACTTCTACTGCCATTGAGCTCTGGTTAGTCCTAAGCAAGTTGGGTAAGTTATTCTATAATTTTTTTGCTAGATTTATATTTGTGAGCTATGCTAATACATGAGGAAAAATATTTTATAAAAAAATAATAAATAATAAAAATAAATGTGCCAAAACAATATGTATAGGGCAAATTTGGTGCTATATATATTTAATATCTTGAATGACTTAAACATAATCCAAGAAATCTATAAGTGTGTGGGATTGAGTGATTTTCTGAAACAAAGTTGAGAAAATAGGAAAGAAAATGTGTGGATTACAAAATAATTTGACTAAAGTAATGTTAGAATATAAGCTTCTAATACTATAATGTTTCTATATTTAAATTGTAACAATCTTTATCTCTAAAAAACCTTTAGACTCTTATGATAATTTTACATATAATAGAAGTTGATAAATTATGATATCAAAAAATTATGATTTAGATAAAAAGTTATAATATTCAAAAAATATCATAAAGTGGTGATAATGAGGTATATTGATGATATAAAGTTTTAGTATTTACAAAATTAATAATATTTGATGTTTGATTTAGAAAAGTTCTCATTTATGAAAGTTTCTAATTTCTATGATAATTTCAAGGATATAACAGACATAATAGTATAGATTAAGGGAATTTGATTAAATGGGCACTAGTTATGGCATTGAGTTTTACTATTTCTTTTATTTGGTCTTGATTCTAAAATCTTCATAGCATGATATGCTTCCAATTTCTTATGATTGACTTAAGAAAAAAATAGTAAAATTTCAATAGATAAGGTTAAAATATTTTGATTAGATTCTAAATACAAGAATGGTAAATTAAAGGGAAAATAAGTAAATTTGATATATTTACAAATTACTCTTCGTAAATGGTAATGATAGGAGGAAAATGGTTGCTTCAAAACTTCCAAGATGGATCAATAATAGCAAGTGAGTATATATTTTACCACTAAACTTTTGTCTAAATAAAATATGATTTAAATGTTATGAAATGTATTTTTCTTATTGATAGTACCGTATAGGTGTGAACTTAATTTCATAGTGTATTAAGGGAATATTGTTAAATCAGAGTGTGCAATGGAAGCATGATAGTAGTCTTTCTAAACTATCGATGAATGAGATTGAGTTTCTATGATATCAATATGTTATGGCCATGTGGGTGAACATGATAGTATTATTGTTATATATTTTGTAGCATACTCAATATTGCTTCACAATGAATGAGTTATCTAATGCTAATGATCTTATAAAGAGTTCTAGCATAAGGGTTGAGCTCTTATATGTTTAGTATTTATGAATCTTGCCAAGGATGGCATTAGAAATAATGGATTAAGCATGAGCAATGAGAATGGAAACCATGAATGGAAATTGAACTACGATGTGAAAGATAGATGGAAAATTCCTAATAAAATAGTTATGAAAGATATAAGATTAATTTGAGAGTTAGATAGAAAATTCCTAATGAATAGTTAAGAAAAATTACAGTATTGCTTTAGAAATGAGGAAGTGACTACACGTATGTTGGTTGTATTTGAAATTGTGATTTGATGTGATATTAGAACTTTAATTATAATTGGATATCATTGTTTGTCATGATTGCAAAAGATATAATGTGATTGTGACAATTTATTTGTATTTGAGCTTTAATAGTTGTTTGTGGATGTGATGACCACCCAGAATAGTTATGAGTGATTGGTTAAGATTATGATATTACAATGATCTAAGAAAATGGGTTTGCTAATATTTTATAATTTAATATATAATTAATATGTGAATATTGTTTATATAATTTATCAACTATAAAATAGTGGTAAATATATGCTAATTGAGTTCATGCAACTGATCCTATTTTATTTTAAATGTTTTTAGGGTGAAATGAGCATGTTTGAACTAGTAACATCTATGGAAAAGCAAAGACTACCTAAAAGTGAAGATTTGACATTTTAGTTTTATTTAAAATTAGAATTGGCATTAAGGATAGGAAAGTTGATAATTTATTGTTAGATGTGCTGATTTGTTCTTCTATGTATAATTTTGAGTTTATATAGTATTATGTAAATGTTGATTGTTATCATATCTGGAAGTTAAATAGGTGTTGTATTTAGGGCATGTGACCATTGGGAAGTATCCAAAAGATAGGGCAAACTCTATCCATTTTTTCATAAAAATCTAAAATGAAAATTTCAAATCCCCTTAAAATTTAGAAACTCTCATTAGATAAAAAAAGTGAAAATGCTTAAGGCTTGTGGAAATTGAGTTTCAAAGTGCATGCTAGTCACAATAAGGATGGGTTGTGACTTTATAGGCCTAGAAGATTGATTAAGTTAAATGTCCTAGTAGATTTCATAGTTAAAATGACCAAGCAAGAGCAAATGTAACCATAACCAAGCATAATTTTAGAAAGGAATAGAGTCTAGCTCAAATATTTAATCAAATTCAAATTCAATTTCATAAACAACTAAGTAGAATATGAAGCCTTTATTGCAAGATTGACACTAGCCATTGAATTAAGTGTTGAATAGATTCAAGTATTCAATGATTTGCACTTAGCAATAGCCTAACTCTAAAGAGAATATGAAAGTGAAAAAGCCAAAGTTGATCAAATATGTAGAAAAGACAAGGTCACCTTTATACAAGTTTCAATGCAAGTTAAATAAAATTCCTTGAACAAAAAATGAAAGAGCAAATGCTTTAGTGAAATTAGTAAGCACAAAGGCGACGGTGAATAATTGATTTGTCATTCAAGAATCAATTAGCATACCAAGTATTAATAAAAAGGAAATCCTTATAATTGATCATTCAAACTCTTGGATGAACCTTATATAGCTATATTTGAAGGATGGAAAACTTCCCACCAATAAAGTAGAAGGTTAAAAAGTATAGATATAGGTTGCCTATTTTTTCTTAGAAAACAACTAGCTATATAAAAAGAGCTTTAACGTACCAATCTTAAAATGGCTACAACAAGAGGAAGCTAATTATGTACTCTGAGATTTACATAAAGGCACATGTAAGAGTTACTAGTAGGAATGTTAGCTTCGAAAGCCAAAAGGTTAAGATACTATTAGCTAAGAATGAAAAAGGGAAGTAAAAGAATTCATCCATAATTATGACAAATGCCAAAGGTTCCTCCAAATCAAAAGACTATCATTAAACCCAATGGAAGCAATTTTAACTTCTTAGCCATTTACAAAATGAGGAATCGATTTACTCGAACCACTTCTAATAGCTATTGGGCAAGCTAAATATCTAATCATTATAGTAAACTACTTTACAAAATAGATAAAGGCCAAATCACTGTTAATGTATATGCCCTAAAACCAATCATATTAGTGATTGTAATTTTGAATCATGTTATTTTAATGGCAATTTCAATTATTATATTTATATATATTGTCTGCGTAATATATTCAATTATAATAATAACCTTAGAATAATTGTATTCTTAAATGTCCCTAGTCATATATCATTGTGGATTAGGTTGCTTTGATATGTTAAGACTAGCATGTGTGAAGACTTATATGGGATATTAAGTTTACACATGAGTACAAGTTAGAGAACTTGTATACTGGACCGACCCATATTAAGAACACTACATGAATCATTATATGAGTGTCATAAGTGGTTCTTAGTGATCATTATTAATATGGTCCTTTGACTTGAGATCACCAAGGTTCCCTATATGTGAGTTTCATATTTTGATACTATTCTATGTCACTAATGGTTAAGTGAATGCAAGGGTAGATATTGGACATGTCACATATCATGCGGAGGGGTTTGTGTGATCAAGATGGGATTTGTCCCTCCTATATAATAGGAGTAACATCTATGGGCCCCTTGATTAAGTAAAGTTGAGAAAATGCATGGCCATACTCAGATGAATTGACATGAGATGTCGATTACATTTGTTTCAGTCAGCTTACTTAGGAATCAAGAAACCTTAAGATTGGGCTATACGGGAATGACACGGTCCATGTCTCGTGCTTAATCTAGATGTATAGGACAAAAGGACATAAGTGATGATCACGTGTAAAGGTTTAGTCAAATCACCGACTTTCTCATTACTTGGGTAACAATGATGTGTTGCTAGACACCAATCATTGTTTATGATCATTAATATGATTAATGGTCATTACCAACGTAATGAGAGCCTATAGGGTCGCACACTTAGAGCCTAGTGAATTTGGAATTAATGGACCAAATTGTTTAGGCTTAAAATTTAGGATTTCATGTTATAATTATAAAGCCCAATAGTAAGCTTATAATTATACATGGAATAAAGCCCAAATAGGTTAGGTTTTTCTATGCACCTATTTAAATAGGCTTATTGGATAATAATAGGATTACTATCATTATTCACACACCCCAAAAAGGCATAGAAAACCCTAACACCTCTCATTGACCAAAACACCTGAAGAGGCGTAGCTAGCACTATGAGGTGTAAGGAGATCAATTCCAACCAGTGTGTGTAGTGGACATTCATCGGTGATTCACGGGTTCGTGTGGATACCACATAGGTGCAGCCACATAAACGTTGTACTGGTGATCTGATCTTCTAGTTTCAATTCCAATTTGTGATTTGGAAGCATATCGAATTTGCTGTGTAACGGACAGAAGATTTTTGGCCGAAAGGTATAAACCCTAATCCCTAATCTATAGCGTTCTAAATTCGCATGGATCCTTGGTGGAAATCGTGCAAAATTTTTATTCCGCTGTGCATGTATGATGCGCGATTTCCAGCAATCACTTACAGTCATTACAACTTGGAATGTCCAAAAATTCTTTTGGAAATCTATTGTATGCAAGTAAACACTTTAAACCTTTAAATTCAATTAGGCATTTCCAAACAATACTAACCTTTCTTAATACAGATTTAGCTTATTGAAAACATTAATCTTTAACAATGTAACTTAATTTATAGTGGAAAGTCTCATGAACTTTTACAAAGGTAAGTTGTACCTATTTTTTTAAGAAAAAATCATTATAATATCTTTAAAAGGTTATCTCACTCATCTCCTTAATATTTAAAGTTTCAAGATCAAGCAAAAATTCACACCAGTGGAATATTTCTAATCTAATGGATAAGTCGACATACCTAATAGAATAACACTTGAAGGATAAAGAAAAAAGATTGGAAAAAGCCAAAAAGAAGGTGGATCAAAGAATTGCCTAGTGTCCTTTGGTCATATAGGACAATGTCATAGTTTACCATGGGCGAAACCTTTTTCAAAATGGTATACAACTCTGAAAGCCATGATTTTTATTAAGCTAAGGGAAACTAATGAAAAAAGAGAACATTATAAAGAATAAGAAAATGAACAATGAAGCAAGGAAAACTTAATATTCACTTTTGAAGACTGAGAATTAGTTAAATGCAAATAGAATAATACAAAAGAAAATTGGTGACTTATTATAACAAATAGGTCAAGAGAAAAGATTTCTTAGAAGGAATTCTAGTAATCAAAATGGTAGAAAATCCCTAAAAGAATTTTGATAAAGGAAAACTAGCTCCACATAAGGAGGGTGCCTTTAGAATCAAAGAAAATTTAGGGAATGACACTTATAGACTAAAAACACCTGAATATATGTTTCTCTCTCACATGTAGAATGTGATGCATTTAAAATACTACTATGTAAGCACTTAAAATGAATAAGAAATTTCATAAAAAAAACTTAGTATATGAGAACTCAACTTAAAATTCTGAGTAGACTATTTTGGCACTAAACTTGGAGCAAATTCCCTCAAGATCAAAATCCTAAGTAGACCCTTTTAACATAAAAGCATGACTAGACCTTTTTAGTACAAAAGCTTAAACAAACCCCCTCAGCACCAAAAGCCTAAGTAAACTCCTTTGACACAAAAGCTCGAGCAGACTCCCTTGGTAATAAAGCTCAAGTAAACCCCTTTCAGTATTTTATAAAAACATTTCAAGAGAACCTTCATACATGAGTTTCAAATGAACGACAAAAGTAACAAAGTACCATTCTTTCAGAATTATATTTTTGGTCTACTATTATTTCAAAACTATTTACTAGAATGCGCGTGGCGCGAGCTGAAGGCGCCAGATTGAATGGTGCTTGTGCCCGCTGAAGGCGCCACCTTGAATGGCGCCTTTCGGCCGCAGGTGCCAGGTTGAAAGGTGCCCTTCGACTGAAGGCGCCAACTTGGATGGCGCCCTTGGCGCAATTTGAATTTTGGACTTTCTCCAAGGCGCCATTGCGTTTAGCACCTTTCAATTCAAACTTTCTGAGAGCGCCAAACTGTTTAGTGCCTTTAGGGAAATTAAAATTTGAAGGCGTCATTGCATTTGGCACCTCCGTGACTCTATAAATAGCCACCATTCCTCGAAACCAAACCCTTTGTCTTCGCGCCGCAGCTATTTATCTTCGGATTGCATTTCCTCATTTTCTTACTCAAAATTCTTCATTCTTTCTCTGGGTTAATCCTCCGACAACATTTCCTTCTCTGCATTTCACTAACAGCAGATCTACAAGTCTTTTTGTACCTCCTTCTTCTTACCGGTTAGTATTTTTGTCTCCTTTATATTTGTGTTATAATTTTTACTAGTTATTATGAAAATATATTTTATAGTGGTAGAAGAATTTTTTTAGGATATAGGGTATGATATAAACAATAAAATTATTTTTGTTTTATATTGATTATTATGATTTATGATATGAAAAATTTGTAGAAATTTATATGTACTGTGATAGTTTGTGGTGGAAAAAAAGAAGAATAAAGGGGATAAAGAGAGATGGCTTAAAATGAGATTTAGGATTTAGGTAAAAATTATGTTTAGAGATTTTTTAAATATAAAATTTTGATATATAATAAAGGAAGTAACAAAAATAAATCTTTAAAATATATTGAAGTAAAAAGAAACTTTAAAAGTTAGGATAATATTATTAAGACAATGAATAATTTTTGAATTAAATAAAAGATATGCAAAATGCAAGAATAATAATTATAGTAAAAAAAATTATGTTATAGATAAGTTTATTGTAAAAATATTAAAATATATAAAGAGATATTGTAATATAATATTAAACGAACTTAGTGTATGTAGAAAAGAATTCATAATTTTAATCATAAAAATATATACAGTAGTGTGTAAATATTTTTGTTTGCTAGTTATTAATAGGTGTGAAGGGAGAAAATTATTATTAAATGTTAAATATAGTGCATTAAAATAGTTAATAAATTTAATAAAAATAATTTGTTACCAATAAACGAAAAAAATAATACTTGGAGAAGATAAATTAAAATATAAATAAAATTATATAGCTAAATATTATATAAGATAAAAAAAATAATAACATTTAATTGGGAGGAAAAAATTATTATATTATATGGTATGTCTGTTATATTTTAAAAATTATTATGAAATGTTAAATGTATTGTATTAAAACAGTTAATCAATTTAATAATAATTTTAAAATAGGGAATCTAAACTTGAATATAATATATAAAACAAGCATAAATAAATTACTTTTGCAATAATTGAATATTTAATCATAATGCAAAAAATATACATAGGTAATCATATTTAAAAATTAAATTTTTTTTAATTAGGTTCAAGTAAGTCAAAATTGAAATTATTGATTTAAATATAAATTTAATTTATTTGTAATAATTTATTTGTATTACATTCAAAATTATGTAAAAAAAATAGGTCTAGAATTTATTTATTTATTTCACACTTGCAACTGAAAATTAAAAATTTGTGTTGTATAAAAAATTATGATTAGTGTAAAAATAGCAACAGTTGATGAGGGAAAAAATATGGGCCTGTGCAGGTCGGAATCGGTTTATCTTGTGGGGGAAAATTATTATGTACTATTAAAATATATACCATACAAAAATAGTAATACATATCGTTACTTTTTATTTGTAATATTAAATACTAGTTCATTCATTTATAAATACAAAAATTGTATATGATAATGTATGTGTCAATTGTGAGGGTGCAGTGAATGTTTTGTAGTTAAAAGTAACAAGATGAAAAAAAGTTTAATTGCTTTTGTATTTTCAAATGGTACAATGATTGAGGGACCAATAGGGGTAATGTACAATGGACCTCCCCTAAAGGCATTGAAATTGAAAGGATGCAGCACCATGGACGTTTTGCAAGAGAAAATTCATGCCCGACTGAAGCTTGCCCAAAATCAAGCTATCGAAAGAATTATTTATAGGTTTCCACAGCATCAAACAGAGGCTCAAATATATGGCATATGAATTGGACGATGATGAAGACTTGGCATGTGCCATAGCAAGCTATGAACAACATCCGACGATGACAACAATGAAATTGTACGTGGAGGTGATCACATCCGAACTGCATGCTACCAACCTTGATTCACAAGAAAGAGTACCAATAATTAAACCACCCGTAGATCCAACGGCTCATGTCAGCACTACTTGTTTGATGGTGTGAGAAAGCCCTTCTTACACGGATGGAATTGAGTTCCACATTTCTGATAGTTATACTTCTGTATTGGACTCATATGTGGCAGGTGTTTTCTCGAAAAATGTATCACATATCATGATGGGTTCAACAAGTACCTTACCAGTCGTAGAGGAAGAATCCACTGATCTTATAATCATGGATGCCCACCTTGAGTCTGATTTTGAAGACGATGAGGTATCTTGCAATAGCGGTGATGATCATGACATTAATGATGAACAACGTGCAACTACACATGATGACAGTGTTGCAGCTTGGTGTATGAGGAGTGATAATGCTCCACAAACATCATGTGGTGTCCCTCAAGCTGCTGTCTTCTCTTACATTGATTGGGATGCCGTAAGGAATGCTAATGAATTTTCAGAAATAATGAAACCAAGCGATGACTATGGCATGGAGGACTTACACATTGGACAAGAGTTTGATTGCAAGGAGGCATTGATTATTGCAACCAAGCATTACCACATCAGGAGGCATCATAGTTATTACGTGGAGGAATCGGATACTAGAAGATTGAGTGTGAAGTGTGATAATTATGGGGATGAATGCAAATTCCACCTTAAAGCGATGAATCTGAAGAATTCTAGCACTTGGACAATAACTAGATTTTCAAGGCCTCACACATGTGTTAATGCCAATTTAACATAAGATCATAAGTCTCTTGACTTCAAGTATATCAGTTCCTTGATACTGGAGATGATTAAAGTGAAGCAAGATGTCCCAATCTTGCTTATACAAGAGAGGATGGAAAGCATGTATAGATATAAGATTTCGTACAGAAAAGCATGGAAGGCAATTGTTAAGGTGTATGGAGATTGGGATAAATTATATGAAGTGCTCCCCAAATGGTTGGACATTTTAGGTTATTGTGACCAAGTTCTATTCAAGTTGGAGTCTGAAGAATTCATCACAGTTTACAACCGTGTTGATCCACAAAAATATGTTTTCCACCGAGTTTTCTGGGTTTTCAAGCCATGTATGGATATAAGATTTCCTTACTGCAAGTAATTCATACAAATTGATGGAACATTTTTGCATGGCAAGTACAGAGGTGTGCTATTAATTGCTGCGACACAAGATGGTAACAAATGTCCCGTACCTCTTGCCTTCACCATTGTTGAAAAGGAGAAGTTTGAAAACTGGAGTTAATTTTTGATATTATTACAGGTAAATGTTACAAACCAGCAAGGAATATGCCTAATATCAGATCCACACCGAGCTATAAAAGATGTTGTAGCTAAAAAAGGTCTAGGATGGCAGCCTCCTCATGCTTTTCATCAGTACTGTATCAGACATATTGCCAGCAACGTTCGCAAGAAATGCACGGATGATAATGTCAAGAAAGCTGTCCTTAAGATTAGTACACCTTATATCATAACTTTTCTGTTGAACCTTGGATTTGTAAATTTTTCTGTCTGGTAGTTCAACCTAACTAAACTATTTATTTCTTTGTGTTCAGCCTATAAGCCAAATTGAGAAAAGGTCATGGAAAGATTGGACAACTTAAGCAAAGTCAATGAGGAGATCCACAAGAAATTGACTGCTATTCCGATGGAGAAGTGGACATTTGCTTATGATGAAGGAAGAAGATACGGTCATATGACGACCAATATAGTAGAGTGCATTAATGGCCTCTTCAAAGGATTAAGGAAGCTACCAATCATAGGCCTTGTTCAACAAACATTTTATAGATGTGTTAAGTGCTTTGTGGAAAGGGCAAAAGAAGCACATGCTAAACTACAACAAGGTCACAGATACACAAGTAGATTCAGACAGGAGCTTATGACTATCCAAACATGTGCTTCTTCTTACCACATTCGTGCATATAATAGGCAAGGAACTAGGTTTGAAGTGGTGGAGGGCCCTGATCTGACCAGGGGATCATGTGGAAAGGTCGTCCAAGTGCTATTAGACAAAGGCCAATGTGAATGTGGATAATTCCAAGCATATAGGTATCCTTGCACTCATATTATTGTTGCTTGTACCTCAGTCAACATATCGTGGGAACTATATGTCGATCCTGTATACAAACTTGACACCCTACTTAATTGCTACAAATCTAAGTGGTGGTCGATCGAGGAATGGTCGCAATGGAATAATTTACTACCATTTCCTATCCTGGTTCCAAATTCTAGAAGATTGCATGAAAAGGGAAGACTAAAGTCGACATGGATCAGGAATGAGATGGATTGGCCTCAAGAGAGTGGTGTCAGGCAAAAGTGCGGTCTCTGTAAGATGGAAAGTCATAATCGTAGGCGCTGCCCACTTCTCCATGGAGATGAAGGCCCTTCTTCATATTAATTTTGATTTTTACTTTTGCTAATGTGTTAGGAAGTATGTTAACCAATGTCATAAGTGTAATGCTCAGATGATGTGATTTGTTTCATTGTTGTAAAATTGTATACCATTATAGATATATTTGTGACCCCATGATTCATAATGTTAACAAATTACTTTAATCTTGTTTTTCTATTAATTGCTGTGTGGATCTTTGTAGATAAATTGCACACGTATGCTATATTAGTGTGTGTTTATATCCTAGCCTAATGCAATTTAATTAATGGCAGATGGCATCCACATCCCGACGTGTCGATCCTGGACCACGGGATCCTTCACTTTGACGGCTCAAAACTCACACATATCCCAGTCGATTTAGGCAAGCCATGCATGGAAATAGTTAGATCTTAAGTTTGGTTATACTTTTCCATATTGTCAGTTGCGTAAAAATTTTTTTTTTGTAGCTTGACCGCGTGCTGAGGATTCGACAGGCTCATCACTACCATCATCAGCAGTCACCAAAGTTGATTGTCCCCTTGTTATGACAGGCAGGTTTTTACGGCCTAACGATGTGCAAGTTTGTTCCAATAGACTATCAGTTGATTAGTGCTTTTGTAGAGCGGTAGAGGTCGGAGACATATACTTTTCACATGCCGCAGGGGGAAACCACTATTACATTGCAGGATGTTGCTTTCCAGCTCGGCCTACCCATTAACAGTCAAGCAGTGATGGGGCCCACTGTGTGGGGATGGGGAGGCTTAATAGAGGAATATCTGGGATTGCAGTTATCGGTGGATGAGAATGTCATTAGAAGGGGCGATTGAGGATGAGTTAGTTGGAGAGGCATTTCACTCATCTTCCAGATGATGCGGATGATGTGACAGTGCAAAGATTCACCTGTGCCTACATTTTGCGTCTCATTGGTGGGACGTTATTTCCCGACTACTCCGGCATGTATGTCCACCTCATGCACTTACCTTTGCTCGGAGACTTCCAGGAGGTTAGGACATATAGTTGGGGATTTGCCTGCTTGGCCTATCTATACAGAGAGCTCTGTAAGGCCACTACTCCAGATTATAGGGAAATAGGAGGGTGTTGCCTACTATTGTAGCTTTGGGCATGGGATAGATTTCCCACTATTGCCCCCACGATTACTGTTTCAGATATACCAGAGGGAGATGCAGGGATTGGCCCCCTAGCCTGTAGGTTAGAAAAATTTTCAATTTATACTTGTAATTGAGTTGACGTCTAAGTTGTTTAACTTAATTATTATACTTGGTAGGTGGCATTATCAAAAGACATTCCAGGATAGTCCGGCACACAGCCTGCCTTATTATAGATACGTGCTGGACCATCTTCGACTCGATCAGATATGAAGGGGATAATGTATATTTTTATTTCATTCCATTATCCATTTTTTATTGCATTTAAATGACAATATAAATGTGTAATTTCAGATCGCCTGGATCCCGTACACTAAGGTGGCTACTGCGTCACTTCCTTAGTACTGTTTTGACGGGAGTGACATTTGGACAGTAGTGGTGCCACTCATACACTTTCAAATTGTCGAGTGGCATAAGCCAGATAGGGTTTTGTGGCAGTTTGGCCTTCGCCAGCCTATTCTTGAGCCACTAAAGCAGGTGGCGGAGGTCCATTGCCTTCAGTTATCTAGTCAGCATAATGAGGAATGGCACATCCGACATCAGCCGTACATTGCATGATAGGATATTCGGCAAGACTTGTGTGCTATCGGCGAGCCGACCACACTACTAATCTTAGGCCCACGGTCCGAGTATATAGCATGGTACAGACGGGTTACTAGGTGATTTATTACACCAGTTGGGGGAGCACTAGACCTTGTGGTATTACTGCATGCTAGTTATCTGTGTTTAATTATCTTCCTATGCATTAGTATTGTAACTAACTTTAATGTCAAAATTTTGTATAGATTGATGAGGTGTCCACACTACACGATTTTACTACACTTGAGCAGCAATCTAGGTTCATCTTCGATGCTCTTAGATCAGCAACGGACTCCATCCTTCATGCCATTCACGAGGTTGATCATATGATTATTAGCACACATGTGGAGCTAGCTCCTCATGTCCATCATATCCTTGACCCTGCGGAGGGTGATCATGATCAGCCTCATACTCGTCGACATCGTCGCATTGGTCCACGACCTACGTCGCAGGCTGATGTTCCATCCACTTCGGCAGTGCACCAGACTCCATCATCATCTACTCAGGACACCATGATGATGATGCCAGATATGATCGTCTTATCTCACATGTACCTTACCGCACCAGATGTTCCTTCATCTTCTACCATGTTCCTGACTGCACTATATGCTTCCTCATCATCCCAGATGTACTAGTTTACTTCTAGTGTTCCATCCTCATTTCAAGCATTTTTACATATATCAGGAGTTTCATCTTCATTTCATGTCTTTCCTTCCGGTGATGCTGGTCCATCATAGCCATATCATCATGCATTTGATTTACATACTCAGGATCAGGGAACAACACTTGGTGGCATGATTACAGATGACTCAGTACTTGCAGATAGAGGTAGAGGTAAAGGTAGAGCGAAAGCCAGAGATAGAGGCAGAGCTGGAGCTGGACGTAGAGGAGCCATAGACACCGAAGATGTGACTCCCGAGCCTACACAGAGGGTTAGCAGATATAGCCGCCACATTACTGATCCTGGATGTGGGACTGGACATTATTTATGTAGACATTAGCTTTCTTTTTCATATTTATTGTATATTTATGCACATTTATCTTATAACTTTATTGTCAAACATCAAAATTTAGGATGGTTTTTATTACTAGAACATATTTATCTTTTTGCATGGGTATTTACATCAATTTTAATTACCAAATCTTCTCACAAATACGCAATCAATTGAATTTTCATATAACGTATCAAATATATGCAATTTTTTTTCAATAGCATCTTTCTACCTAGAATTTTATTCTCTCATTTCGTATTTTATTTTCATAACTTTAATTATTTTAAATTATTAACTAAGATAAACTAATTACAAATTTTTTCCAAGAATTTGTGTTTATTTTTTTCTAATGATAAGAATTAATTTATGTTCCATAGCTCATTACAAAATATTTTTAACATTGTAACGAAATAAAAAAGAATTAATTCATGTTATAATTTTAATTTCATTACAAAATGAAAAGAATATTGTAACGAAATAACCACATTTCTTTTTATTTTCAACCATCTTCAACTTCGTTATTTCATATTTATTTTGTTACAAAATAAAAAGAATATTATTGAAATAAATACAAAGTAAAAAGAATATTGTTGAAATAAATACAAAATAAAAGAAAATATATTTATTTCATTACATTTCTTTTCATTTTCAACTATCTTCAACTTCGTAAATAAAGAATATTATTGAATAATTTATTAAATTTGTTTATGTGTAATAAAGTATTAAATAATTACCTGTATTTTTATCCTAACCCTATAATAACACTTAATATCATTTATAAAATTTTTCTTTTATAAAAATATTATAAAAATGCTATAATAATAATAAAGGTGTATGTCTAGTATAATGAAATGGAATAAATAAGATAAAAGAAATAAGTAAAAAATTTATTTGATAAGTGTTACAAAATAGAAGTATTAATTTTCCTAAAAAAAACTATTCTATTGAATTATGAAAGTTTTATTTTATAATAAATGCGGTGAAGAATTCTTAAATATTCAAGTTATAATACATTATCTTCAGATTCACTTAATAAACAAAAGATAATTGTAGACTGTGTTATTCATTTATTATTTTTTCAGGATCCACAGATTAAAATTTTTATTTTTCAATCTTCAAGATATTAAAAATTGAAAAAATTAACATTAACTTTTTATCCATTGGTAAAACTAAGGACAAGTTTTACACTTGATTACACTTGATACTTCTTATTTTTTTTCTAAAAATACACATCCAGTCTTAAAATGTTTCTATAATTATGAAATATAATGATATTAAACTTTTAAATTATAATCCATTCTTTATCTTTGTAGCTTATAAGTGGGAAAATATTTTCATATAATTTTATATGCAATTATGCTTTTTATTTGAAGAATAAAAATATTTTCTATGTGTTGTAATATTTGCACATAAAAATTTATGAAACTAATTATCTGGCCATACGAGGGATGATATTAGAGGAGGTGATGTAGTTAAATTGTAATGGTAGAAGTGTATAATTATGAAAAATGATAAATATTAAGTGTCATTAGATCAAAATTTGAGAGAAATTAATATAAATTATGTAATTATTCTTTATTGATCCTATCTTTTATTTTAATAATATTAAATTATTTAATAAATATTCATTATTTTTATTAAATATATTATTATCATTAACTACTTTTTTATTTGATTCCTATAATATATTAATGTATTAAATATCAAAGTGGAATAAAATATTTTTTATGATATCAAATATAATTATAAAATGAATAATTTATTTTATTTACATTCTCATTCTAGTTCCGATTTATTACATCATATTGTTCATCTCATTCACTTTTATTAAAAAAGGTGCAATTCAATGCTGCAATTCCTTATCATCAACTAATGTTTTGAGATGAGAAATATACTGATCCTAAATCATGTTTCATCGTAGTTACATTAATTATGTGAAAAAAACATAACTACCTCTAGCGTTAGCACAAATATCTAATTAGCTTCATTTGATCATATATTTAATTTTATATTGTAAAGTTGAGTTATAATCTAAATAATAATATTTTCCAAGTACTTCTTTAAAATTTATTAAATGCCTCATATGGGGTTTTTTAATCAAGAACGACTACGTGAATTTAGAATGACTTGTGTACGGTAACAACATTTAAAAAGGTCAATCAATTTCTGAATAAGAATAAAGAAAAAAATTACAGCATGAGCCCAATGAATTTAAAATAATTAGTACAATCATTGATCATTTGATATTTATTCTGGAATAGTGGATAGTTAGGTTAAAAGATCAATTTTCAATTATTTAATATTTATGGTCACAGCAACAAAATTGACGTTTAAGAACTTAAATGGAAACAAAATAATGGAACATGATAAGGATGGGGACCAATTTACTACTGTTTGCTAAACAAATTTTCTTTTTACCTTTTTTACAAAATATTTTACCAAAATACGTATGGAAGCGGAGAGGCACTAGAGCGGATGCCGCCTCTGGCATCAAATATTGGCGCGCTTATGGCGTTATTCAAAATAGCTCCTTTGGCGGCTAGTAGGAAATGTATTGTCGTCTAAGATATTGATTGCATGAAATAAAGGCTACAAAAATGTTTGCTAAGCAGCAGTAAATCAGAAGCAACATTTTATGGCTTTTCCTTTAGTGGAGAACATGTCAATGCTTGTGTTTGTAACAAAAAACTTATAACAAAATTTTAGTCTATTTGAAAAATCACATAGTAGTGGTGCCAAAAATGAAAGGGCTCTTCTATGGTATGCTCTTGGTAAAATTTGAGCTTTTTCATAAGTTTAACATGAAAGTCAGGTAACTTACACTTAACATTTTTACAATATACTCTGGTTTCTTGAATCGTGACCAGCTCAAATTATCTTAGTGGTGATCTGAGCATATAAAAGCGATTACTGATTTATATTGAAATATTTTTATTATTTCAAAAATAGAAATCACATTATAATTTATGTAAGACAGTTTGTATGCTCTCTAGAAATAGTTATAAAAATTTGATATCAGATAGTTTTCATGCAATTTTTAGGAGTTCAACACAAACCATTGAATTTTCATCAAATTCTTTTTGGGTCATTCTGGTTGCACTAAAATTCATATTTTAAATTACATACCAATCAAGAAAGTACATATTGCTTTACCAGCAACTTCGAACCATCTAAAATACTTGAAATTAATAAATAGAAATTGAGCAAACACATTTAGAAGTGAAGTCCCATCAATTTTGATCAAAAAACTTTAATCTTCATTTTATATTCATAAGACATGTACATAATTTTCATCTGAACTCGTAAGAACAATAAATTATATATATGCAGAGAGAGCTTTTTTTTGGCAAAATTGTGCTTCAAAGAATTACAGCGGGTCTTCCTTTGTTTAATTCCAAATACCATAAAGCATTTAAGGTTTATGGAATCTATTTTTCCTCATGGCCGAAGGTGCCAAAGCATATGGTGCCTTCACTCCAAAGGCGTTGTTCAAAATGGTGCCACTATGTAGTACCAGAGGCGCCATCCGATCTGGTGCCTCTTCCCTTCCGTGCGTATTGTGGTAAAATATTTCACAAAAATGGTGCCTCTCCCCTTCCGTGCGTATTGTGGTAAAATATTTCACAAAAATGGTAAAATGAAATTTTGTTTAGCAAATAGAGGTAAATTAGAACTTTAGCCATTTTCAACAAATTAACAATTTCTACAATTATTTTATTTTTAATAAACATATAACAAATCAAAATATTATTTTATTACTTTACATATAGCATATGCCCTAAATTATATTTAATTTTATTCAATAGTCATAATTAAATTTAATTTATTTTTAAAAATTTATTTTTAAGTCACAATCAAATTTAATTTATTTTTAAAATTTTAATTTTGAAATCACAGACTAAGAGCGCCATTCAATTTGGCATCCTCAAAGCAGGTTAAAGGTGCCATTTGGACTGGCGCCTCCTCCCTGAGGTTGCCATTCAGTCTGGTGCCTCCGCCTTCCATACGTATTTTGGTAAAATATTTCAAAATAACAATAAAATGAAAACAAGTTTCTAAAAAAATCGTAAATTGATACTTTTGCCCAAATGAACTTAAAGTCCCAAGCAAACTCATGAATGAAAAGTTTCAAAAAAAAATACATGTAAGAATTGACATATGAGCCTCCATGTGTATGCTCTAAAAGGACTTTCTATAGTTTCAAAGAAACTTTCAAAACAAAATGTTTTGAATGAACTTAGATACAAAAAACACTTCAAGAACTTTTTAGTAAACCCCTAAACAAAAAGTTCCAAATGAACTCTCATACACATTTCAGGTAAAACATCTTGATGTTCTTAATAATATTCATACAAAATTCTAAGTGGATGAATCCGATATAGTAATAGTATAACAAAAAGGCATGCACCTATCTAATGGAAGCCTTTAGAAAACCATATGATGATAAGAAGAAGTCGATAGACATTAAATAAAAATATTAGTAATTCAAATGGAAGTATTAATTATTCAAATAGCATTTGGTATGTTTATCAAATATTATAAAATCAAAGGGTATCCCCCTCATTCAACAAATCCTTAAGAGAAAAGTCCTTATCAACTTTGGAGACATCAATTGAAATGGTTAAAGCATTGGACTTGCCACATAGCTTTATCAAAGCATACATAGAATAAAGGATGACTATTTGCTTAAGTATTTAATACCCTCTCATTAGTCAATCTAGTTCATAAGTGCTTAAATCTCCTCATATTTTTTTCATTCAACTCCTTCTCTTACTTTTGTTCTTTTTTTGCAAAATGTTTTAACCAATAATGATGTGGATCCTTAATCTTTACACCCTTCCTTTAATTTCTCCTATAAGTCAAGCTTTCTCCTTTTAGAATTTACTAGCTTTAGAGTTTTAGCATTCAGAGATTTTTGAGTGATAGCAAGATCCTTCTTAATAGCCTCTAAGATATTAAAAAAGGAAGTGTTGTTATTCTTCTCCACCTTTAGTATAATAGAGAGGATAATGCCTAGCATTTGATTAAAGCAAAGTGAATGACTTGGCTTTCACCATTATCAATAAAGTAATCCTATTTTTTTCCTTATTGAGATTAAACATCAATTACTTTCTCATCTAAGTAGTGGAGTTTACATTTTATATCACAAGCTTTAAGGAATATCGATGAGAGGGAAGGTATTTATAGGAATAATTTTAAAATCTCTAACATCCCTTTCCTCAATGTTCACCATCTGTAGAAATGCTTCAGCACCATATTTTCTTTTCCTTGACTCTTCATAATAGGCTTTGATCAGCCTGTATGATTGAAACCCCTATAGGAGCCTCTGTAGTGTTTTCACCAATCAAAGCAAGTTTTAGTCATGCTTTAGCAAGAAAGGTAAAGTCATCCTCTTTCTTCTTATGGCATTTATCCTTCTCCCTCCCAAGACAAGTCTTGCAAGTTAGAGCTAATCGAATAGGATCCATTATAAAAGGAAAGAAATCAAAATCTTCACCTAACCAATGTCTTACATAAAATGGAAAATCCAACAGGCTATGTAATATGCAAAAATACAAATAAAATCCAAATAGAGATAGAAATATATTATGAATAAGTTTTATATCCAAAAACTTATCATGGACATAAGTGAGGAAAGGAACTACGTGTCTTGATTGTAATTTGAAATATTCTTTAGCTTAAAAGAGGAAGCATTAGTAACTCCTTTGACTTACTTCATAAGGCCTAATTGTCAATCATCTATCATCCAACATGACTTGGTATCATTCAACATCCTCACCTTAAAAAAATTATTTTTCCAACATTTGATGCCCATAATGAGGTTAGAAAACAAAAGTTGATCAAACCATTGCATGGTATGCACTTAATCTTCATTCTTTGCATAGGCAAAGGTATGAAAGTAAGAAAACACATGAATATTGCATAATTTTGGCTTTATTCTATCAAAGCATCTCAAAACTTACCAATAGATACCGTGCATTCCAAATGAATTGGGTTGGACAAATGTTGAGATATCTCATGACACACTATTGAAAAATGGAGAATAAAGAAAATATTCCAACCTAATTAATGATCTCACTATAAAACAAGAAGAAAGAAGAAGTATCATAATTACAAGCTCAATTGTCACTTTTAGCAGGAACAAACTTCAAACCCATGTCATCAATAATTAAGCAACATTATTAGAGATCCAATATCATTGTTAGGTCAATCTATTTACCTATAATGACGATAGTTTGGATTTCTATATTAATCTAATTCAAGTCATCCAAACCACCTAAGGTATACAAGGCTAGATCCACACCTTTTGCATTCTTAGATTGATTGACTATCATAATAGTAGGAGGAAGAGAAAATATTGCACCAAAAATATTTTCTCATTGCAAAAGAGTTAAAAAAAATAACTATATGATTCTAAATAAGATGAACGGATCATAATAGTTTAGGAAAAAAAATTAATAGATGAATGAACCTTAAAAAACAAAACATAAAGCTAAGCTAGGGTGAATGAACAAGGCAAGCCCAAAAATGACAAGAAATAAAAGGTATCAGTAGATTCATATCAGTCTCTGCCACAAAAAGATAAGTTTTGTCATCAATGCAGTAACAAACACCAAATTAAGATTACCATAACTAATATAAAGATCAAAATCAAAAGGTCAAACATTTTTAGAAGAATAATGTATGAACATGATCATAAACACAACATGAATTCCAAAAAGAAAAGATAGACAATAACAAAACAATTTTAACTAAACCATATGAGAAATGGAAATAAAGTAAGAGGTGAAGAAAGACATATTAGAAGCAAATCAATGAATGGTTTGGGAAAAATCACAAGAAACCTCTAAAAGCTTCAAAACTAATAACAAAGAAAAGTTTGAAATGATGAAGATGATGAAAGAAAAATAGAGCCATATATATCTTTTATGCAATGGCTAGGATACAAAACTATCATGATCCAATGACTGGAGAATAGGTAGCCCAGGAGTGTACAAGTTAAAGTGACTTCATCAATCTAATAGTGTAAATTGAAGAAATTTAAAGGCCATGATTAGAATCACAATGAACCACTATATTCCTGTCAAGCACCAAGCAGACAACCATTAATGACAAAGACATATGAGACTTAAATGGTTTGACTTAATTCGTTAGGAACAAAAACTTGCCAATTGAATGACCATAACAACTTTAAAATTACATAGGACATATGAGCTCACTCTAAGTGGATTGTGAATGGAAAAACATAAGCTTGCTTTGAGGGCCTTCATGTGAATTTATTCTAAGTGGAATCCATCTTTCTAGACAAGTGAAAAAATTAACCCCATGATCTCTGAAATAAAGGGAGAAGGAAAGTGATAAGGACCAAAATGTCTAATTAACCTTAGCACCTCCTTAATTGATGCACACACAATGTTTTATCATAACAAACAAGCACTACTCAAGCCTTAATATTAACCAATCTAACTAGCACTAGCTCATGACTTAAGTCCAAGCAAGGATTTCTTATTAATGTCAGTTGTCAAAAACTAAAATGAGTTAAAATCCTTCTTCCATGATTAAATAATAGTCATGATGAGTAAGGCACTAAATTTGCTTGACTTCTAATTTACCCATTAATGGCAGTAATCCTATAAAAGAATTTCAAGTATGCCTTCACAAAACTAAGATACAACTCCATACTCTACTTTATCTCTATGTTTATTGACTTAAGTATTGAAGTATGCTTGATGAACCATCCTCCACTGAGTATACCTAACCTTTTATTCTCTGTACAAGAAAAATCTGGTGTAACTAAATTACCCCAAACTGGTTAATCAAAATCAAAGTTATCACTTAGTTTTGCAAAATGTAGAGATTATGTTACCTTATATGTCAAGTATTTTCTTTTCTTCACTTTTATCATTATTCTTTCATGGATGTAAATTCATATTTAATCATATTGCTCTCATTATTTATTTAATTTATATTTATTTGGTCAATTTTTTATTTAAATATTCTATTGATATGATATATTTTATTTGTTCTATATTTGCAATATTATTTTTTGAAAATTGAATTGGTGCATTTGTGTTGGATATTTTATAACTATTTAGTAAAATAGTTATGACATATACAGTTTTAGATGCAATTTATCTTAAGTTTCATGATCATTTTTATATATCATAAGACGTTCTCATTAAATGTTTTAATTTCATCTAACATATTTTGAAAAAATAACTTATTATTTATGAATTATAAGTAAAATTATTTCAAAGTTTTAACATTTTATAAATAAAAATTAAATCATATATTTGAAGTTAATGTATATATTTGTTAAATTTTAATTTGCATTATGAAAAATAATTTTTTTGATGACCTTTAGTGGTGTTTCATTTTAAATTATAAATTTTATATTATGGTTGTAATTTACTAAATAGGAAAAATATAACTTTTTATAAGAATTTATTTATGATTAATGTATAATATTGTAAATTTTCTATGTGCCTCGAAAATATGCTTAGGCAGTTTAGGATAAGTCTTTTAATTATTGTTATCGACTTACCTGCTCATCATTTCACTTTATAAGTATTTTATATGACTTTTTCATTTTCTAGGTATGTACTATATCAATATATAGTTTGTACACTTACTTTGAGAACTAAAAGAAGATGCTACCAAAATTTCTACATTTAAGGAACAATATGGAGTAGATAAGTGGACATGACATCTACAGGCATATCCTGAATAGGATAGAGCTTTACCTATTAGAGTTGGAATGATAAGGTAGATTTAGGACACACAACAAACATGCACAAAGATTGAATCATTTAATAATGCCTTATGTTGGTAACTAGTGACAACATGTCCATTGACTAGAGTTAGATAACTTTACAAGATTGCTTATTTGAGGAATATTAGAATAGTACAATAGCATTTATCAAAAGGGCCAGAAACTTTATTGACTAGAGTAGGCTAGGAAGATATTCGTGTAATAGGGGTACAAATGTGTTACTTCAGGATGTGGATACCATGTTTGCACATATAGGACACCACATATTTGATTTGATTTATAAAAATTGGTTCACTATGGTAAAGTTATTGCATCAATTCCCCATGCTATATGGAAAACATACGAGCCTAATAATGTAAATAAGATGGTTAACATTGTAAATAACTTTATTGGTCCTCGTATGGTTGATCAAATAGTTAAGAGTGACAAAGAAGGAATAAGGATGCCTCATGGGGGAACATATCTTATGGCTAAAGCTTTATTGAGTTGTTTGCTAAATTTGAGACAAAACCATATCTTTGTTGCATAAACTTTTCATTCTTAAAATTTTCAGTAAAACTTAGGTATTTAAAAGGGCAACATAAGTGGATTAATAAGTCATTTGATTCTTTTTTTGATGTTATTAAAAGAAACATCTCCTATAGAGAATACATTGCTAGGTTCACACTACGATGTAAAAAATAGCTTAATAAATTAGGGTTGGGGTATGATTCAATTCATGTATGCAAGTATGATTGTATACTTTTCTGGAAAGAGAATGTTGAAATGGAGAACTATCCAATATGTGGGGAGAGTGCTCAATTTGATAAAAACATAAAAGGGAAAAAGGTGTTTTTACAAAGCATTGAGGCATTTTTCATTCATTCCTAGGCTAAAATGATTGTATGGATTGATACATATAGTGAAGGATATAAAGTAGCATCATATAAGATAGTTAATAAATGATAAGTTCATGCGACATTTTGTTAATAAAAAAGCTTGATAAAATTTTAACAATAGCTACTTGGATTTTTTTTTTTTGTAGAACTGAGGAATGTTCAATTAGATTTGAGTGTAGATGAATTCAATCTTTTTAGCAATATGATTCTATCTTATAGCATATGGATGGTGGTAATGATGACTTATAATTTTTTATCATGGCTTTGTATGAAAGAGTCTTTCTTCATGTTGACACTATTAATATCTACATTGAACTCTTAAAAAAAATGATATTGTTGTTTTCTTAATATTACTAGTGAAAAAGTTGAAACAATTGTTGGAGTTAGGAATCAAATCTTGGAATGCCATTAACATTAGCATTTTAAGACTTATGTGGCATTACTATAGACTATTAATGATTTTCTTATGCAGAGTCGTCTATTAGGGTGGAGTGGACAAGGACACAAAGAATAGCCAACTTGCAATAAAGATACTCCATTAATGTGGGTTAGATGAAAACATTGTACATTGGTTATTGTCGCTTTCTTCTAATGAGTCATGGGTTCTAAAATATTAAACAATTTAATTAGAAGACTAAGAGAAGACCCCTTTAAGGTAGTTTACAAGTGATATCATCATTGACTAATTAAGTAAACTAAGTTAGAGACTTCCTAGAAAGCACACACAATATGGTGGAGTGAAATGGAAAAGAGGTGTTAATGAACTTAATTAGAGTAAAAAAAAACATTTTTTAGCTTCCTTACTAGCTTACAATAAAGCTATGGCATAATATTGATGTCATGCATGTTGAAAAGATTATATGTAATAGTATTGTAGGCACATTGCTAGTCTTTGAACACAACTTAAAGGACATAAATAATGTTAGATGTGATTTGGTCAACAAGAATATAAAACTAAAGCTACACCTATAAAGGGGGAAAGATTAATGAAATCACATGTTGAATACATGCTCAATGATTATAACAAATGATGGTTATAGTAATTTTAAATTTCCTAATGGTTTGTTAGTGATTTAGGAAGAATATGATTAAAAATGACACTAAAATCAAGGAATTAAAGTCACTTGTTATCAAATCATCACACATTGATTATTGGTACCTATAATTTTTAGAATAATACTGAAATAATTACTTGCACTAATTATTAAGCTCTACAATTACTTTGATCTAATGTGTGCAAGAACTTTGAATAAGAAAGATGTAGAGAAAGGTAAGGAAGACATTGTTCTCATTCTTTGTAAGCTTGAAATGATATATTCTTTGACATTCCTTGACATAATGATCCATTTAGTGACGTATTTGCCTAAAGAATCTTTGTAAAGGGATTCATTTATTTTTTATGGATGTATATGTATGAGAGATACATTAAAAAATTAAGGGACTATGTTAGGAACTGTGCTTGATTTAAGAGTTCCATCACTAAAGGATATGTTATATATGAGACATTGACATTTTGTTCTATGTATCTACAAAAAGATGGAAAGTTAGAATGAAACTAGGATGCTATCTAGGCTAGAACAGAAAGATGATTATTTATGTTCAAATCTTAGTGCTGACACTTCAAAGCCAAGAAGATTGTTCTACTATATAGGAGAGATCAGGATATTGCAGTATGGTAAATGTTGAATAATTGTGCCAAAAATTGAGAAGTATCTTAAGTAAGTCTCTCAGACTTGTTACTCATTTTTCTAACTCCTTCTCATTTAATGAATAACTTATAATTTGTAGTGAACATAAAAGGAAACTACAATAAAAGGTTATCAAAACTTAGATTAATTGCAAAAATATTAAGCTTCCTTCATTGTTACCTCTAATATTTTTTTGTAGATGCATCACCTATGCAAGAATGGATCTCTGAAAGTGATTCACAATTATATGATTTTCATCATGTCTAGTCAATGGAGTTCATTTTATGATTTCCTCCCAGTATTGTAAGCATAAAAACACGAAATAATGGGATTTTTGTGCCTAGGATCGATGAGAACACATTTTATAGTGTCATAGAGGATATTATAGAGTTATCTTATATCCACTATTACTCTATAACTTTAGTCAAGTGTAAATAGTTTGACATTAATTGTAGAAAAAAGAAGATTGTGATAGATAATAACATAACAAGCATCTTCATTAGTGCTTAGTGGTATGAAGATGAGCCATATATACTTGCCTCTAAGGTAAAACAAGTTTTTCACCTCAATTATCCTCTAAATAGATCCAACCAGAGAGTTATTACTCATAAGATAGTAATATATGAGATCTTCTAGATGATGATGTTGATGAGTAGAGGGCTCGACATTAAAGGACAACAATTCAATAAACTTTACCTTTGCAATTAACTTTGGAAACTAGAATGATCTAACCTTACTAGATGCAAATAATGATTCTAAATGTGCTTCATCTTTTGTATACAATCATGTTAACACACAACATATCAATTGATTCATAAATGATGATGGCATATTAGAAGATAAAATGATTAGTGATGACATAAAGGAAGAGCAGTTATAATATGATGATGATAATGATGAAATTGATAAGGAAGAAGATGGACATTTTACTTTTAGTAATAGTGATTCAGATTAAGGTTTAAGGACTTTTACTTTTTAATATGTCAATATTTTGCTAAGATTCAATCCTTTTCAATGTGTTATAATAAATATTATTTATGTCTAGTAAAAAGTACTAACTCTTCTACATGTCTAGCAATATATTGGTTAAAATTAGTTTTAATAATAAGTTTGATATAGTATGATAAATGTTTATTTGTGTTCCATTATTGTAGTTGTTTATATTAATGTTTGCTATTATATCTCACCATCATGGAGGTGATAAAGGAGCTAACCCACCATAAGGCCCTACTCATATTATAGCTATTGTGAAATAGGTAACATTGCTTCTACAACCTAACTTATATGATTTATTCTTATACATACAATTTATCTACTTGGTATTTTTTTTAGAACTACAGTGTTTATAAAAAAATGTGACAAAAATAGGAACATTGACTTTAAAAAATATTGTAGAAAATGGTGTTAAACCACATCCTCTACACTTTGATCTTATCACCCAGAACCTAATGTGCGTAAACTATTCATTCTTGCCATAACTGATGGGGATGGTGGTTAGGACACACTAGGATTGTTTTATAAGTTTTGGATGGTAGTACTTGAGGAGTATAGGACTCTGATCACTGAATCAATCCATATAAGTATGAACTTATTCTGCATGTCAATTTATAACTTGAATTATCATTGTTTTGACCCATATGTTTTTTTTTACATGTCTTTCAAATAAGAATATTTTAAGTTTGTAGGCATTCTAGAGGGGAGGAAGCATTACATCTATATGGCATCTAGTGTAGCATAACTTATATGTATAAAGATTAGAAGCATAGATTACATAATTATTACTTAGCACATGAAAGGGATAAGATTAATTGTGATCTTAGAGGCAGAAGGTGGATAGTCTTAAAAGATATACTTATTGATCACTAGAGGTGGGGTTGCACAATGTTCCAAACTACAAACTATGTGGTAAGAAATAATTAGATAATATATAACATATTTTTTTAATTTCAAGTTTACTAATAATTCTTCTAATGCTTATTACATATTGCTTTGAATTTGTAGGAGATGTTTAAGAAAAATATGCGTAATAAGACACAAAAAATGTATAATAATTAACATGGATCAAAGTCTATATCAATGCATCAATATGACAATATATGCTAAATAAATATTCATTACATTTAATATGGTACAATTTAAATTTGACTATTTTTTTTAGAATTAGGTTAGAGAAATAAGATGATGGGTAAGTTGCAATCAATAATAAAGAACTATGCCAACCATCATACCATATCATCAAAGGAATGAGTGTCTTTGGAGGATCATGACAATTATTCGCATATTATTTTTTTAATTATTATTACTTGTGATAACTTACATAATTATTTTAATATTTTATATTAAAAATATGTAAATTTGGATGCAAGAGTGGGCCACTTAGTTATAGATGTAACCTAGTTCTCTATTTACTAATGACCTTTATAGTGTTGATTATAAATCTATCATAGTCAATGAGGTGTTGGGCAATCATTGATGGTACAAAAGAGGGTTGGCCATGTGTTTCAAAGGACACTTTAAAGGGGCACACCTAGGAGTAGCTCATCCATTGCATCTTATCCTTCTTAAACACAATGTGATGCACTATTGCTAGTACATTATTCAGAATTAGCAATGCATGGAGTATTAATAGCTACTTCTTTCTCAACATGGCAAAATTTCTAGTGGTTGATGAGTATATGATATTAGGGCTTAGGATTAGTCCTTCTTTATTGCCTCTTGCTTGCATACAACTTGACAAGATAATGCTAGTAGCAAGATTACCTTCCACATTTAAATGATCTCCCTTAATTTTTTTATTTGTACATTATGCTTTTCTATATGGATTTTCATTATTGTATATCAGTTAGGGTTTTATTATATATATTCATTTTTTAGTCAATTTCAATAATGCTATTTTAAATTTTAAATTATATTAATTATGATATAGAATTAATTAATAATATTTTATAACTTTTTAGATAAAAATAAAATTAAAAATTAAAAATGTCTATAGTGATGACAAATTTCATCGATATAGGATTTTTAGTTTTTGAATTTTAAAAAATAAATAATCATGATATGATGTGATGACTTTTTGTAATGACATATTAAACATAATTCTTTTAATGACAACATAAATTGTTGGCATAAGGTGTGCCACATTGGTAATATATATAGTGGTGACAAAGTGTAGTATTTATATATTTTGCTAACATGATGCATAAACAATCACAAACAGATACTATGATGACATTTATCATTGGTCTATGGCTACATAACTTATAGGTATGACTTTATACTCACGACATGTTCCTAACAATAATGCTATTAGTATAGGCATGTAGTAGTGATGTGATGACATGTTGCGATGTCATCGTAATAGGCTCTGTTTCTTATAGTGATATTATAGTTATAATCTAAAATATTATTGAAGTAAATAAATATTGAAATAAAGAGTTTTTCTAAGGTACTCTTAGGGTTTGTAAACCCTAAGTGGTGTGATACAATCTTATTTATTGGATGAGATTACCCAAGCCTTTGATAATCTTATCTAGTAGATAAGATTGTGCTACACTACCTAGGGTTTGAAACCCCTAGGGGTACTATAGCACTCACTATAAATAAATTATAAAATATATTTTATTTTTTTATATATTATTTTATATATAAATAACTAATATTAAATAAATAATTCTATTAAATATTGTATAGTTAATGCTATCAGTTAAATTAACTAATAAAATCAGTTATTAGTTAATAATTAATGTAATCAACTAGTCACCAATATAAGCTTTGTTTTACATAAGTAGCTAATAACAAATAATTTAATTATTAATATATTATAGTTGATGACCTAACTAATTGTATAATAAGGCTCTATTTTGTGCAATATATAAATTATCTTATAGTTTATTGATTAAATTAATAAGTTATAAGTCAACCTTTAGATGTATTTTACATATTGATTTATTATAAAAAAATAAGTTTAGATTTAATAAATTATCTTGAGAATTATAACTTATAAGCTAATAACTTTTAATTTTTTTTTTGAAATTTGTTAATTTTTTATTACATTACAACTCATGCCCTAAATAAATAATTGTATTTCTATTTTAAAAATAAATAAAAAATTAATTAATTAAATAAGGAAGCAAATATATATAATATCATGAATTTATTATAAATAATTAAATAAAAATAATCATGTAAATAAATATATAATATCACAAATTATAATTAATTAAAATTTGAATAATTATATTTTCATTTTGAATTTATTGATTACATTAATATAATTTAATTTTTAAGTAAATAGAAATTGATTTAATATATATACTTATATTAATATATTTATTTATAACATTTTACATTTTTAGTTAGTTCAATAATTTATTTTGTGAATCATATTATACACAATTGACTAATTTCTTAATTATCAACTAACTTATTAGCTATCATTTATCTTATTTGCTACTAATATGAAATAGAGATAAAGTATCTCGTAAAATTAATTATTGAACAAGTTAAAAATGTAAAATGATATCAAAAGATATACTAATATAAATAGATATATAAATTAAATTAATTTATATTTATTTAAAGATAAAATTATAATAATACAATCAAGATGTTCAAAATAGAAACATAATTACTTAAAGTATAAGTAATTATATTTTATGATATTTCATGCATATTTAGGCATGTATTTTTATATATTTATAGTTTAAAATAAGGATATAAATAATTAAAATTAAATTAATTATAATTTATGATATCATACATTTATCTATTTACTTATTTTTATTTATATAGTGTTTAAAGTAAAAATATGATTACTAAAATTTAATTAATTTTAACTAATTTTAGAGTTCTTGCGATGTACGGATTTATTAATACTTGTAGTTATTAAATGAGTTTATATTTATTGAGTTCGTATATTTGTGAATGAAGCCACCATTGATATTTGGGGAACAATTAATCTTTAATTTTCTTGGTGCAATTGAAATAGGATGCATCTGGTCTCCACAAAAATTCGCTCTTTGTTAAGGTTTTCATTTATAAGTTGATATTTTATTACATGTTCAACTGACTTTATAAAAATAAAAAAAGCTATTTAAGAAAAAAAAAAGCATCCAAAAACTCAACTTTTGCATTACTAAATAACTCAGTTCTTATTATTCAAATATTTTTATAAAAAGGATACAAAATTAATAAATTCAGTTTATTCTTTATATACTAATGTTTAGCTCATTTAAAGCATTTTATAATAAAAAGTAAAATATATCATGTTATATCTATAATATTTTGTGATATTAGCCTGTGAGTTGTAAACAATAGAAATTAATATGAAAATAAAAATATGCAATGAAATAAGTAAAATGGAAAAAAGAGAAATAGTGCGTGCACTATAAAATTCTCACAAAATTCTAATTAATATATATATTTAATTTGAAATGCATAGATGAAAAATTAATATGGAAAGTTCATAAAATTTTAAGTAAATAAACGTGATTTTAATTTCTAAATGTTTAATTAAAAATAAAATCTATAACTAATTCATTCATTCAATTAGTACCTTTTGTATCTACGTTTCAAATTATTAAATATATTTAATAAAATATTAAGATATTTCAACTTATATTTGTAATATCCAATGATATTAGAGTTTGAGTTGTAAATAAAAATAGTAGGCATGTAGAAAGGAAAAACATACAATGAAATATGGAAAATAAATAGTATCAAAACTATAAAATCTTGTCAAAATCTTAATTGACATATGTTTAATTTGAAATATAGAACATGGAAATTTGTGTCATGAAAATATTAAAAAATTATAATAAATAATTTTGATTTTAATTTTTATATACTCCTATTAACAATAAAATATATAATTAATTTATTTGACTAGCGCATTTTAAATTAAAATTAAAATTAGATAGAATAAATTATAATAAAATATATTATATTATATTTACATTGTAAACAACATATACAGATATGAAAAGAAAAATATGTAATGAAATATATGAAAGACAGTGAAACAATATGCGGGCATAAAATCTTAACAAAATCTCAATTAATTTAGATCTAACTTAAAATATATCACTTCAAAATTAATATCAAGAAAATATTGATAAATTTAAGATGAATAAATTTAATTTTTATACTTCAAATAATTTTATTGAAAATATTTGGCGAAAATATTGATAAATATAAATCAAATGTAACTTCAGAAAATAACATATAGTTAATTAATTCGATTAATTTTTATTAGTTTCAAACGTTTTGAAAATAAGATAAAAATACTTTTATTTAAAAATAGAATATATAATTAATTAATTCAATTACAACTTTTCATATAAAGTTTTAATTTATTTAATATATTTAATGATAAAAATAGATATATTACATTAAATCTATATTATTTAATAATGTTAATGTTTGAATTATAAATGACATGAATGTGCATGAAGAAGAAGAAAAAGAAAAACTTGTAATATAGTAAATAAAAAAAAGAAAAAATTGTGTCAGCTATAAAATAATAAGAATTAAAAAAATATATAGTTAGTTATTGAATAAAGTTATTTACTTATTTAAAGTACTTTTATGTTAAAAATATAATATTTTATACTAATACTTTTTAATGGTGCATGAATTGTAAATAATGAAATGAACGGGATAAAATTAAAAGAAATTGAAATGGAATAAAGAAAAGGAAAAAATAAGGCATGATTTTTAAAATAATAACAATTTCAATTATTGTGTATTTAATTTAAAATACACTATGTAAAGTTGAAATAAAAATATTCAAAAATTTAAAATAAATAAAATTAATTATAATTTTCAAATATTTTATACGAAAAAATGTATGTTATTATATTTACCCTACTTAATAAATTGAGATTTGAGCTTTAAATACCATGAATGAATAGGAAAAAAATACAAGAAAGAAACAAAGAATATAATACATATTAAAGGAAGGGAAATATTACTTAGGAGTGTAGACAAAATTTTAACTATATATATTTAATTTAACTGTACTTGAAAATTAATATCCATATAATATTAGAAAAATAAATAAATAAAATTATTTTTAGTTTTTAAATATATGTAAATAATTAATTTAATTAATGTTTTCTATATGCAAACCTTAACTTAATTAAAATACTTCAATTTAAAAATAAAATATATCTTATGAGTTGCCATGGCCCATGATTTATTATTAATTATTACGAAAAAAATTTGAAAATAAATATTTTATAATATGAGTTGCCATGATTTGTTGTTAATCATTATGAAAGAAAATTTGAAAGTGATAAAATGCAGGACAGTAAACTACAAACATTCTTAGAATGAATATTAGAGTTAGTGCTTTTCAATTGCTCTATGGACAGAAATCGTAGACTTCTACTTCTATAAATTGTAGTATGGATAATATGAAAAAGAACATAAGAAGTTTTTTTTTATCAAATCTAAACAAAATATTACACAATTATAATATTTATGATAACATTGTTGAAACTAATATTTTATTTTATTTCCCATGATTGAGTTAGTGTGAAGATAAATAATCAATAATGAGTAAAATTCAATTATAATATTTTGAAGATGAGAACTTCAATTCTTAATCTAAATTTCAATTTTTTACTAATCTTTCCTCTAACATATACAACTTCTATACCATCGTATAAAACCTAATATGTTAATCATTAATGATGAAAATAAAAAGAATTTACCAATTAAATATGTCCCATTTTAATTCTCATAAACCATTTTGTCATATGAAATAAAATGAAATCCATGCTGATCTTGATCCATCTTCACATTTTGATATTTTTGTCTCGACATTAAAATTCTCAGAGAACTCATCTCAGGAACAAAGATAATTCCTTGCACCTTTCCAATTAGGAACTTCAATATCATAGAAATAGCTCCTTTCTCAAGATGTCTTTTGAATTTTTTTCAATATGAACCTTGGGGGCAGAAAAAGAAAATGAATCTCACTTCCCTAAAATACAGAAACTATATTTCACATAAAAGATAAAATATTGTAATAGAAAGTATATATTAATTTTCATTTTAAGGATGCACAAACCTGTCCATCCAAAAGGATCATCTTGGAGATCTTAGTTTGTGTTGTTTTGCAATATTATGGCCCATAATATAGACGTATGACTTTAATTTTGATAGATACATTATTAGTGTGTAAATTAATATTGTTGATGAAATAAAAATCAGATGTCTTAACTTGAATTCAAAGACAATATGATTATTTTTTGAATACATTTATTAATGAACTTAACAAAAAAAACAATGATAGTTAGAAATGAAAGATGATGAAGTTTATAAAAAGTTGTGAGAATTATATTTATCAAAGCTATTGAATAGAATAATAAATGAAATGAAGACTAAGAATGACACAATAGTAAGAATGAACTGTTCATCGGTATATACATATATAGAAAGACGAGTAACAAAGAATAGCACAAAATAAATAATTTAAAAAATAAAATTAATACACTTATTTATATTAATTCAAATTCATTATAATATTTATAGTAATTTTAAATTTCTTACCAAAAAAAGTGTGAATAGATTTCCTAAGTATAAGGTCTTTTATACATTAAAGCTTTTATATTAATTCGATTAAATTAATTAGTTAATATATTTATAATAATTCAAAATTTTATAATATACTGAATGTTAAAATATCTATAACCGTGTGAAATCTATAATAGACTAGACGATGCGTGGATTATTCTTTTAAAAAAAAATTAAAACCTTTAACTAAATTTAAATTAATTATAATAATTGTAATATAGTAACTTAAATTAAAAATTTTATACTGAATTGAATCGTCAATGAATTTCCCTAATTATTCATTCTAAAATATGTCCATTTTTATTCGATCAATTATCTTACTGATTTGATTAAATAAATTTTTCTTATTATAATTATAATGTTTTAATAAATTTAAATAATGTTGTAAATTACTAACATAATTGATAGATAAATTATATTTATCTAATTAAAAATTTAATATAAAAAGAAATTAATTAACAAGATATTTTATTTATTTTCTAATTAATAATGATTTGATTCAATTGAAATATACTAATCAGTAATTAAAATTTTATTAATATTTTGAGCTATTATGATTTAATGCTAATTATTATAAAAAATTCAAGAATAGGTGATAAAAATAGGAGAGTGAAATACAATTGCTTTAATAATGAATATTAGAGTGAGTATTTCACTCTTTCTATACTTATTCTATACGTAGAAATTGCAAATTTCTGCTTTTATATACAGTAATATAGATTTATACTAAATTTTTATATTTATTTAACTTATTAATTTAATTTATTTATTTAGTATTTAAAACATGAATATAATTATTTATAGAAAGTATGAGTTACAAATTTATAAAGAGAAAAGGAAAAAATTTCAAAAAATATCCACTTATAAATTATAAATGACTTAAGATAACTTATTAAATCAAAATGTATTTTTTTGGATAAATTAATATATAAAACATCTTTAGAAATTAGCTTATTAGATTGGTCAATAAGTTATAAACTAACTTATTTGTTATATGAAATAATTATATAATTCTTTGATTATTAAACAAGGACTAGGAGATGAAAGAAAAGGAAGATAATAAGAAAAAATAAATTATGGTAAAACTAAAATAAGAAATAAAAAAGAATGGTTAAAAACAATTTTTTTAAAAAAAATGTAAAAAATTCAGTATTAAAAAGTTTGAAAAGATAAATAAAAACATTCTTTCTTCCTCCCCCTTAATTAAAATTCGAATATAAAAAAGATACTATAATATAACTTCTCCTTCCTCTCCGAGATTTTCCATTTATTCCCGAACTAAAACAGAGCAAAAAGCTGTTATCAGTGGAAATGATACTAAATAAGCAACGCTATATGGACCGGAAGTGGGGTTAGAACTTTTTATATCTATTAAATTGAATTTTATAAATTTACATCACTATTATATATCTAATTTTAACTTTTTATTTCAGTGTAAATAATATTGTTGATCATCAAATGTTTTCGAATTTATTTGAGAATTTTTTAGTGCCTTCTACATTTTATTTAACACAAAATTATTTGTAAGTATACTGTTATGGATTAAAATATTTGTGTAGCTATGCTATATTTTACTCTGTTTTGTATCGACGCGAGCTTCATAGATCAAGAGCAAGTTCAAATTGCTATATCCTTAAAATTATTTATTTTGGTGATTTTTTAACTTTGTCGTAACTTCTTAATTATTTTTCATTCTAAATCAAAAACTCGGACTTTTTTCCTTTCCTTTGCATCACGAAATCACAATTCTTTCAGACAGTCTTATATAAGCCCATATCTCTGAGTCAAGAGATTTGAGAAGCCCAAAGTCTTTGAAATTCCAAATCTTCCCTCCATAATCAACACTACCGCACAGCGAAGAACTCCAAGATGTTCAAAGCCGAGAGTAAGCTGTTCGTCCATTTCCTTCTGTGAAAACTTCTACACTTCTTTTCTCTAAACCAAAATCAAGGGTTGATTTTATCTTACTTGTGGACTCTTCAATCGCAACAAGAGGATTACTGTGTCGAGTGGTTCCACAACCTGAAGATTAACCTCCTTCCTCTGTCCCGCTGCTCTCTCTCCGCTTCTTCCCCTACTATCCTCTCCACCCACGTGGAACTGCTTCACCACCACTTCCAATCCTACTACCACGCCCTCCACAATGCCGCCACCGCCGACGTCGCTCACATCCTCTTACCCTGGTGGCGGAACTCCCTCGAGAAACCCCTACCCTGGATCAGCAATCGGCACCCTTACTTATTCACCAATCTCTTCCGCTTCTTTCTAGAGCGGTTTCAGCGAATCGGGTCTTGATCAGCTCAGAGAAAGCTGCAAGCTTTTTGATATGCCATGGCAGATCACGATGGCTTGGAGGAACCCGCCGGAGACTTTCATGAAACTAATCGACCAAATTGATCAAGGACTGAGGCTGATCGTGCTGATACTGATGACCCGGATGAAGGACAATGAGTCTGTGTTCGTGGACCACATCGTGGAGAACTTGTTCCGCTGCAGCTGGTGGAAGGAGGTGGGAGGGACCGTCATGGAGCACATGGAGGAGCTTGTGAGCATCTTTTTGGATGAGAATAAGCTGATAAGAAGGGTTCTTGCGGAGATAAGTAGAACGATGAGTTTATATCGGACTGCTCTGTTTCTTGAAGGGTTATTCCAATTCCTTTTTGGAATCAGTGAGCATGATTTGGTCACTGCTGTTGAAAGATGCAAATCCTCTTCCTACTAAGAAAGTTCTTCTTGGCACTAATATTTTTTTTTTCTAATTTTTCGGTTTTTCTATTTCCATTTAAGGATTTAAAATAGGGTTTGCAATATTGCAATTGTGGATCACACTGAATTAGCAATTTTTCGTAATTTTGTGTCGCAATAATCACATTTTCTCCTATTTGTTATGCAAATTGCAGTAAAACCACAATTGCAACCGCAATTTAAGTCCCTATTTCCATTTGTGATAATTGTGTTTATTGAACTGAATCTGGTTTCTATTGGAACAGAAGATTTCAGAAAATTGTGGTATGGCTTCTTTCTGGTTGAATTTTCTGCATTTGTTCACAATTTTTCGTAACATGACTGCAAACTGATTTTGAATCCATTTTTTTTTTAATTTCACCTGTTGTACATCTGAATAATGTTTGCAAATGCAGGAGATGAGCAATTTCATGTATTGAAGGGGGAATTCATGAAGACTTCAATTCATGATTCCTATTGATTAGAGATTGTGATTTTACATTAGAAGGGGGAATAAATAATTGCTGTTAAAAATTTACTTTCTATATCCATTTGAAGTGCTAAATGAAGTTTTTTAATTAGTATGTAAAAGTGGAATATTTACTTGTGCGCGGTGAGAATCTGTAGATTCCATTACTTTCTTGTTGTGGAAAATGTTGCGGAGTAACATTGGTTACATTTTGATGTTGGTGGTTTCATTTAAGTTGTCTATATGGTCCGTGTGCTACCTTGCTTATTTATTTATTTATTTCCATTTGATGCCATGCAATGTTTTCTGAGAATGTTGGAGCTCCAAGTGATGGCATAATATTTATCTACTCAAATCAAATCTGAAAGATAAGTTGGGTTTTTTAAAGCCATGTTGACGATTATTGATATCACAGAAGATGCTCACCTAAGATTTAAAAAACAGTCTGTGACTGTAATATTGCCTGTAATATTGCGTTTTAGGGCGAGACCGCATCTGCGATTTCCTGTAATTTTATACCGTTATGGCCGTATTTTTCTACATTCGTCCGCATTGCGATGCGACCACGATCGCGACTGCAACCGTAATTTAAATCCCTGATGCTCACCAAAGAAAATGTCGTGTTTCTTCTAATTCATCGTACAAGCGAGAGAAATATAAAGTTCACTCCCGGGAAAAGTAATCATATGAGGGGTCAGGATGTAATGGAAGGGGATGGGTAGAGAATAATTATGTATTGATGCACTATTAAATTCAATCATTGATATAATGATGGGAAATATGTTAAATTTAATTTTAAAAAAGTAATTTAATATATAATTAAATTTATTAGCGCATCAATACGCTATTGTGTTATTGGTGTACAATAATCTTTCTCTGATTGAAATGTTATTATTGATAACGAATTTTGCCTTCACATGTGCAAGTTTTTCTAAAATTAAACTTCACCATTGATTAAAATTTTCATAAATTTTGTAATTTCTAATTAGATATATCGAACTTAAGACTTCGTGGGTGATTTAAAAACAAAAGATATATCATTATCAAATGAGATGAGCATAATGTAACAAGACAATAATGTATTCTTCTTCAGTTATTAGTGGTTATACAGCAATATCCAATATCCAATTCCAAATCTAAAAAATGTGAAACTTAAGCATCATAATCTTGTATTGCTGTTCATGCCCGAACTAATTGACCATACACAATTACTAAGCATAAAAAGTGTTTTTTCTCTTGCTATGGTAAATTAAAATAGAATTTAAATTTGATCTACCTCTAGAGTTAATTTTTTTACACTATTGATGAATAAACAGAAGACATTTTATTAAAAAATCAACATGAATTAAGAATTTTTATTGACAATAAAAGAGTTCAGTCAGTTTTTTAATGACATCCTAACATATGGATAAGTGATAGTGTGAAATTAATTTATAATAATAATGAATCAAATTTAAATACTAAAACAAAATAAGCCTAAACTTGAATTTCGTGATTGTAGTCAATTATCATCATCTTTCTTCATGGAACAACTTTTAAGATGTTTGTTAAATTCCTCATGGCAGCACATGTATTGAATAGATTTAACCTTCATTTCAAGCTTGCAATCTGACTCTTGACAAATGACATTTTGTGGAGCAAATAAAAGATTTTGAAGTTGAAAATGGCAATAATGGCATTCAGGCTCTTGTGAATGCTTCATATGATAGTAATCTATAAAAGTTTTGTCAAAACCTTGTTTCAAAGCATTTTCTTGTCACTTTCCAAACTCTTCCAATGTGTCATAGATCATAGTACTATAATCCAAAACCAATAGATTACCTTTCCTGAATAAAGCCCAAACATTTTCATTCTTCATGGCCAGTAACTTCTTCATCTCCAAAAGCATATGGTCATCCTCATCCTTTTTATACAAAATTCTTTCTTGGAAATTGGCAACTATGGTGCCCCAAAACTTTTCTGAAATTTCAAAATTTTCCACTAAATTAAAATACTCGATTTTCACATCTCCTTTTGATTGTGAAAATGTATCATCTTTTATTTTTTCCACAAGCTTTTTGAATTTTTTTACTTGGACCTCGTCTCTGCCCCCATAAATAAAGATGCTGCTTTTGCTTGCAACCTGATTATTGGCAAGGATATCAATTAATTCCCCTAACGATCTTTTTTTATAAAAGAATGGTATAAATAGTTATATGTATATATAGGATGTTGGTAAACAAATTTTTCATAAACTGATTGGGGCCATTATTTCTAATAAGCTAATACCTAAGCACTATGCTATTGTACATCCTTAGTCATACATACATTAATCTAGTATATAATAGAATAAAATAATTTGTTAAAAATAATAAATAATTATTTAACTTTTTATTAATTAAATTTATATAATAAAATTATTTTTTAACAATATAATTATTATAATATGTTAAAATATTGTTATATAATTATTTAATGAATTTTAGTTCTTTTCACATTAAAAGTAAAAAGATAAATTTATATGCATATACTTAAATAAATTATAAAATATATTTATATTCTTATATGTTATTTTACATGTACAAATTTAATAATAAATAGCTAATTTATTAAACATATTTATTTAAATAGTTGATATTATTAGATGGCCAAATGAGCTAATACAACCAGTTAATAACTAATTAAATTAGCTAACAATTAATATAATTAGTTAATTACCAAATATGGCCACAAAAAATTGAGTTGTTAATTAAAGGAAAGATGATATATACAAAATAACCAAGTATATCTAAGAACGTCCAAGTGCAATCCGAAAGTCACTTAATTGTTTAATGCAAGTAACATTAATGATTTATCTAAAGTAGGAGAAATGGAAGAGGTGTTAAAAGAAATTAGAATCACATGTTGTTTCAAACTCGTTTTCATTTTTTTTTTAAGACAATGCTCATTTTCATTAATCTCATCCATCCAAATAGATTTTATAGATCAAATATTATTAACTATTGACAAAGTAGCTTAAGTATGTACAAAGTGCAGTCTCAAAAATCACTAATTTTAGTAATATTAATTGTTTTTCGGGTGTTAAAGAAAAAAGATGGGAATCATATCCCTTTTTTTTTATTTTTAACAATAGAAAATCAGGTAAACAATAAAGATCAAATTTTGGTAGGTATTAACAAAGTTCGCAAATGTGTACCAAAATACGAATGTGTTCAAGTGTGCTTACCCAAAGGATGAAGCGTTTGTCAACATTCATTAATAATTCGTCCAACCATCCGAGTCGCTCATAATGTTGCTGTAAACGCTCCATTGTAAACGGGAAGGCGGCGGTAGGGTCATCAAATACTGAAATCAGGGACCATGCATCTACGTTCAATATATTGCCTTGAGGACTTACCAAAACCAGAATTGGCATCTCTTCAAATTTCACCATCTCTATACTTTTCTCAGAGAAGCCCTATTTCTTGAAAAATTCAAATCTCAAAAGGGAAATAATTTTTTGGAACTCCTTGATGTGACGGTATTTTTTTATAGGTTCCAAGTATTCCACTATGTACCATGGCATCTAGGGATTTAAATTGCGGTTGCGATCGCGGTCGCGATCACATCACAATGCGGACCAATGCGGCTATAACGGTCTAAAATTGTAGAAAATCGCAAATACCGTCTACTCCGAAAACGTAATATTGCGGTTGCAAACCATTTTTTAAATCCTAGATGGCATCATTGATTTCAAGTTATTAAATTTCTCTTTCTTTTCCTTATCCCATTCATGCTCAATAGGAACCCACAAAATTCGATAATTACTCTTATTTGCATCCATTACAAATGATTTATGCATAAGATTAAGTTTATCTATGAAGGGTTCTAAATTGTCCTGAACTCCCGAAAGGAACAACAACAAATACTTCATTTCTAGTTCATCAGGAGTAACCTGCAATTTCAGTCAAAAATTAAGAATTTGAAGTGCATATATATATATATATATATATATATATATATATATATATATATATATATACATCTTCATACGAAGGTTAAGACCTTTCTTGCTTTTCTTTTTCTTTTTCAAATAACAAAATAAAACAGCACATGAAAGTCATTATATATATGTATAAACAATTGGATAATAATTGCGGTTATTAATGTACACACATTCTCTCTTTCAATTCTTCTTTTAGCTCTCAACACAAATATACATTTAAAAGAATTGTAGTCAAATCTTTTAAAAACATAACAATATTAGTTTTCTATTTTATAACTTGTTAAAATATTTAAAGAAATAGTGCTACACTCATTTTCTAGCACTAACCAAAGCCGAAAAAAGTTATAGCATATAAATGGATGCGCTACTGAAAAATTAAAAGAAAAAATCTAGCTGCATTCATTATATGGAAGTTTTGGAGAAAATTTCGTGTACATAAAGGAAAAACACGTGAAGAAAGAAGGTCGGCATCCTTTAAATTAGAGAGAGAATTACGGAGAACAGAGACGTTAATGAAAAGAGTAATGAAAAAAAAAATGAGAATTAGTAGAAGTTATTTTCAGTTGTGGAATAATTAACATACATAGACAATTTATTTTAATATCCTTAATTTCTATTGCAATTGTCAAACAATTAGGACCAAGAATCACTACTTGATATTATTAGTTTTGAAAATTAATAAAAGTAATTAGGCATTTACTTTAAATACTGACCAAAAGTTTAGTAGCGTTTTCATATATTGTAGGATAAAGAATATTCTGAGGAAAGATCAGAGCTGTTAAAAATTGCAAAACTCCCGAAGGACATTGGAAG
Organism: Sindora glabra; assembly: GCA_020226215.1. Taxonomy (NCBI): domain Eukaryota; kingdom Viridiplantae; phylum Streptophyta; class Magnoliopsida; order Fabales; family Fabaceae; genus Sindora; species Sindora glabra. The sequence goes on along the minus strand of CM035232.1, from coordinate 51,207,719 downwards.
AAATTTTCGCGCCAAAAGTAGTCCTCTGTTTCAGCTGCAATAAATACACAGTATTTAGTTAGAGAAAGAAAGGCAGGTTGCAATCTTTTTTGTAGAAAAGCTAAATATGAAAATGAACATCATATTGTAACCTATTTGGGGCTTCCAATGGCTAGTAAAACCATTGAGTACTGTACTCATCTTTTGAACAAGTTCAGATTTCAGGTCCCTAAATTATATAAAACAAAAGGATTACACTCACTTTAGTACAAGAAATAATTTAGAATAAACACAATAATTTACTCCTCATTTATAAAGGTAGTGATTGTTGTATTTCTCAAATTTTATAATCAACTCTATTTATTTTATATTTTTGCTTTTGATATAATTATTTATCCTTTCATTTATTTATAATGTTGAAAAAAATTGAAAATATTGAAGTGAATTATTAAATCTCACCTTAAAAATTGCATACTTGCTTGTCAATTATATTCATTCCTTTCATTATTTATTTTAGTGTTACAAGTGAAGGATATGATGAATGATTGTTAAAAAAAGAATGTAAAAATAAATGACTAATATTACTAATTATGAATTTTGAAAGATATTATAATCACTACTTTTATAAATAAGGAACTAAATATTGTGTTTATTCAATAATTTATTTTTGACATAATTAAAAAGAAAAAACTGAAAATTTTATAACTTACAAGGCACCAACACAAGCTCGAAGGGCAAAGATTGCCCAGTAGGCATAAATATCTCGAGGAATTTTGCACAACACATCTTTGTGTTAGAGTTTATCTCATCAAATTTGACAATCAACATCCCTTTATCATCTCACATTTCATTGTTCATCTTATCATTTTTGACAATCAACTTCTCCGAGTCAATAACAACCTTAATCAATTACATTGCAAGGTCAACTGAAGTCTCATTATGAGTAATGGCATCTATTGGCCTCTCTAAATCTCTACCACTAGAGATGTGGATTTTAAGTGAATTTGCATTAGTTGGAGCCATCTTGGAAGCATGCCAAGGTTCTCTATAGTACAAAGCAAAAGCTGCCAAAACTATTACTCCTTTTGTAGCCCAGTTATATTCATGAAGCTTCTCAAGTATTTGGATTATTGTTTCATGTGCAGTATAAGCATCAAAGGACTTATTCATCATCTGTTATTTTAACAATGCACATAATATTGTCATCAAAAGTTTAGATCATTTTTTCAAATATTTAAGATGTTAATTTTTAGGAAGAGAAACAAGCTATTCTTTTATGCAATTTTTCATAATTTTTTAGATTGCAATAAGGTAAGAACATGAAATGACCTAAGATGAAATATCCTTTAATATAAGGAATGTTGGCATGAAATTGCTATCATGATAAACTTTATTTTCTCCATATTGAAAAGGATACAATGCCACTTATAATTATCAACTATAAAACAATGTGAATAATTCACACATATTAAGTAACTAATTTTGAATGATCAATCATATTTAACTCATTTTCTTCCCTTTTTGAGAGATGGGAGGGTGAATATGACATACCTTCAACTCAAGGTGCTTATTAATAATATGTATTGAGCTGACCTCTTGAATAATGTATGACACATTGTTGTAAAGATGATCTACATCATGGCTTTTAGCCTGAGGGTCATGGCTTGCAATGATATAAGCTGTGATTCGTTTATCACTAAAAAAAGATGGGTTTACCTTATTTTTCTGTGATTGTGACAAATTACTGGATTCGCCTAACATTTTGGTGACTTTGTTGGGTTCCTTTTTGTTTAGAAAGATGGCTAGTATTATTGGTGCCTCTCTTGCATCTCTCATTTATAAGGTTATGGCAAGCATAGTGTAGATACTTCTTATGGGTGAGTTTGAATGTAGTAATTAGCTAACCAACTTAGAAGTTGAAAACGTAAAATTGCCTGTTAGACATTCTCAATCTAGCTTTGCGTTTTTGACAAACCGTCAAGGAAAGAATATATATTATGCAAGAAAAATTAAAGGATAGTGGTATCTAATAAGTTGTCAAGGAAAGAACATATGTATTATGTAAGAAAGGTAAAGGGAAGTAGAATCTAATAACATTGGGAATAAGGACAGAATCAAGTAAACTACTTATGCTTAGTGCCCTTAAGCAAGAGTAATACTTTTTAAATAACTTGATAGTTCATTTTATTTGCAAACTAAATAAGAAAAGAATATTCAGTAAAATAGGTGTGTAGGTGTGTTTATCACATAGATTAAAACATACATATCGAAAATTAAAAATTAATATCCATTCTTCAAAATGTAAAGGCTTGATTTTATATATCTATATGATGGGTTTTCATTCTTTTTGCATGCTTGATTTATGCCACTATAATTCAAAAGACTATATATATATATATATATATATATTAGTGTTTTGTACCGTATAGAATTATTGCCCAGAATACTAGTATCGTATGATATGTGTTATGTTTACATAGGCATGTTATACATAGGATTATTTGTAACCTATTATCCATTATTTTTTTATTTGTTTAAATAGTTAATGCTCCGGATTTTCGTTCTTGGCTTTTAATTTGAAGAAGAATATCTTCAAGTTGATTATCAAAATCTCATTTAGATTGGATTCTAGCTAATGCAGCAAGGATTTGAGTTTTTATTTTTTGTAGGAATTGGCTCTGTCTTGCGTTGGCTCTTTATGAAAAATGTGGATTCTTTTCAAACCATTTCATAACTTGGAACTTATGGGCCTTTTCAACATGGTTGGAGTTTACCCACCATCTGATGGATCCTTGTCTTTGTAGGACTGGAAAGTTATTGATTTTTTCATTTGATTATTGGCATGTCCAATGGTACACCTATGGAAGACCAATCTTCGAGTAAATTTGGAGGAGGATTGGAAGATTTCTGAATGACTCATTAAAGTAAGATACAAAAAAATCATATCCTTCCTTTATTTCAATTAGAAAATTTTCCGGGACTGGCCCAACTTTCTTACACCAAAGTAGAAGCCATGGCAAGAAGTGATATTTGATAGTTTGATTAAAAATATTAACCAAGTTTGTTAAAAATTTTGATTTTGATGCAATGGATGTAGCAATTTTTTCTCTTATTCCTGAACGTTGGCAACAGATCAACGTTTAGGTGAAAATGCTCCGTAAAAATAGGAGAGCAGTTTTTCTGCTCAACGTCCACCGGATTGTACGGCTTCTTGATGGGAGAAGTTGGCAACGTGAATATATATAAACGGAACAAGGGTCCCCGGGTTCGGTTAATGCTCAATTATATTTCTGAACAATTTACACCATCAAAGAAGCACAAACCAAAACCTGGAAGTACTCGAGTGTGATAATTCGTGTGACTGTTCGGTAAAATTCAAGAGGAGATTACAGAACATTAGTGCGCAATTTCAGACGTGGCAATGGCTGGAGGTAGGCTTCCGCATTTCTAACTTAATTTTATGCTTTAACTAGGATATATTAAGTATCTGAGTATCCTAGATATAGACATCATTTGGTATCAGAGCTAAAAAAAAAATTGCCTCTGCCTTGCTATGTTTTACATGAAAAATAGAGGATAGATTTGAATTAGAATCCAGTTTAGATGCTATTTTTTCATGTTTTTATGATTAGGAATTGATAGCCCATGAGATTCTGATAGTTTTAGGCTCGAAAAATGATGAAAAACATGTTGAAAACTGCATAAAATTCTCGGGTCTGGTGTTCTGTTTTCGGGTTTTGAATTGGGTTGAAATCGGGTTGGGCAAACCCGACTGGAGGTTGAAGACAACCTTCTTAGTGAAACTACGTCGTTTTGCTTTTGTCCATTTCTGCAATTTCTGCGTTGTTTTGTTTCTGTCCATTTCTGCAATTTATGGCCTTGTTGAAACGCACCGTTTCATTAATTGAAACGGCGTCGTTTGTTTAAGTGATTGGGCTTCGTTGGGCCATTCTCAGACAGGCCCATTTTCAAGCTTCTATTTAAAAGAAAAGAAAACTCCATTTTGCAACCGCAGGGCATCGAGCTTCTGCCTTTTAGCTAGCATGCGGACATGCTGACCACTGATCTCATGAGTTCTTGTTGCTATTAGCATACACGGACTAATATTTAAGGGTTTTAAGCAGCGTTTTATTTTTCCAGGTTTTCTAGCTTTTGAATATTATTAAAACTAGTGTCAAACATTTTTATGCTTAATATTTAAACATTATTTTAGGCATTCTTTTGACATATTTAGATTAAAATTTAGGAGAATTTACTATTAATTAATTAATCACATTTAGCTTAGTTGATTAATTAATTAATTATTTACTTCATTTGCTAATTAATTAATTGCATGATTATTTGGATGCAATATATGTTTCTATGGAGAGAAAATTAATTTGTCACATTTATTTAAGTGATTAATTAATATTTTTTAAATTTTCATAGAGAAATGCCTATTTGTGCATTTTGTTTATGTATGTTTTAAAATGTCAAGTGATCCATATAATTTTAGTTTAATTAAAACTTAGCCACATCACCTTTGATTATTCTAAAATTATACATAAAGCATTAGATTTAAATCTAGGATCACATAAAGAAAAATTGACATTAATTGTAATTAATCATATTCAATATAATAATTATTATCCCACAGGAATTTTATTATATTTAATATGATTAATTAGGGTGGAATAGTAAATTTTCCTTTATCTTAATCTACCCACAGGAATTAAGATAGGGGATATAATTTGCTAGTTTCACTAACTTTATACATAAGCCTAATTAAATAAAACTAAGCCCACAGGCAATTTCATTTGTTACTAGGATTATGTTTGATAGATATGTTTTGCATTGGTAAGACATGTCATATGAAATATTTTTTAATTGCCTCAAATTATTAACATAGCGTGTAATTTTATACAGCTTTTCAACCTTTGAATATCTCTGATTTCCAAGTTTCTGAATTGAACGGTGATAATTATAAGATATGGAAGGAGAAAATTCTTCTTCAATTGGGGTGGATGGACGTGGATGATGCAATAAGAAAGGATGAACCTCCTAAACCCACTGATAGTAGTAGTGCAGCTGAAATAGCACTTTATGAGCGTTAGGAGCGATCAAATCGCCTTAGTATGATGTATATCAAAACTAAGATATCTGCTAGCGTTCGTGGATCTATTGGAGAGCATCAGAACGTTCGAAGTTTGCTCAAGGCCATTGATGAACAATTTGAAACTTCAGACAAGGCTTTGGCAAGCACCCTGATGACAAGGTTATCATCAATGAAGCTTACTGGCATAACGGGTGTGCGAGAGTATATCATGCAGATGAGGGACATTGCAGCTCAATTAAAAATGCTTGAGGTCGAGATGTCTGAGTCTTTCCTTGTGCACTATATCCTGAACTCTCTACCGTCTCAGTATGGACCTTTCAAGATTTCCTACAACACACATAAAAAGAAATGGACAATCAATGAACTTTTGTCCATGTGTGTACAGGAAGAAGGGAGGCTTATTGCAGAAATGGGAGAAAGCGCACATATGGCAACACAAGAGAAGAACAACAAGCAAGCTAACTCAAAAGGAAAGGGAAATGCACCCATTCAAGGCAGTATAAAGAAAGAATCCAAGTGTTTCTTCTGTAAGAAGAAAGGACACATAAAGAAGAACTGCAACAAATTTAAGAGCTGGCTTGAAAAGAAAGGTATCTTAATCTCACACTTTTGTTATGAATCTAATATGGTAGATGTTAGTAGTAACACATGGTGGATTGATTCTGGTTCTACAATCCATATCTCTAATACCTTGCAGGGCTTTCTAAACCAAAGGAAGCCAGTGGGCAGTGAGCAGTACATCTATTCAGGCAACAAGATGGGCTCACTAGTTGAAGCTATAGGAACTTGTAGACTAGTTTTAGATACTGGCTTTAGTTTGATATTGGAAAGGACTTTTTATGTACCAAGTTTCTCTAGAAACTTAATTTCTATTTCGAAACTTTTGCCTTTTGGATATTCTTTTGAATTTTCAAATAATATGTTTAAGTTATTTTATAAATCTAATCTTGTTGGCAATGGTACAATTTTTGATGGTCTTTTTCGAATTCAATTACAAGAAAGTATACCTAATGATTCAATGCATATTTCTAGTAACATAGGTATTAAGAGATGTGTTACTAATGAAGATTCCTCTATGTTGTGGCACCGTAGACTAGGTCATATCTCAATAGAGAGGGTTAAAAGGTCAGTAAAAGATGGAATACTTAGTACGCTAGATTTTACTGACTTTGAAACTTGTATAGACTGCATAAAGGGAAAGCAGACTAATAAGATCAAGAAAGGTGCCAAGAGGAGTACTACCATTTTAGAAATCATACATACAGGCATTTGTAGTCCAGATTTGGACTCTAGTAGTCCAAAATACTTTATCACCTTTATTGATGATTACTCACGATATATGTATCTCTATCTGTTGAATAATAAGAATGAGGCACTTGATGCCTTTAAGGTGTTTAAAGCAGAAGTAGAGAAACAATGTGATAAACAAATTAAGATAGTGAGATCAGATAGAGGTGGTGAGTATTATGGTAGATACACTGAAGATGGACAAGCATTAGGTCCATTTGCTAGATTTCTTCAAGAACATGGGATTGTTGCCCAATACACCATGCCTGGGTCTCCGGATCAAAATGGTGTAGCTGAAAGAAGAAATCGAACACTATTGGACATGGTAAGGAGCATGCTTAGCAGCTCTAAGCTTCTTAAGTCCTTATGGATTAAAGGCCTTAAGACGGCAGTGTATATCCTTAATTGGGTTCCAACTAAGGCTGTTGAAAAGACACCATTTGAGTTGTTTAAAGGTTGGAAACCAAGTTTAAGGCATATGCGCATTTGGGGATGTCCGTCTGAGGTTAGGGTCTACAATCCACAAGAAAAGAAGCTGGATCCTAGGACTATAAGTGGCTACTTCATTGGGTATGCTGAAAAGTCCAAAGGATATAGATTCTATTGTCCATCTCATAGCACTAGGATTGTGGAATCGAGAAATGCAAAATTTCTTGAAAATGACTTGATTAGTGGGAGTGATCAAATTCAGCATCCAAACACTGAGCTTGATCATTTTGGTTCTCAAGCTTCCACATCAAGTGATAGATTGGTTGTAATCCATGCCCCTCAAGTACCATTGGGTATTGAACAGCCAATCATTGAGGATCCACAACCACTTGGCCATAACCAAGTTGATCCAGTTGTTGAACAATTACCAGAAACTATTGAACAACCAATTGAGGAGCATGCTTCCCAAGAGGATGCTAACCCAACATTAAGAAGATCAACTAGGGAAAGGAGGTCAGCAATTCCTAGTGACTATGTTGTGTATCTACAAGAGTCTGACTACAATATAGGAGCTGAAAATGACCCTGAGACGTTTTCACAAGCTATTAACTGCGGAGAATCCGGATTATGGTACAATACTATGAAGGAAAAAATGGATTCCATGGCGTTTAATGGAGTCTGGGATCTTGTTGAGTTGCTTAGTGGTTCAAAGGCCATAGGGTGTAAATGGGTCTATAAGATGAAAAAGGACTCATTAGGCAACATCGAAAGATATAAGGCAAGACTCGTGGCTAAGGGATTCACTCAAAAGGAAGGAATCGATTACACAGACACTTTTTCTCCTGTGTCTAAGAAAGATTCCCTCCATGTAATAATGGCATTGGTTGCCCAATTTGACCTGAAACTGCATCAGATGGATGTGAAGACGGCATTCCTCAATGGGGATCTAGAGGAAGAGGTATATATGAAACAACCTGAAGGATTCTCCTCTAGTGCTGGTGAGCATTTAGTATGCAAGCTTAAGAAATCCATATATGGATTGAAACAGGCCTCCCGCCAATGGTATCTTAAGTTTCATGATGTTATTTCCTCATTCGGATTTGTGGAAAATGTCATGGATCAGTGTATATACCATAAGGTCAGTGGGAGTAAAATCTGTTTCCTTGTGTTGTATGTGGATGATATACTGCTTGCAACTAATGATAAGGGGTTGTTGTATGAGGTGAAACAGTTTCTCTCTAAGAATTTTGATATGAAGGATATGGGTGAGGCATCTTATGTAATTGGTATTAAGATCCATAGGGATAGAACTCAAGGTATTTTGTTTCTATCACAAGAAACCTATATCAATAAGGTCTTAGAGAGATTTCGGATGAAAGACTATTCACCAAGTGTAGCACCTATTGTGAAGGGTGACAGGTTCAATTTGAATCAGTGCCCGAAGAATGATCTAGAAAGGGAACAAATGCGAAACATTCCATATGCTTCAGCTGTTGGAAGCCTTATGTATGCTCAGGTTTGTACAAGACCTGACATTGCATTCGCAGTTGGAATGTTAGGGGGAGAGTGAAAGTAATAATGAGGAAAAGAATAAGATGTACTTTATTTATAATGCAAAAATATCCTTGTGTTTATGGTTTTTACTAGACTTAAAGACCTTTAGATTCAATTATTCCTAAAATTAGCATCTTAATTTTTTTTTCATTTTCTCAATAACCTTTAAATATCATACATTTTAATATCTATTATGTAAAAAACTAACATCTTATATTTCGTAATAATTTTGTAAATAACACCATGTACAAGTAGACATTAATCCTAAAACAAACCTTTTTAAGTTTCCTCATTTTCCCAATAACTTTTAAATGTCATATATTTTAACCTCAGTTACATAAAAATTTTATCTATTATATTTTCTAATAATTTAAAAAATGTCATTGCATCCAAATAAATGTTAGTTAATTCTAAAATAAATGCTTTAAGTTTCTTTATTTTTCCAATAACCTTCAAATGCCATACATTGTGATGCTAGTTAAGTAAAAAATAATAATGTTTTAAGTTTTCTTATAATTGCAAAAATGTCATTACATCTAAATAGACATCAATTAATCCTAAAATTGATGTCTTAAATTTTCTCATTTTTCTTAACAACCTTCATATGCCATACATTATGATATTGGTTAAGTTAAAAAAACCATCATCTCAAGTTTCTAAATAATTGCAAAAATGCTACATCATCTAAATAAATGTTAGTTAAATCTAAAATCAACATTTTAATTTTCCTCATTTTTTAAGTATCCTCCAAATGTTATACCTTGTGACGTTGGTTGAATAAAAAATTATTGTTTTAAGTTTCTCATGAATTTTAAAAGAATGCTACCTTGTTAAAATAGACATCAATTTTTCCTTTTACTGTTGTCTATCCACTAATGTAGAATCTTAATTTTATAGTACTGAATAGTAATTAATTAAGTAAAAAATATAGCACTAGCCACTAATGTAGAATCTTAATTTTGTAGTACTGAATAGTAATTAATTAAGTAAAAAATATAGCACTAGCCCTATATGTAAGCAAGACAAAAGACATATTAGTCCTACACATGCTTAAATATGAAATTGCGCATCAAAAATTAAAAAAAATTACAATATGAAAAATAAAAGGAATAAAAAATTAAAAAACAAGGAGTAACAAAGCATAATGAAGAACTTAATCTATTCATAATATAAATTTTGCATTTAAAATATACGAATCAAGCATGGAGGAAAAAGGTATATATAGCTCTCTAATGGTGGTGCGGGGAGGAAGAAAAGGAAAATGGGTAGATGATTCGCACATTAACAAGTTTCAAAATTCCAATGGATTTTTTCCTTTTTAGAAAATCCATCATACGTTAATTTCCGTTGAAAAATTCATCACACATAGTGAGAATTTTTTTTTATCTTGTGCCAGCTTTCAATGGATTTCTGACAGATTTTTCTATTGAAAATAGTGAACAAAATTCTTGAAATTTGGTGCAAATTTTTGTTAGATCTTAGACTGATCTTCTCATTGGAAATTAATTTTTATGGATCTTTTTTTTTTTGTCAAAAACTTCAATATATTTGAATTTTGGTATTTTTGCGACGGTTTTGAAAATTGTTTAAGAAACGAGGTAACAATTGCATAGCTGCTATAGTCCTTCATCTTGTATGCCATACATGCTATTTATAAAAATGCATATGCTGTTAGAAATTGCAAGATTGCAGTAAAGAAATACGATGTTGTTGATGAATATTTCATCACAAGTCTCATCACACTGCGTTATTTGTACAAGTATCAGCGCTAATACCTACATGTACCTCATATTTAAATCACTCATGCAGGCAGCTGACATCTTACCTACATCATTCATGAACAAACATAAGGGGTTTGTCCCTTGCAAGTCTTTTACGTAGGGGCAGGAAGGACAGCAGTGGAAGATGGGAGTGTTGGTCGAACAAAACCTCGCATGCTTCAACTGATTATATGTCCTTCCTGACTGAAAATAACATAGTCAGCAGTTTGCAACAACTATATGACGTTACTGATTGCACAACTCTGCAATTAATTTCATAGCTTCGTGTTGTGAAGTTAAAAAAATGGTTTGGTACAAGTATCACGCTTTCCAAATGCAGAGTTTCAGTATATGAAAATTTACATCATATTAGTTATATTAGAATTAGGATTAGGATTAGTTATAGTAGAATGTTTATCAGGAAATATCAGCCAATTCAATGTGTGGCATATTTTAAGACCCTTTTTGTACCTCCAAAACCATGAATCCATTTAAATTTCTGGTTTTTGGTTCTACATACATATAATGCTTTATATATTTATGTATGGAAGGCTTGATTTTTCGGAAGAAGAATGAAAGGCACGTGTGAGTGGCATACTTAATTTACAATTTTTATATCTTGTTATTTCCCATGAAACTTGAGACTCGGGGAATCTCTACATCTGTATTCAATTTGAGTTTCGTGCAGCTGTAACACTTCAAACAATCTTTTTAGACAACTTTCTTAAGGAAAAATGTCATTGTGGCCGTGATTCATAAGAGGAAAACCACTAAAAATTTTAACTCTCTCTAAATCCATGTATGGAACAGTGTTGAAAATTTTTCCTTGAAGTTTTGTGCAAAGATTTTTTTCCCTCTCTTTTTTTTCCCTTGTCCTCTGAAATATAAGATTTGGACAAGTGAATTTCACGAATCCCTTGGAAAAAATGGGAGCCTTAATGGCTCATTTGAAAGGAAATTGACTCTTACCGAAACACCAATTTGAAAACTCTTTGGAAACAAATGAATACTAACCTTGAAATCAGGCATAAGGGAAAATTTATTTCTTTTCTTTCTTTATGGAAACCGTGATCTCTTCAAGAACAAAACATCATTTGCAACCTTGCTTTTTGTTATGGCAGTTCAAACCATCGAACAAATACAATAAAATAGGATCATGTTAAAGTAAATATAAGAATATTGAAACCAAGTGTTTGTAAAAGAATGGAAAACTGTAAGTCATCGGAAATAATTCCCCCAAAATTTTTCTTTTTCATTTCATTTCAAGACAAGGGAGGCAAACAATAAGTTTCAAAGATAGATTTTTGTTTCAAACTTATTAGGAAAAACTCCGGAAATTTACATTTACGAAAATTGGGAGTTTGTAAACTAAAATCATTCCTTTTTTCCTCAATGATACCCGTGACCGTAAGCGAATTTTCTAGGAATTTAGGAAACTAGTAACATATGTTCACTATATCATCTAGTTATAACATATACTTGCAAACGGTGCAAATATGATAAATAAGCATAATAGCAATGAAATAATTAAAAGCATGCATGGATAGATTTGGGCCTTATGGCCCTTTACAAAATATTCTACGTGGTGGCCTAGAGGAAGAAATCTATATGGAGCAACCGGAAGGATTTTATGTTTTAAGAAAAAAAAAGTTGGGTAAGTGAATTGAAGAAAAGCCTATATAGTGTAAAGCATGCACTGCATTAAGACAAATGGTACATGAAGTTTGATTCATTCATGACAGAATAAAATTTTAAGAAAACCCTCACCAACCATTGTGTCTTTTTGAAGTAGTTGTGCCCTTTGATTAAATCGGGAAGTGGAGATTATCCCTTCTAATTTTAATGGGCACCTATGTTTTGTTCTTTTTTTAAATTAGCCTATTCCATATTAATCTTGAAAGTCATCTAAAATAATCATAAGTCGATGTAGAAGGCAAGAACAATTCAATTTGTTGATGTGAAAGATAAGAAATAGTTGATGTGGAAGATACAACAAATCAACTAGTTGAAGTAGAAGAAAAGAATGTTGCATTTAGTGATGGAATTTGCCAAAAACTTTCTGTGAGACCTATAAATAGGATTCTTCTAATGATCTATAATACCAATCATTAGGTTAGTGAGGACTAAAAAATGATGGAACTTAGGAGTTTGTCAATATTTCAAGCACAAGTGAGTATTTTATCCTTGTTAGGTGAGGTATAGTGAGTAGCCTCTAGTTTGTACTAGGTAAGATAATTTGTAATCCTACTTTTGTTATAGTGGAGGATTTTATTGGACTAAGATTTTGTGCTTTTTCCCTTCAACTTGGTGGCTTTCACACATTAAAATTATGTGTCTATCTATCTATATTCTATTTACTTTCTTACCTATTTTAAATCATTAAAACAAGGAAAAAGGTTCATTATTATAGAATTGCAAATATACATTGATAGATAGATGTTAGTCAAAGTTGATACCAATATATATTCTAACAAGATGGTATTTTCAAAATTATTTGAAAAATTAAGATGATGGGTCATAAATATGACTAATGTTTATTTGGACATGGTGGCATTTTTGAAATTATAATAAAATTTAAGATATTGATTTTTGAATTAACTGACATCTACTTAGATGCAATGATAATTTTAAAATTATCAAGAAACTTAAGACATTAGTTTTTTTACTTAACTAACATCAAAATGCATAATATTTAAAGGTTGTTATAAAAACAAGAAAGCTTAAGCCATTGGTTTTAGAATTAATGAACATCAATTTCGATGTAGTAACATTTTTGAAATTATTAGAAAATTTAATACCATGATTTTTTACTTAATTGATTTCAAAATGTATGGGATTTAAAAGTTGTTGCGAACATGAGGAATTTTAAGACATTAGTTTTAGAATTAATTGACATATAAAGATATCATAAAAATTTAGTAAGAAAAATGTCAAACTTTAACAGGTTGATTTTGAATTGAATAGAGGTCTAAAGTGATAACATTTATAATGTTACTTAGAAATTATGAAAATTAAGATGACAATTTTCTATATAACCATTATCTAAAGGTATTTCAACCAAGTAGTTAGGAAATATAAAAAGTAAACATTTTGGTTTTGTTCTTAACCAATATCTAATGTCATGACAACCATGCAATTTGGAAAATAATGATATATATGATGTTGGTTTTGTATCAATAATTGACATATTTTCTTCCCACTAAACTTTAAATGTTGGTTCTTAAAACAAACAATCAATAAAGACATGGAAGGCATGATATTTTTGTACTACAAATAAAGCACATCTTATTTTTACCTCATTATAATTTTTATTCCCCTCTTATTTGTTTCCAAGTTCCATCTCTATCTCCATCTAGCTTTCTCTATAAAACCCTAAATCTCACTTGGTCCTCTTCCACATGTTAGTGAGCTATTGATACTCCTTCAACTATTATCAAGTATGAAGCAAATACTTTATTCATGCCATGAGTTCAAAACTTTAAAAAAAAATGATCTTCTTACCTATATTTCTCAAATTTTACCTCTTTTATTTCTTTGAATTTTTATACAAGTTTTTTAAAAAGATTTTTGTTTTTGTTTTCTCTATATAACTTTTAAGTTTGTATTTAATTTTTAAATGCTTATTATGTGATTGATAAAATGTTATAGTAGAGTATGAAGTTGGCTAAACAATGATGAGATGGAGTCAAAGTGCAAAAAAAAAAAAAAAAGTCTATAATAATGGTCATTTTTTGCAATTTTGGGAATGACAAACCGCCATTGGCATTTATAGATTGATGGATCCTGAAAGATTACATGAGATAAAAAAAATTGATCCAAATGACCAAGTGAGTGTGAAGTTATGACCATTTAAAGTTTTTAACCCAAAATGCATGTTTTTGGTAGAATGTTGGGGTTGTTTTCAATTTTTATTATAAATATTTTGGCTAGTAAGCTAAAAAATGTCATTAAAAAAAATATTCTATAAGCATTTTGTGTCAATTTTTTTACTTAAAATTGACATAAAATGTAAAAAATTAAAATATTTTTAAAAGAAATGATGTTAACATGAAAATTAATATATAACAATGCTTGATAAGATGTCAGTAAAAAATCAACATATAATCCATTAAATATCTAAAGCATCTTGGCAATTATGAAGTAATGGGATTTTGCCATCCTTTAATTTTGTCTTTTTCCCAAAAACCTTTAACATACTACGTATCTCACATTTTCACCCTTTAAAAATTTATAGATTTTCTTGTATATATCGGTTATTATAATAAGGATGGATATTTTCTCATATTATTCATCGAAACCTACAGTTGATTCACACCTATTACTAGGACATAAGCGAAGTCTCTAGAACTAGTCTTCCTAATTAAGTAGAATTTGAATTATATTTATATAATATTAAAAACGTAGAGCTGCTTCGCATGACAAAATTAATTGAACTCTAAGTTTGTGATTAATTAGTAAAGTTTACGTTGCTTTTGGAAATTAGCAAGTCTGCCCAGATAAAGCAAGAATTGGAAAAATTAAAGAAAGGTAAGCACATTATCTTAAAAGATCTACATACCATGCATGAGGAAAGATTTCTTAACTAATATTTCTACACTCACATTTTTTATGCCTTTATCTCCTCGGGTGGCAATTTGCGGTCAACAATTCTATTATTTGTACCTAACAAAGTTAAAAAATCAAATTGAAAAATGAACTTTACAGTTTTTTCATCGACTAAATTCTTTTCCTATTGTTCATATTTTGAGGTTTATTCTACTTTTTCTTCACAAACTATATAAACTTCAAGCATTTATATATCCAAAGTCATCAAATCTATTGCAAAGAAATTGAGTAAAATACTGCTGCGAATTTTATGTTTCAATCTTTTCGCAGTTAATAAATTCAGAACCGCAAGGTGCAAATGGTCTATTGATCACCAATTTTTGTGGAATATATCCCAAGGCACTAGGCATATATGGCCTATTGGTAAGGAGTTAGTATAAAAAATTACTGTAGATTTTATTCTCGAATCTTCTAACCATCAATGAAAAGAAAAAAGGAATATGTTAAATCCCCAATTTTCTGGAACGGGATGACTACTTTCATATATAATTGTTAATTATTATTTGCAGGTTTCTAATCTAGTTTTATTAAAGAAATTTGGGTTCTTATGATTGGTTGTTGGCTTAGTTTTATGAATGAAAATGAACACTCAAATCCTTCCGGCAGACCTGGTGCAGCCAATTGCGTTTATCTAACAATAATCTCCAAAAGACTAATGCTACTTTTATTTCTTCCGAGTCACTTTAGTTGTATTCTTAACATGCTCAATAAATTAAATATAAAGATACTAGGGCAATAAGTTAAATTGGGAGAAGTTTTTGAATGCATCAATTGTAACATGCCTGTTACTTCACTTGATAAATGAAGTCCAATTATTAATATTTATTGTTTTCTCTTATAAATTCAAAGAAAAATCAGATTTTTAAGGCATGTATCTTATAAAACTAATATATGAATACTAAAAATTAAGGGTCTTGTCTTTATATTTTTATTGAAAGAAAATAAAGATAAATTAATGTTATAAAGTTGTAATATATAAAATTTCTTGCTCAAGTCTTGCATGAATACTTAAAGTGTTGGGTAAATTAATATAAATAATAAAAATTAATTTCATGGAAATTTTGAGATGTGGGCTCATTTTAATGACCATGCAAGAATATGATCTCATGTGAAAGTGTGGAATTCATTTATAATGTGACATGAGACTTAACAAACCTAGTGACATTTGTGGCATGATGTCACCACAAGCATTTCTCGATTATAAAAGGCCGCCTCTTCCCTCAAGTTCGCCCACCATACAACAAATTAAGCCTAAAAATTCCCCACAATACTCTTTACTACTGGTTCTTGCTGCGGCAATCTTTCTTACAGCAACTTCTCTCGCTGATGATCACCCAAAACCACAAATCACTAGGAAACCCAAAGCCCTCTCACACTCATCATCTTTCTGCAAAAGTAAAGCCACTTGCATCAAATAAAAATTCATCAAATCCTGGTCGTGGTATCATATCACTCATAGCACCCCAAACAAGCGTTCATTTACAAAGAACCAGCCATCAACCACAGTACTTGGGAGTGGGAGTGAACTTGCCGCGTCTGCCAACCATTCGCGTGGAGGACACCGTGATCCTAGCCATCCTCGCGCGAACGAGGAGGTGAAGTACAGCAACCGGAAAAATAAGCTTGGTGGATACGATGTTTTTGAGGAGGTGAAGAAAGACAAGAGCAAGGACAAGCCTGGTGGTCCCTATCATGTCGATGAGGAGGCTGCAAAAGATAAGTATAAACGCAAGAAGCCAGGCACTGGAAACTGAAGGCTCAAATAGAGTTTGGTTGGTGTGGGATATATAAATATTTTTAGGAATATGAGTACCAATTTATCTTATTCCTTCTTGGATGATCTCATGGATCTCTCCCTCTACATGTTTTAGCCACTTGTCTCGTTGTCATGCTTTTGTGTATTTTTTTTTAAGGTTGATAATTATACGTAAATGTAATGGGTGTTATTTTAATTAATAGATATTTATCTCATTTTTCATATCCAAATTAAATTCAATGTTTAATAATTTGAATTTGGATCTATCTATTAAATATCTAATGGGTTTTGGATCTTTTAGATGTTACATTAAAATTGATTGGAAAAGATATTTTATAGTCTGTTATTATGAATTAAAAAAAAACCTTAAGTAAAACACATCATTTAATCCCTCGTTTATAGGAGTGCTAAACAATTTTTTGTTTCACTATCTATTCATTATTGCCAATAAATAGAGTGACAAATAATTATAACAATATTAGTATTCATTATAAATTTTGCAGGGCATAACAGGAGGCAACATAACAAATAAAGAATTAATTATTGTGTTTTGTGTGATTGTTTATATTTCTTTTTCAATCAGACAAAAATCTCATATTATATTTTTCTTTTTCAAAATAAATCCAAAATAAATCAGATCTCGATTTTTTTGCCCAAGTTTCACCGTGTCCTTAATGTTCTTGGCGTGACAAATTCAGACCCTGTCAGTTCACTCATATCCAATCCATTTGGATCTCTAATCTGGCAATATGATTTGTCCTATTAACATTAAAATTTGAATTTTGATTTTCTATCACTGATTGAACTAAAAAAACGAAAAGAGTTAATTACACATTTGCCGCGTAAGTCGTAATGACTTTGAGCTTTGTAGGGGGAGCTGAGTCGAGTTCTAATATTTGCAACCAAATATATATATACATGGGGTCAGAATTATTTGTATTTTAATGTGGACGTGCATCATTGTTGATTTTCATAAAATTACAAGTATTATTATATATAACATCTAATATTCTCTGAGTAAAATTTGATTTTTACTCTTAATAAAGTAATGAAACATTCTTAAGTTATTTCCTTTGCTATTAAAGTTTAGAATCGGATCACAAATTATAAGGTTTCACTATTTTCAAATGGGTTTGATTATGTCTGTTCATTTTAATTCCTCTATCTTTTGAGGAAAAAAAATAATACCTAAGATACCAAGTTGATATTTGTCTAATTCATCAAAATAAATTTTATTGCTCTCACAAAAACTTATAGTAGCGAGTCCAAGTCGGAGTGCCAAAAATCAGTTGGTTAATTTAAGATAAAATAGATGCAGAAGAGGATAGATGGCTTTTAATTGCAACATAAACAGCATATGAAATACAGATTTTGAATGTAAAGAAATATAGGATTTAATTTAATTTATATATAAATAAAAGTGCTAGAAGGAAAAACTTCAACTCAAGAGAGATTCATATTTTCAATTGATTGACAAATCATTGATTCCCAATTAACTATCTTTCTTTTGCTTACACAGGCAAGAATTGCTTGGAACCCATATAATCACATTTTCTTCCTATTATTGGTTTTCAAGCTAATTGATTCCTTTTTACTAATTAATTCAATATTGAAACAATCCTAATCAAATTAATAATAGCATTACGTGGCTAAGAACAAGTTAAGATTGAACAACTTAAACCAAATTAAATCATTTAATTCATTTCGTAAATTGATACACAACATAATTCATTCAGAAGGGATTCCTTATTGAACTTTAATTTTGATGTTGCAAGCCGATGGCAATATTCGAAATAAATTGGGCCTCAAGTTCCATTTATTATTATATTACTTACTGTGACATGAATGCATTAATCCAAATTGAGTGTAATAAATTCGTAAAGATGTATAAGTTTCAAGAATCCAATGTCAAATTTAATCTCAAGATTAATTCAACAGTGCAAAATCAGCACGAATACTTGCTTTATGTTTGGGAGCGAATCAGAGAGTGACAAATTAATCTAAGAAACATCATATTGCTTCAAAAACCAAACCTAATTTTCAATTTCCGATATGATTAATTTTAGTTTCAATAAAGGACACTATATAATAGATTAGAAAATGTCCCTTCATCAGCATGCTTGGCCTCTCTCAATACTGTTAATATTTGTGTAGATTTTGTATAATTTATTAATAAAAGGATTATTATTAGTTAGGCTCTATGTGACATAGTTGAATGGACAAATGAGTACTTGGGCCCAATACTGGTAAAATGAGTTTGGATCCTATTATGGATAGGATCCAAAACCTGGATTGAGTAATATATATATATATATATATATATATATATGTATATATATAGGGTCCTTACTTCATATATCTCTAGATCTAAGGTTTTCTATTCCATCAATAAAATCTATTACATGGGGATCGAGAGGCTACTAAAGAAAGGATTTCCAGAACATTAGTGAGAAAACTTATTCAATGGATGATAGGCATTTATATGAAATATTGCATTAATTTTTTAATTTAATTTATTTTGCTTTCTCCTCATCACACTACAATTTAAAGCTAAGATTGGTTGTGAATAAATTTTTTCATGTAAATTTTCCATCAATTAGTATCAAAGCTTGATTTCGGCTTTCTATTATGATTAATTTTGAGGAATTTAAATGAAAATTATTAGCTTTCTGATGAAATTATGCCAATGATGAACGAAAAAAATCTACTATTAGACATGCCTTTGATTCCATAATTGTTTTGGATGGTAGTTATATTTGTATGAGTATTGTGATCTTTCTACCATGAAAGCTTTATTACATGCTTCTATGTATGAAATAGTATTTAGAATTAGTGGATACAAGAATGCTGCTACAATAATCTTGAAAATTCTTCCATAATTGGAAGAATTAAGAGAATGCAATGTTAGTATATAGAATTAACTTCCTAGAGGGAATCTTGGGATGTGAAATGCATAAAACATAGAATAAAATGTCCTTAAAACTACTAGACTCCAATGCCAAGAAACATCCATCTTTTGAAAATTTGAAGTCTTAAAATCTTAACGTTTTTAGCTTGGAAATGATAAGGTTACATAGTGGGAGATTACTTGAGAAATTCTAGATGTGATGTTCACCAAAAATCCTTAAGAAAATGGTCGAAATCAAATGGATCAAGTTGGTCGAAACTAGGTTGGAATCGAGTCACAACACCAGACCTATATATGCAGCCTTTAGCTAGGGAAGATATGCTCAGTGTGCACGTGTGTCATCTAGCCACATAGTTCATATGTGGTAGCCACATGGTATGTTGTAGCCACATGCCACCCACTAGTGGCAGCTAGTGGTGGTGCGCATACTAAGGGGCTCCACTCCCCAAGCTCTTTCTAATGGATTTTTTTAAAAAAATTTTAAAGTAAAAATAATTTTAATTATTTTTGCCCATTTCATTTGAATATTCAAATGAGTTTATTTTGAGCCTAAATTTTTATTGTACAATTTTGGAACTTTTATGCAATTTTTAGGCTTTGTTTATGTATTTTATTAATTTTTGGAATTGTATTTGTTAAAAGAAAACTACAAATAACTTGTATTATGCCATGAAAAAATTTGTGTAATTGTGTACTTGCTTTCATTGAGCTAATTACATAAAATTTTTATTTGATTTTAACAAGAAAAACATTTGGAAAAAAAGGAGATGCTATATTAATGACATAAATGGCCTTTAATATTTTGTTGTTGATTTAGTTTGTTGGCTATAGTGCAGGTGTAGAGTTGGGTGTTATGCATCTCAAATACTTAAATATCCTTCAGTGTTAGTATTTTAGGGGTATGACATCTGATTCTTGTATTATGTTGTAAAGTCTAAAATGCCCTTCAATATTGGATTTTATGACATAATAATGTGTAAGGTTTTATATTTAAATGTTGTGAGGAAAACATTGGCATGATTGATTTATACATACATTAATGTTAGATATGTTATTCCTTAGTTGTTATGCAACAAAACTTCAAAAAAACCATAAATGGGATGATGAGAGAGGACTAGACTAATGTTTATTTCGAATCCAATTTAATGGATGTGCCATCAAATACATGATGGGTAGATATGAATTCCACAATCCACATCACCAATTTTTCCAAATCGTTGAAAAATTCTAAAAAATCATACAATGGTGAATTAATTGTCAAAGTGACAAGTGGTGAGAAACTAGGAGTGGAGCTCATTAGGAATGTGTATCTGTGATTGTCTACTAGATGTGAATTGGTACTAAAAGACATGGCCTTGGTGCCTTCTATAACAAGGAACCTGATATTAGTTGCAACACTATATCTCTAAAGATATTTTTGTAATTTTGGAGGTAAGAGAGTGAATTTGTTCTAATGCTTAACTATGATAGGAACTAGTGAACTAACAGATGGATTATACAACATAAATCTTAATTCGTGTTCCTTTAACACTATTAACATATTCATAAGGAAGAAAAGAAACAAAATTAAAGAGAACTCCTTAATACTATGGCACAAGGATCTAGGTTATATTTCTAGAGATCAAATTAGAGGTTAATCAAAGAAGGTGTTCTACACAATTTGGACTTCTTTGATCTAGACACCTATGTGAATTGTATTAAAGGGAAGCTTACTACTAAGGCTAAAAAAGGAAAAAAAGAGTTAGAAGATAAGAAGTGCTATAACTTATTCATATTGATATCTACGGTCCCATCACACCTGTAGCCATGGGAGGTTGAGGGTACTTTATTACTTTTATTGATGATTATTCATATTTCAAATAGATAAAGTTGCTTGCAGAAAAGCTAAAGTCCTTTGATGCATTCTAAACATTTAAGGTAGTAGTCAACCTTAAGTATAACAAGAAAATTAAGTCTGTTAACTTTGATTAAGAAGGAAAGTACTATGGTAGATATGATGACTTTAGGAAGAACTTAGGTCCTTTTGCCAGATATCTACATGAGTGTGGCATTAAGGCTAACTACATTATACTTAGCACGCTAGAGAAGAACAGGATAGCTAAAAAGGGAAACATAATACTTTTTTATATGGTCAGATGTATGCTTTCCCATTCTACACTTTTGAACTTTTTATAGGGAGAAGTATTGAAGATTGTGGCTACATACTGAAGTAGGTAAAAAGTAAATCTATACCTATGACCTATGACTTCATATGAATTGCTAAATGGTAAGAAACCAACTTCGATTCATTTAAGCTTTTGGCGTTGTAAAGTGGAAGAAAAGTCATAATTGCTACTACCAAGAAACTTAATTCCAAAATAATATCTAGGTTCTTTATTGATTATTGTGTTAGTTTAAGAAATAATAGGTTCTATTGTTTGACTTATACTACACATATTTTGAATCTAACAGAGCAATTTGTTTTGAGAATGAGTTAGACAATAGGAGTTAGACATCACGAATTACAAACTTCAGAGAAGAAAGAGTAGTTATTCCCTTATTGTCACAATTTGCTAGTTCTTTATATTTTGGTCCTCCACAATATGATTTAACACACCTTTTGGAGGAAGATGAGGATTTTAATATTAAAGTTCAATTAAGGAGATCACTTAAACAGTATAGATTGGTGATATTAAATGTTTATATGGTGTATTTGTGAGAATATAAGTATGATCTGAATAAAGAAACTAATCCCACTACATTCTCTCAGGCATTGTCTAGTTTAGATTCTATTTAATGGATCACTACAATCGAGGATGAATAACTTTAATGAATAAAAATAGGTGTGAGATCTTATGAAATTTCATGCAAATTACAAGTTGGTTAGATGTAAATAGTTTTTCAAGACCAAGCATGATGCTTATGAGCAGATTGATGGATATAAAGCCAAGCTTGTAGCTAAGGGCTATACTCAAATAGAAGGAGTAGATTATAAAGAGACTTTCTCACTGGTATCAATGATAGATTCTTTTAAGAATAGTTACAGCTTTTGATTGCTCACTTTGATTTGGAGTTGCACAAGATGGATGTAAAAATAGCATTCTTAAATAGTAATTTATTTGAAATTGTGTACATAGAACAGTCAGATGGCTTTTACGAGAAGGATAAAAAGTGTTTTATGTGTAAATTGGAGAAATTCATTTATAGTTTGAAGCAAGTTTCTCAACAATGATATCTTAAATTTCAAGTAATAGTTACCTCTCTTGGGTTTAGGAAGAATAGTGTGGACCAATATATTTATATGATGAAAAATGCTAGCAAATTTGTCATTTTAATTTTGTACGTGGATAAGATTCTGCTAGTGAGCAATAACTTGAGCTTACTAATTGATATAAAGCAATTACTATCATTTTACTTTGAGATGAAAGACTTGGGAAATGTCTTATTTGTTCTATACATTGACATACTTCATGATAGGTCATAAGGTATTCTTGGCATGTCTTAAAGGTCCTATATTGAGAAAGTTCTAAGAAAATTTAATATGCATATTTGTTCTCAAGTTATTCACCTATTCAAAGGGGTGAAGTGTTTACAAATGCCCAATATCATCAAATTGGTAAAGAGAGAGAATAGATGGAAAAAATCTTATATATGTTAGTTACGGGTAGCCTGATGTATGCTCAGGTATATACACAATCCAATATTACATTTGATATAGGTATACTTGGAAGATACTTGAGTAATCTAGGTTAAATACACTGGACTCCTGCAAAGAAAGTTTTGAGGTACCTTTGAGGTATAAAGGACTTGATGCTGACCTATAAAGGATCAAGAGATTTTAGGATTACACTTAGATTATGCGAGTTGTTCAAATAATTCAAAGTCTACATCTGAGTATATTTTCATGATGGTTAGAGGTATATGTTGGGGAAAAGCATCAAGCAATCAATTGACATAACCTCCATAATGGAAGTAGAGTATGTTGCCTATTATGAAGCTTTTCATCATGTTGTATGGTTAAGGAATTATTTCTCAGAGTTCCACCTTATGGAAAGCATTGCTAAGCCCTCAACCATTTTCGATGACAACTCTGCTACTATAAGTTTCCCTCTCAATGACAAAAGTTCTACTTATTCAAAGCTTTTTGATGTAAAATATTAATATATGAGAGTGAAAGTGTGGAGCATATTATTGTTATTAAACACATTTCTATAGACCATATGCCTATAGATTCACTGATCAAGGGTTTAGTAGTAGAATTTTCTATTGAATATATAAACCATATGGGTTTGTGTAAAATCCTTTGATGTTTTGGGTCAATGAAAGTTGATATATATGACATTATTTATCATTTATGTATAAAATTTCATGTTATGTTGGCATATTCATGCATATTTTGGTTATAGCATATTTATAGAGACATTTAAACCTTGTCTTGTTATTGTGCTTATATTTATTAGGCGTCTTGAGTGGATTTCAATACCCATTATGCATAGATTTACACGTAGTCACATAAAGTTACATAAGTCTTATATTGTGCATCTTGATAGTGTTGGTGAATGAGGTATAGGTGCCTGATACGTTATGATACTAATATCCTTTCAAATATAGTATTTATGTTATTAGATGTCTATAATCTCAACTAGACTAATAGGGAAAAAAGTACAAATTTTGTATTAACATTAATAATTTCTATGACCACTATTAATAAATGATGTATGTCGAAGTGGAAGATGGTTAATATTTCTGTGGACTAGACATAATTTATTAATAAAAATATTATTGTTAATTAAGCCCTATGTAACATAGTTGAATGGGCAAATGAGTACTTAGGCCTAACACTAGTAAAATAGATTTGGATCCCTGATGGATAGGATCTAAAACTTGAATTGAGTTATATATATATGAGGTCTTCACTTCACATCTTTATAAGTCTAAGGTTTTTTGCTCCATTGATGAAACTTACGCATGGGGATCCAAATGAATTCCAATGGTTTTCATAAAATTTCTAGATTATGTTTCAACATTTTAATAAAGGATGGCATCGCATTATTTTGAAAACCTTCATGAAAAATATGTTAAGAAAAATGGACAACATGTTTTTGTTTCTTGACTCTTCCTTTACATTTAGAATGGCTTTAACATATATCTCCAAAAATGTCAGCTATGAGGAGGAAAAACAAATTTAGAAGCATATACAAAGAAATATGAAAGCATAATTTAAATAGCTAGGAAATAAGAAATTTATATAAACAGGAACTAATTCATGTTTAATACATAAACACTTTCACTATATACTCTAATAGATTGAAATTGTTTCAAGCAAACATGAAATACTTTTTAACACTTGAATAATGCAAATCTTTACACATGAGTCTAGAATAAAATCAATCAAATAAAAGTGAAATGAATATTTTTTTAATCAAGCAATCAAGATCTCTAGTGTAGAAAAACTCAAATAAGAGGGGTGAGCTATTCACTCACTTTCATCAGGTTTTTGAAGCTTAACTATTCCAACTAAAGGTGTTAAGCCATAATTTAGGATGCATTTAAGAAAATGAACAATAATAACACTAAAATCAATTTCTAAACTAAAGTTATGATAACATCTGATGTTTTTCAAATTTGGGGTTTTAGTGTAACCAACTTAAAAATACTATGAAATTTTTAGTATAAATGAAAAATAATGATATGTGGCAACTCACTTACTATTAGTTATGTATTTCATAGCTACAATAGAGCTACCTAATTGCTATTAATAGTCAAGCCTAAACGAGTTAGAACTAGTAAGGATAGGCATGATTGATGCTATGTTGGAGCTTTGTACAAGCTTTTAGTGGGAGAAATAGTAACTCACAAATTGCTTCTACAAGCTAGAATGGTGAGGTCTTGGTGGGGAGAGAAGGATGCTAACTAAGTTTCAAGGGTTTATTAGGGTTTTTCATGGGTTTGTTCTTCCTTTTTCCATTTGTTATGCAGAAGAGAAACATGGTTTTAAAAGGCTGTCTAATGATGTATAAGAATAGGATAAACTAAAATAATAGTATAGAATATGTTGATGGAAGAATAGTATATAATATATAATACTATTTGATATTTGATGCACAACTTTATATGAGGATGACAGTATGAAGTTATACAATTGGATATTTATTATCATTTGCATATAACATGAATAATATTAAAAAATATTTGTTTAAACAAAATTACTTTTAAATAACAATTGATTCTTAAAATTATATATATTTTTTAGAATGAGCTGGTGACGATAAACAATCATGAGACGTGGGTGTGGTAACCAATAGTAGTAGGTAACAATAAGCAAGTGGTCAATAATAGATGTTGATAGTAGGTTATAGTCAATAGCAATAAGTGGTGGTTAATAGTAATATATGTTAATGAATGGTGATCAACAATGATATGTGGTTCTAATGGTGGTCAACGGTAGTTAGTGGTAGTAAACAATAGTCAATGATGGCAAGTTTTAGCAAGTGATGGTCAATAATGATGAATGATAATAAGTAACAATCAAACAATGGCAGTGCATGTCAATAATTAGTGGTCAATGATGGTGGGTGGCAGTGAGTAGTAGAGAACCACCTTTTCATAACCTATCATTCATTAACAACTTCTCATTTTATTTTATAATGTCATCATTAGAATTTAAAGGTAAATGGAAGATAAAAATTTACTCTTATCCTATTAGCTCATATTGTATTCAAAGGAAGATTATAGTTTTATCCTATGTCAATGGAATAAATGGTTTGGTTGAATTAGATTATCTTATTTAATGGGTCCAATAAACATCTATTAGGACTAGAAAGTATATGCTTACATTATTGGCCTTTTCTTACACTAGGCTTGAAATTAGCTCTTAGTTTATAGCCTTGCTACCTAACATATTAATATTAAAATCAAATATTATGCATTTTGAACACACCATAGCAAAATAAAATGAGACTTTGGATACGAATGAAGAAGAATAGTCAAATTAATAATACAATATAAGGAATTTTAAATCTGAGGTGGCAATAAAAACATAAAATTCTCCAAATTCAATGTTGGCATGGTGTGAATATGGGAATTGAGGTAGCTTTAGCCACTTAGAAATGCCACTCCAAATTAAAAACATTGTTGTGGGGTTGCTTCTCAAAAGTATTAAACAAAAACTAGGCTGATGATCATTAACACCTAATTGCTACATATAATGATTAATCAAAAAATTATGGATTATGATTATTATCGAGCTATAGGTTATAATAGATAATTAAATAAGCCTTTTTAGACAATTGCCTACACAATCATAAATAAAGAAAAGAGTAAAGAAGTATAAGATAACCAAATCAAGAATATATTAAATAGAACTATTTCATAATCAAGATAAATTGAAGTAGAAGATTGTTGAATTCAACAAAAAATCATTTTAAGGTTGTAAAAACTTTGGAATGAAATTTTCAATTGATATCATGATTTGACTCTTTTTATTTTTCAACTTACACCTTGTTTTTCACATTATTTTAAGTTCCATCTTAGTTACTTAAAAAAATAGTGTCTATAATAAAACAATCATTTTACCATAGAATTTTACACATTGATTGTTAAATAAAAGTCGACGTCATAACACTTTAATATTATTAATGAAACTAAAATCTTTTGTTTGGAAAACTTTTTCTATAATCTTTTAAGACACAATTTATAATTTTAGGATGAATCGTACAAGAGCATTAGTATCCTTTTGTGAACTGATGAATTTTATTTTTTATTTGACTTATTTTAAGTGAAATCAATATCATTAAAATTATTATTATTTGCATTATGATATTTTTCTTATATAATTAAATAGATACAAATAACAATAAATTAAATATAAATGAAATAAATGAGAAATTGATAATCTATTATGAAAATAGTGTTATGCTATTTTATTTATTCCAATATTACTACATTGATATATATAAGGAAAAACTTTAAATAGACTTTAAATGAAAGGGTAAGGGGATATCCTTTTCTTGTAACATTTTTATATTGCTTGAGGGTTTTTGAGTTATTGGGAGTAAGTAGATAATTGCAAACTAATAATAAATTATAGTGATTAGAAAAAATAGTATCATCATTCATGCCTTGCAAAACATTCGATGCTAGAATGAGCATGTTACTTCTCCTCACAACAATTTATCCTTTGTTCTATGATCCATTTATTTTCTTAACATCTCAAATGTATTTTTTGAGATGGAACATGAGCTATCTACATATTAAACCTAATAGAAATAAATTTTAAGATCAAGACAAAGGGTGTAAATGGTTGCAAAGTGAAGAAAAATTATAGTGAAAAGAAAAGTTACATCACCATTCATCCATTATGTATGTCATGACCCAATTCTGAACCATTGATTAGTGTAAAGATATCAAATAAATATCTTTAGTAGCCTCTCCAATCAAAACCATTTTATAAAACATTTATTTTCTAAAAATATGCAACATGTAGAAAATCGAAGCTTGGAAATTTGGCACTAATTATTTTGTTTCTTTTTTATAAATATATGCTTTTTGAATTCATAATCAAAAAATAACTTTTCTCAAGGAGTTAATATAAATATATTTTTGAAATAATAATTTTAACAAAAAACTTTCCTTAATATTGGAAAGCTTAACAAAGACAAATATTCTAAAATCTCCTTCATTAAGAAGTAATTAAAGTTTTATATCATCTTTCAGAAAAACAAAGATATGGAATAACCCCTTTTTTTTCTTTTTTTCTTTTTAAAGGATATTTCAAAATTAGATATATGATAATTTTCCATAACCTTGGAAATCAAGATTTAAAAAATTTGTTTTCAAAATAAACATGTCTTCATTTTGATTAAGAAATAGTTGAAATGTAATTTCTGAAAAATGAAACAAATTAAATATCCTTTTTTCTTGAAATTCCTCTAGAAACATGAAAGATATTTTAGGAAGAAAATCCTTGAAGAATTTTTCTAATTTTTTTTAAAAAGGATTAAGTTTTCTTCTAAAAATAGAAGTTCAAACCCTGGAATCAACATAATTGAATAAGACTAAGTTAATACAACTTAAAAAATCAAAAGATCATATTTAGTAAATAAAATACTTTAGAGATAATACATTCATCATCAAAAATTAAAATTTAGGTTCCTTTATTTTGAAATGAAGCTAGGAGTATTTTTTTCCAAAATATTTCCTTAAAACATTCAATAAGTCTTTTTAAAACATTTATCCATATATTACTTAGGAAAATAATTTCAAACTAAAAAACATATATTCACCTTGATGCAAATGAAAACCATTTTTATCTTCCCATTTGAAATTCCATAGGATCCTTCGCTTGTTACAAAAACAAGCCTTTAGTAAAAATGATAACCAAGATTAGATAAACGATGTGGTATATACAATATATATACACATTAAATTGTATAAGTACAAGCCTTTTACAAGAGTTTCTAAGGTCTTACTATAACCCTTAAATTCAAACCATAAGCATTACAAAAGTCATCAATTATATACATATATAAAAAATGAGCTTTGACTATCAACCTAACTAGTTACTCACCAAATCCTTAGAATGGACACTCTCATGAAGGTATATTGGTGTACATTGCCATCCTTATGAGTCACAAGGGTAAAATGGAACTCTTGCCTATAGATGTTGTACCAATATCATAAACATGCCACTCAATATTCATAATCATAATGGGGGACATACAAAGAAGTATCTGCAAAATATATCAACAAGTAGAGTGAGCAATAAATTTCTCAAATAAGGAATAAAAGGTTCCTCCATGTTACTTTGGACCAACTAAAACATGTGTATCCTAATCTTATGCCTCTTTCTTACCTTACATTATTCAATTGACTTAAAATTAAAGGCATTGGGCTAATCTCCTAACCTATCCACAAAAGTCTCATAATCATAATAGTTTCACATTATCATATATGACATTCTAATTGGTATTCAAATGGGCATTAAAACCTTTTCACATAGAGCTTTCACTAGCTCATAGGGCACTCACCAACCCATTTTTCACATAAAGCACTTATAAGCCCATTTTCTCGTATAACAGAATAAGGTCAAAATGTCACCTATTTCCAAAATCATTATATAATAACATGGGAAATATCAAATAATCTAGTAAGAAAATTAACTTATTTACCTTGTCACATTTCAAGTGACAAATTCAAGCATTTTTTGTTTTCATTTCTAGATGCTATATTTCATGCCACATTTCTCAAGCAAGAGATTTCGATTCATAATCTAGCCTTGCATAATAATTCATTAGTTCATTCATAAACAATATAGTTATGCACTTGAAAGCCCTATATTGCTCGTAGTTTCATCATGGAAACCCATAAAGTACCATTCAATTTTTTATAGCATTTTTGTTAATGTTCATGCATATTTTGAAGCCATTAATTTCACATATTAATATGCTATCTTTAGGCATGATTTCATTCTCAAATAACATGTATCTCATGGTTTTATAATAGCAAAATCATAAAATGCCCAACTTAAAATTTTCAAGTTCCATAACTTCTAAATCTAAGCATATTTAAACCTACGTTTTATATGCTATCCTAGGACTTAAGAAAACTATTTTTCTTTACTTATTCGAGAACTTAAGCATGCTGCCCAATAACAGTAAAATTGCTCAACTCACCAAGCAATAACATCAAAAAGTTAAGAATGGTCATAAATTTGTACAAGGTTTTAGCAATCACTTTTATAATTAAAAATTCCATTTGCAAACTTTGTTAATATATTTCCAAAATTAATAAAATTAAAATAGAAGTCTTAAAGTTCATATTTCAACAATTTTCAAGTTTGAAACATGTTAGACAAGTTACTCACATATTCAATCATCAAAGCACCTTAAAGTAGACATAGTAAGTTTTCAAAATTTCATTACATATGCAAACTCTTATGAAAATTTACAGAATTTTCCACCCTTGAAATAATGATATTAAAGATGATTTTTCACTCATTTTCATGCTCTAAACAAGTTACATCAATTACCTAAGACAATCTACTAGCAAATCACTAAATATTCGTAAAAAAAGTTAACTTGAAAACAGAATTTTTAATGTTGTCTTTACAAAAAAAAAATAATACATTCAAGCTTAAGTTTCAACAAGATTTTGTTTAAAAATACTTAGTAAAAATATATAATGACCTCTCCTAATCAACTTAGAACACAACATAACAATTTTTTTTTAATAAAAGTAGAATTTTCCTTCACCAAATTGTTAGGTAACCAAAAGCTTTCCATGCTTATTTCAAAGTATTTTCATTTAAAAAACCTTATTATGAATATAAGCTAATATCCCAGGATGAGATTAAAACAATTATAACAAGTTTTTCTTTTAAAAAAATGGAATTTTCCCCTTTATATAGAACAAAATTGAGAGTTCCCCTTTAGTTTTTCTAAGTGAATTTGCTTGAAAACTTTGATATAACACTTGTACAACACTCACACTGGAATTTAAAGTAATATGTACTTAATTTTAGTATGAGAATCAAGGTTTTTCCTGATGATATGAAATAAAACTTGTGAGCTTCATGTAAGCTTTTCAATAAGAACTTTGTTCCTTCCTTGAATAAAACATGTTTTCCAAACATTTGTTTATTTGAATATTAATTAGACAAATCACTTTCACAAGTCTCTTTCAAGAAATCTCCTTTTACTTTTCCTTTTCAAAAGTTTTTCCTATAAGAAAAGAAAATCCAATTATATTTATTTTTTTGAAATCATCAATAAATTATATTAAAGAAAACACTTTTTCATGAATATCATGGCTTTAACACACCATCAAACAAAGAACATATATATCTTATACATAAAAATCTTCTTAGAAGAAAATAAAAAAAAAGAAGTGAATCTTTACTCACTCAAATGAGCTCGCTATGCTGAATTCCTTCACATAGATCCAAAGTATGACATTCAAAACAACTTAGAATTAGTGAGGAATAAATTGAAAGGACTATGAAAAGAAAGGAAATCACTAGATTTTATGGACTTCTACCTTTACTTTGATGATCACACAAGCAAAACCTCCAACTAACTCTTAGGGAACTATCAAGAGCATTCAAGAATACACTAAAAAAGATTATTAAACACTTACTATCATTTTTGTTTAAAAAATCTTAATATAAATGTGTAATAATATCTCAAGATGAGTTTA
Organism: Sindora glabra; assembly: GCA_020226215.1. Lineage (NCBI taxonomy): Eukaryota > Viridiplantae > Streptophyta > Magnoliopsida > Fabales > Fabaceae > Sindora > Sindora glabra. The sequence continues at coordinate 51,176,172 of CM035232.1, read as the reverse complement.
ATAATGTAACAAGTTTTTCGTTAAAACAAAAAAAGAATTTTCCCCCAATACATAAGAAACTTGATGGCTCCTCTTTAGTTTTTCAAATTGAATTTTGCATAAAAACTTTGGTGTAACACTTGTATAACACTCATTCTAGAATTTAAAATAAGATGTACTTAATTTTAGTATGAAAAACAATGTTTTGCCTTTTGATATGAAAGAAAACTTGAGTTCCATGTAAGGTTTTTTTAAAAAGCTTTGTTTTTTCCCTGAATAAAAACATATTTTCCAAACATTTGTTTCTCTAAATATTAATTAGAGATATTACTATAAAAAATCTCTTCCAATAAACATTTTTTTACTTGTGAATCCTTTCCCAAAACTCTACCTCTTTCTAAAAGAAAAGACAATCCAATTAGTAGAAGAAGGGATATGTTTCATATTTTTTGCACTCCCATAGACCAAATTGCTCAAGCTACGAGTGCTTTGTAGCTTAGTAGTAGAAGACATATGTATAATATTTGGTGTACTACCAATCATGACCGAAAACTAGGAGCTATGACCGGGGCATGACCTTAGAGCAAAATATAACCATATAGGCCATGTTAGCCTGACACATTGAAAGATAACCTGTAATCTATTTCAAATTCAAGTAGGCTTCTACCTAACACATAAACACTAACTTTTCACATACACAAAGTCCCACATAGATTTTCTCATTTTTCAACATTCACCTGTTAAATCATATATATATTAATATAAAATCCATATCGTTTAGCAACTAGACAAATCCTTTGTAATTATAACAAAATACATACATATGAGTCTACAAAAGTATGCCCTGCCTAAAGGTTTAATGGGGCACATTTAAGAGTATTTAAAATTTACAACTTTAAAAAAAATACACAAAAGTTCTACATCAAGTCCATACAAACAAAGTGTGGTTCACCACAAAAGAATGCTCCTCTCTCTCTAAGGAGCTGCAGACGACGGACTTGGAGCCATGTCTCTATCTGAAAAATATTACAATAAAAAGAATGAGTCATGGACTAAGGGAATAGATAATATGAATTTCTAATGAAAATGGGACAAGCCATGACATGACCTTTTCCTTAAAAATAGTTAAATAACTTTTCAATATTAAAAAGATATGAGAAGAGTTATGCAATCATATTTGACAAAATAACAATTGAAATATCCCCTAGAAGCAAAATACTAAAATATAAGTTTTAAGCTAAGAAGTAGATAGTAGATTCTTGAATCATGAGAAATTATCATAAATATAGGATCATGGTAAAAAAATTTAGTATAACATATTCATGATAAATAAGTAATCATAATTAAAGTTAATGAGTTTTAAAAATACATAAACCACCAAAATCATACTTTAAGGTGGGAGATTTCTAGTTATAATTAACAAACATGAGCATTCCACTCATGAATTAATACTTTCAAAAGAGCTCTCAACTCTAAGGCAACCCATCAAGCTACCATAAACCAATCTATATGTGTTGACCAACACACGGGGTTAGCAACTCCCCTACTAACTGGGGTCCAAACCAAGGTGCACCAAGGCTAATATCATCACTGTTGTTAGCTACAGTTTCTAACTAGTCTTCTCCTAAAACAAATTTATAAAACAGCAAAACACCAAGCATATATATAAATAACAATTATATGAGAAATTATTGGAAATAAATAATTTCATACATTAACAGTTTAAAATAATCTCAAACCATACTCCTTTAAATTATGTGTAGTTCACCAAGGCTTTCAATCATGGTAAACAATATCGCCAATATTAAATCATTTCAAACTCATCAAAAATCAAATTTTACAAGCATGTGTGAAACTTCAACACATTATCACTTTATCCACAATAATCCTTCAAAGAACATTATACAATAAGATTTCGATAGTATACCATTTCAAAATAAGCCACATAAATCAATTTTCTTATCATAAAGTCATTTTAGCATCATTCTCATTTACTATAACTCAAGAAAATTTTAAAGTGCTTGTCCCAAGAGTGCCTAGAGCTCTACACATATATAGAATTAAAATGCATAGAAAATAATGACAACTAATAAATTAATTAAAATTAATATTTCAAAGTATAGAGAAATTTAGAAAGTATATAAAAATGTGGAAATACATATTATCTACTCACAAATAAGCAAAAATGCTCAAGTTAATTTCTTCCCACTTCTTGAACCATAATGCCACTAGGAAGTGTTCTTTGACCTTGAGCAAGCAATCAAACAATAATTCAAACACAAATCAACACCCAAATACATTTTCAAGCTTCCTATTACAAAACCCCCCAAAATTCACACTATATGCATAACCTTAAAATAATCTAATCTTTACTATCTACTAACTAATTTAAGCTAATCTAACTCATAATTAAAAGAATGAAGCTTGGGAATTACCTTATTAAGCAAAAGAAACGAAAAATTTGGAGCTTGTTGTCCAAAACCCCAAAACTCGTATTAATTAGAAACAATAGCAAGAAGCAAGGGAAAACAGGGAGAAATTGGAAGAAAACATGTAGAATCATGAAGGAATGCAGTTATTTCATGTGATTATAAGTGGAAGAGGAAGAAGAAGATGAGAGGAGCTGAAGAGAGGTGTTGTTGCATTAAGTTCTGTTTTCGATTCTGTTTCATGCTATTGCTGCTACTGAGTTTTGTTTTGTTAGTCTTGGGTTAGGGCTTCTTTGTCCGGGTTTAGGTTGCTGGGCAGGTCTATGTCTGTTCTTGGGCGAGTCTGTGGATCTGCTGGGCATGCTGGGCCACTGGGTTTGGATTTCAGTACACTAGATCTTGGGTCAGCAACTTATTTACATTTATGCAATTTCCATTTACTTTATACATAAACGTAAATAGGGAAATACCCCCCATTTGGATTAAAAAAAAATTCAAAAAAATCAAAACTCCAAAGAATAAAAATTTAAATTTTTAGTTTTAGTTCAAAATGTCAAATTTTGAAAAATTTTAAATATAGCATCTTCTTAAAATGGTCCTTTCAAGTCTCTAAAAATTCATTAAAAATCAGTCTTTGATGCAAAAAATAAAAAAGGAACAATTATTAGAATTTTTTATTTTCAAATAATACATATTTCATATAGCCCTCCAAGGAAAGACTTAGAAAATTTTTTGGAATTCTAATAGACTCAACTTTCTTTGTGAAATTAAGCTAAACAAAAGTATTAATCAAATTAAATCCTTTCAACAAGTTGGAAAAGAAATAATTTAAGGCAATTTAAGATAATCCTAAGTTCATATCAAAACTATCTAACCATATTCTTATATTATAGCAATTCTATGTTACCTATTAACGGCAAGGCCGTTACATTCTTCCCCCTTTAATGAAATTTGTCCTCGAATTTCTTAAGACAACTACTAACCTTAAATGCTGAAAAGATGTGGATATCTAGTACGCATGACATCTTTGAATTCCTATGTTCCTCCCCTAAATGGTTTTGCTAAATCACCTTTATCGATGTCATCTCCTTTCAACTAAGTTTCTTGACTTGTCTATGCACAATGGCCACTGGTTTCTCTTCATAAGACAAATTTTTATCTATCTGAACTAATTGAGGTTGCAACACATGTGAAGGATTAAGCAAGTATTTATGAAGCATAGAAACATGGAATACCGGATGGACACTAGCAAGCTCTGGTGGAAGTACTAATCGATATGCAACCAAACCCACTCGCTTAAGAACCTCAAAAGGGCCTATGTACCTTGGATTAAGCTTCCCCTTCTTCCCAAACCTCATCACACCTTTCATAGGAGAAACTCAAAGGAACACATGATTACCAATAGCAAACTCTAGGTCACTTCTCCGATGGTCGACATAAGCTTTTTGTCTACTTTGGGCTGCTAACAATCTCTCTCTTATCAAACGAGTCTTTTGTATAGAGTCTTGCACCTGGTCTGGTCCTAGGAGTTTAGCTTCACTAACCTCAAACTATTCGATTGGTGACCTACAATGCCTTCCATACAAAGCCTCAAAAGGAGCCATCTGAATGCTAGCTTAGTAGCTATTATTGTGGGCAAACTCAATTAAAGGTAAGTAGCGATCCTAATTTCCTCCAAAGTTTGGAACATAAGCTCTTAGCATATCCTCCAATGTTTGAATGGTTTTTTCTGATTATCCATCTGTTTGAGGATGAAATGATGTGCTAAGGTCCACTCTAGTTCCCCAAGCTTCTTGGAAAGCTCTCCAAAAACAAGCTGTGAATTGTGGTCCATGATCATATATGATGGATATTGGCATTCCATGAAGTCTAACAATATCATCAATATAAGTTTGAGCATACTAAGCAAAGCCATAAGTGGTTTTTACAGAGATGAACTGTGCTAATTTAGTTAACCTATCCACAATCATCCAAACAGAGTCAAATCCTTTAGTGGTACGAGGAAACCCTATCACAAAATCCATTATGATCCTTTCCCATTTCCATTCGGGAATTCAATATTTTGGTGCAAACCTGCAGGCCATTGGTGTTCAACTTTCACTTGTTAGCAAACTAAGCATCGGGATACAAAATCTGCTGTCTCTTTTCATGCCATTCCACCAATAAAATTATTTCAAGTCTTAGTACATCTTAATTGATCCAAGATGAATGGTATATGTAGAATGATGAGCTTTCTCTAGCATAAGTCTCTTTAATTCCTCCACCTTGGGTACATATAATCGGTTTCCATACCACAGAACTCTATTATCTTTAACTACAAACTTACTAGCCTTTCCATTTACAACCTTTTCCTTTATCTTGTGTAACTGTGGATCATTGCCCTGAGCTACTTTAATTCATTCTATTAATGAAGAATGAAGTTGGACATGTGCTAACAACACTTCAGGTCCCTTAACTTCCATTTGCACTTTATTTCTCTCTAACTCATGGATTTCATTGATCAACGACCTTTTCACTTTAGCTATGTGAGTTAAACTGCCCATAAACTTCCTACTTAAAGCATCTGCAACCATATTAGCCTTTCCTGGATGATATAAGATTGTGCAATCATAATCTTTGAGTAATTCCATCCATCTCCTTTGTCTAAGGTTAAGATCTTTTTGTTCAAATACGTATTTGAGACTTTTGTGGTCAGTGTAAATCTCACAAGTGTCACTATAAAGATAATGCCTCCAAATCTTAAGTGCAAATACTACTGCTACCATATCCAAATCATGGGTAGGGTAGTTTTGTTCATGTTTCTTAAGTTGCTTAGAAGCATAAGCAACAACTCGTCCATGTTGCATTAAAATACAACCAAGTCCAATCCTTGAAGCATCACAATACACAGTGTAACCACTCGATCCTGATGGTAAAGCTAACACTGGAGCTGTAGTCAAACAAGATTTGAGCTTTTGAAAGCTCTCCTCAGAAGCATCTGACCATAAGAACTTCACATTCTTTTATGTCAACTTGGTTAGTAGGGCTACTATCTTACAAAAATCCTTAACAAATTGGCAATAGTAACCTGCTAAACCTAAGAAGCTACAAGTCTCTGTCACTGAAATTGGCCTTGGCCAATGCTGCACTGCTTCAACTTTCTTTGGGTCTACTTGAATGCCATCCTTTGAAACAACATGTCATAGGAAGGCCACACTATTCAACCAAAACTCACATTTTGAGAACTTGGCATACAATTATTGATCTTTGAAGGTTTCCAAAACGATTCTCAAGTATTGCTTATGCTCTTCCTTACTCTTGGAATACACCAAGATATCATCTATGAACATAATAACAAACTGATTCAAGAAATGGCTTGAACACCCTATTCATCAAATCCATGAATGTAGCTGGAGCATTTGTTAAACCAAAAGACATCACTAAGAACTCATAATGCCCATAACGAGTTCTAAATGCTATCTTAGGAACAACTTTCTTTCTAATCTTCAACTGATGGTACCCCGAATGAAGATCTATCTTTGAAAAATATTAAGCACCTTGGAGTTAATCAAACAAATCATCTATGCGGGGTAAAGGGTATTTATTGCATATAGTCACCTTGTTCAATTGTCAATAATCAATACATAACCGTAATGAACCATCTTTCTTTTTAACAAAAAGTATAGGAGTACCCCATGGAGATGTACTTGGATGAATAAAACCCTTATCTAGCAAATCCTTAAGTTAATCCTTTAATTCTTTTAATTCTATAGGAGCCATACGGTATGGAGGTATGGAGATAGGCGATATGCCTAGAACCAAATCAATGCAAAATTCAATTTCTCTTTCTAGAGGTAAACTAGGTAACTCATCAGAAAAACACCATCAAACTCCTTCACTATAGGAACTTCTTCAAGTTTTCCTCCTTGTGGTTCAATGTCTCTTATCATTGCTAAGAAACCTTTATAACCTTTTCTCAATAATCTCCTTGCACTTAATGTAGAAATGAGATTATAAGGTGCTAAACTTCGATCACCTTGGATTAGGAAGAATGGCTCTCTTGGAGGATCAAATGTGATAACTTTCAAGTGACAATTAAGAGTGGCATGATAGGAAGCTAACTAATTCATGCCTAAGATCACATCAAATTCAATTATATCAAGCACAATCAAATCAACTAATATTTTCTTAGTAGCCATAACTACTTCACAAGACTTATACACATGATTAACAAATATAGGCTCTCCGATAGGTGTAGCAACGGAGAAAGATTAATCCAATAACATCGAATCTCTATCAAACCGAGAGGCAAAGAAAAGAGATACATATGAATGTGTAGATCCAAGATAAACAACACACGTGCATCACGAGAACAAACTAAAAGAATACCTATCACAACAGCATTAGATGCCTGAGCATCCTGAGGTGTCAAAGCAAAAACACGTGCTTGGCCTCTACCTGGTTGGCCTTGGGTTCTATCCCCTGATCTTCTGCCTCCACCACTTCTATTTGTTTGAGTTAGAAATTATCTCACAGGTTGAGCCACGATAAATGTGGATGGTAGAGTAGTATGTGTCGACCCTTGGCTATAGCTTCTATGCAATTGAGGACAATCCTTCTTTAAATGTCCAACTTGGCCATATTGGAAGCAAGCACCTATTTCTCAATGACATTGTCCTAAATGAAACTTACCATAAGTTTGACATGGGGCTCTTATTCCTTGGGATTGTCTTGTATGTTGTGAACTTGTTTGCCCTTGTCCTTTCATATCATGCCTTGACCCTTGTGTACTCACCAAGGATTGTCCGGTGGATTTTGAGCCTAATTGTAACACATTTTACCACATTTGAGGTTGTGGCCCTTTACTTGTATTGCCTTGCCCACTAAAATTACCTTCAATTTTTGCCCTATTTAGCTTTTCTTGAGTTACACACCCCTCTAATTCTTTCATTTCCCACATTCTAGAACAATCCACTACAACTGTATAAGAAGAAAAAGCCTTCATTTAGGACACTATCGCCTGATACAATGGTCTTACAAACCCATCAATAAACTTCTCTATCCCCATTCTCTCAATAGGAATCAAGTATGGAGCATAATGGGACATGTGTGTGAATCGTCATATTCTGTCACTGTCATATTAGGAGTTTGTTTTAACATCTCAAACTCCTTAGCCCTTGCTCTTCTCACACTCTCTAGAAGAAATCTTTCCATAAATGAGCTAGCAAATTCCTCCAAAGTTAAGGCAGGAAATCCTTAAGGTCTTCCTCTAAACTAACCATCAAACCATGTCTGGGCCATATCTCGTAGTCTAAACTATGCTAACTGGACTGATCTTTCTAAAGAACAACCAAGTGCCTGATAAATTCCACTAACATCATCTTGGAATCGTTATGGATCCTCAAAAACATCAGATCTTATAAATATAGGAGGCTGTAGCTTGATAAACTCAGAATAGGATACATGAATCTCTTACGCATTGGGTGGTGGCTACTACTCATTTTGTGCCTCATTACTTTGAGGGCCTCTTTTTACATGGATTTCACCCTTTTGTCTACCTTGGCCAACTATAGATCCCACCAAGGTCTCAACTGTTCTTTGAAGCCCTTGTATACCAGCCATTAACTCAGCTATATTAGGTATTAGGGTTGCATTGTCTTCAAGGCCTTCATTTCTATTGATTCTAGCATGTCTCCTATGTAAAGGAGGTCTACCTCGGTTGCTACGACCGCTACCTCTACGAATTGGAGAGTGAGGCTTAGTGGATGCCTCATCAGATGCATGATTTGCATCAATTTGTCTACCTTAAGCTCAAGTCTTAGGTGGCATCTCCACCTATATGAGTAATAAACTTTATCAAAACACAAGAAGAAGTTATAACACACAAGTAACTCAAGTAGATAACTTTAAGAATGAGAGAGTGACTAACAACCTATCATGCCTTTAATAGTGTTATGATTATGAGAATGGTCGATAACATTTTCACAATCGTGACTCCCCTTAATATCACTTGCTCCATTAATCATAGGGAAACATAAGCTCTGATACCAACTTTATCACAATCGAAAACTAGGGGCTGAGACTGGCGCATGACCTTAGGACAAAATATAACCATATAGGCCATGCTAGCCTGACACATTGAAAGATAACCTATAACCTGTTTCAAACTTAAGTGAACTTCTACCCAGCACATAAACACTAACTTTTCACATACACAAAGTCCTACACAAACTTTCTCATTTTTCAACATTCGCCTGTTAAATCATATATATATTAACATAAAATTCGTATTGTTTAACAACTAGACAAACCCTTCACAATTATAACAAAATACATACATATGAGTCTACAAAAGTATGCCCTACCTAAAGGTTTAATGGGGCACATTTAAGAGTATTTAAAATTTATAACTTTAAAAAAAATACATAAAAGTTCTACATCAAGCCCACATGAACAAAGTGTGGCTCACTACAAAAAAATGTTCCTCTTTCTCTAAGGAGCTACAAACAATAGACTTGGAGCCAAGTCTCTATCTAAAAAATATTACAACAAAAAGAATGAGTCATGGACTCAGTGAATATATAATATGAATTTCCAACGAAAATGGGACAAGCCATGGCACAACCTTTTCCTTAAAAATAGTTAAATAACTTTTCAATTTCAAAAAGATATCAGAAGAGTTATGCAATCATATTTGACAAAATAACAATTGAAATATCCCCTAGAAGCAAAATACTAAAACATAAGTTTTAAGCTAAGAAGTAGATAATAGATTCTTGAATCATGAAAAATTATCATAGATATAGAATCATAGTAAAAAAATTCAGTATAACATATTCATGATGAATAAGTAATCATAATTAAAGTTAATGAGTTTTAAAAATACATAAACCACTAAAATCACACTTTAAAGTGGGAGATTTCTAGTTATAATTAACAAACATAAGCGTTCCACTCATGAATTAATACTTTCAAAAGAGCTCTCAATTCTAAAGCAACCTATCAAGCTACCATAAACCAATCCATATGTGTTGGCCGGCACACAGGGTTAGCAACTCCCCTGCTAACTGGGGTCCAAACCAAGGTGCACCAAGGCTAATATCATTACTGTTGTTAGCTACAATTTCTAACTAGTCTTCTCCCAAAAAAAATTTATAAAACAGTAAAACACCAAGCATATATATAAATAATAATTATATGAGAAATTATTGAAAATAAATAATTTCATACATTAACAGTTTAAAACAATCTCAAATCATACTCCTTTCAATTATATGTAGTTCACCAAGGCTTTCAATCATGGTAAACAATATCTCCGATATCAAATCATTCCAAACTCATCAAAAATCAAATTTTACAAGCATATATGAAACTTCAACACATTATCACTTTATCCACAATAATCCTTCAAAGAACATTATACAATAAGATTCCAATAGTATGCCATTTCAAAATAAGCCACATAAATCAATTTCCTTATCATAAAGTCATTTTAACATCATTCTTATATACTATAACTCAAGAAAATTTTAAGGTGCTTGTCCTAAGAGTGCCTAGAGCTCTATACATATATAGAATTAAAATACATAGAAAATAATGATAACTAATAAATTAATTAAAATTAATATTTCAAAGTATAGAGAAATTTAGAAAGTATATAAAAATGCGAAAATACACATTATCTACTCACAAATAGGAAAAAATGCTCAAGTTAATTTCTTCCCACTTCTTGAACCATAATGCCACTAGGAAGTGTTCCTTGACCTTGAGTAAGCAATCAAACAATAATTCAAACACAAATCAACACCCAAATACATTTTCAAGCTTCCTATTACAAAACCCCCCAAAATTCACACTATATGCATAATCCTAAAATAATCTAATCTTTACTATCTACTAGCTAATTTAAGCTAATCTAACTCCTAATTAAAAGAATGAAGCTTGGGAATTACCTTATTAAGCAGAAGAGACAAAAAATTTGGAGCTTGTTGTCCAAAACCCCAAAACTCGTATTAATCAGAAACAATAGCAAGAAGCAAGGGAAAACAAGGAGAAATTGTAAGAAAATGTGTAGAATCGTGAAGGAAGGTAGTTATTTCATGTGATTATAAGTGGAAGAGGAAGAAGAAGATGAGAGGAGCTGAAGAGAGGTATTGTTGCGTTAAGTTCTATTTTCGATTCTGTTTCATGCTACTGCTACTGCTGAGTTTCATTTTGTTAGTCTTCGATTAGGGCTTCTTTTTCCGGGTCTGGGTTGCTGGGTGGGTCTGTGTTTGGTATTGGGCAGGTCTATGGGTTTACTGAGCGTGCTGGGCCATTGGGTTTGAGTTTCAACACACTGGATTATGAGTTCAACAACTTTTTTACATTTCTGTCGTTTCCATTTACTTTAGACATAAATGTAAATAAGGAAATACCCCCTATTTGGATTCAAGAAAATCAAAAGTCTAAAGAATAAAAATCTAGATTTTTTATTTTAGTTCAAAATATTGAATTTTGAAAAAATTTAAAATAGTGTCTTCTCAAAATGGTCATTTTAGGTCTTCAAAAATTCATTAAAAATTAGTCTTTGATGCAAAAATACAAGTGGAACAATTATCGAGATTTTTTATTTTTAAATAATATATATTTCATATAGCCCTCCAAGGAAGGTACTTAAACATAGAAAAGTTTTTGAAATTCTAACAGACTCAGCTTTCTTTATGAAATTAACCTAAACAAGAGTATTAATCAAATTAAATCCTTTCAACAAGTTGGAAAAGAAATAGTTTAAGGTAATTTAAGGTAATCTCAAGTTCATATCAAAACTATTTAATCGTATTCTTATGCTATAGCGATTCTATGTTACCTATTAATTGCAGAGCCGTTACACTACCATAGATAGAGGCACTCACATCTTAAGCACTTTATAACTTACTAGCAATAGGATGACTTCATTATAAAAAGTACCAAAATTAAAGCTGCCAATACTCTTTTAGATCCCAAATAGAAATGGATAATTCTCCAATAGATGTAAAAAGACTATTTGTTAAAAAATTCTAGAACTCACATAGAGCTCAAATAGTAGATAAATGGCAATGATACATGAACAAGGAGGCGAATAGGAAGGCATACACTCTAACCTTGGCAAGGATATCTTTGTTGAAACTTGAAATGTTTTCAAGTGATTTTTAATAACCATCAATATAGAGAAATTTGCTAAATAGAGGCAAAGCTCACTATACAACTTCCCCCAAGCCAATGTGGTTGAATAAGAAAGGAGTACTCTCACAATGGTCCATCTTTGAATAAAGAGAAGATTGAAGTAGGATAGCCTTTAAGTGAGAAAATCGTATTTGATCAAAAGTGCAAAGGTCACAAAAGGATAAAATAATCCATCTATGAGACTTAGCATTGGCACGAGATATGCAAAATGAAGACCATGAGGGTTGATGACTAGCTGATAAGTAGGCAATGTTGTCCCTTCTTTTATAGGATCATGTGGATGAGTTAGGATTGTCATACATGGCTTCTTCAAATGCGGGAAAGTATATTTGAAATAAACCATATTTAGATTGATAAGAAAAGCTTCAAAAGATGTGATGATGAAACTCATAAGGTCTTTCAAGAATTTTAAAAAAAGTAAAATGAAAATGATGATGAAATAATAGCAGTCATAGATAATTTACCTTGGAGTTAGCGAGAGTCGCTCCATCAATTGGGGAAAAAGCAGCGGATAAGATTAAATTGAAAGGAGCTATTAACTACATCCATAAACAAGATAGTACATGGTCAATACACAAATAATGAATATGAGATCAAACAAGGAAGCCAGAGTCAAGCTTTTAACTGCATATGCTGTGATGATGATGCGCAACCAAAAGAAAATATCAGTTAATGTACCGAAATGACAAAAACCAAGCAAATATTACAAATCACCAAACTGCAGAATAAGTAGATTATGGCAGGGAAAAAAAACCTTATGTTGAAACCAGATCAATAGAAAATGTGTGATGAGCTCCGACTTGTATTTCATCATCTGGATGGACCATTGCAGGGAGCAGTTAATGAAACAATGCTTCAGGGAATGCCTTGTTCAGATAAGATAGATTTGGAAAGAAAGCCATAATTTCCCTTGTTTCAATAAAACCAAAGATAACATGCACCAATCATTCAGTTTACATATAAGAGAAAGTTAGAAGCTACCACAAAACCAAGTTTTCATTGGAGTTTGGAGGAACTGTAAGAAGGACCTTGTCAGAGGGAGGACCTCCTATTATGGCTAATATATCTGATGCCCTTGATATTGCTTGGATTGGTGAAAGTCATCCAACAAATTTACGATACGCAGAAAATCAACCACCCGTAGAGAAAAACAGAACGCAAGTGGTCAAACCAAAAGGATGACAATATAAAAAATAAAGCGAGAAAAGAAAGACGACAACAAAAATAGATAGAGAAAGCAACAAGAACTAAAATCAGAAAAAAAAAAGCGAAAAAAATTTGACGAACTAACCTTAGATCTCAATGTTCTTGTGATGTGAAGAAAAAGAGAAAAAGAGCACTCTATTTATAATTATTAAGTCAATATACTAGAGTTTCAAAAGAACTTAAATTTTCATATTTCAATCTTTATTTCAAATTACTGGTGAATACTATTTAAAAAAATTCAAAAAGAATGGTGTTAAAGATTAAAAAAAAGTGGTGCAGAAGAGTTTTACTCAATCTCAATTATTATTATTCTACAAGCCATTTTTTTTTTAAAAAAAAATTGCAACCATGTGATTCAATTTCATGTTTATTGGAAGTATCAAAGTAAATCCATATTTTCATGAACCATGTAGTTCACGTGAAAGAAGCTTTGCATGTCATGTGAAAGCATGCACCATATGTAAGGAAAGCATCACATTCAAAGTGAGAATAGAAGGCATATATTTGACGTCCATCTTTATAAACAAGTTTTGAAAAGTTATTCGTTCAGAATTAAAAATTATTTTGTTTAATTTTCACTTCATAAATTGCAATCACTAAGAAAAAAGACTATTAACATGTAAAATCATATGTGAAAAATAAATGACACTATTAACATGTAAAATCATACGTGAAAAATAAATGAGCACATAAAAGTCTTTTAGATGACAGATTAAATTAAACCCAATGAAATCTTATATTAGGTAGAACAAAAATTTTGAGTTTAAAAGATTAGTATGAATATAATAAGTCCCATATTGCTAAAGTCAACTAGATGATGTCCCTATAATTAGCATAAATAAAGGGCTCTACCCACAAAGATCAAGCCATCTGAAGACTTTAACTTCTATTAAGAATATCTAGTTTGAGTTGAAGATTTAAACACTAACATTCAAGCCTCCTCAATTTATATAAAACCTTTGCAAAGAATTTATTTTTGAGCTAAGATCAAACTTATTCAAGTCCTCCACTGAAGTCAAGCATTTAATCATTTTAGCCATGATTAAGCTTCTTCATACCCTTATCTAAAGCTAAAAAATTAATCATTTTAACTGAGATCAAACTTTTTCAAGCCCTTATTTCAAGCCAAAAACTCAACTATTTCAATCAAGATCAAGTTTCTTCAAATCCTTGTTTGAAATCATCAAATTCAGTTATTTGATCTAAGATCAAACTTCCTAAAACCCTCGATCAAAGCCAAGACTCAAAGGATCATCTTGCATTTTTTCAAGAAACTAGGGATTGTACTTCATTTCATCAAAATCAATCAATAAAATCATTTGTTCTACATAAATTTCTTTATTAAGAAGTTTTGTGCATACAACGAAACATTAAATGTCATTAAAGGTGAGGTCTGGAACTTCTTCATAGCATGTGGAGGAATGCCTTTATATTTGTTATGCATAAATTTCTTTATTGAAAAATTTTGTGCCTACAATGAAATGTTAAATGTTGTCAAAGGTGAGGTCTGGAACTTGTTCATAGCGTATGGGGAATGCCTTCAAATGCAAGATATTCATGATAGAGGATCAAATGTCAACAAGATGAATTTTGTTGCATGTAGACTTGGGCATAAGAATTTACTCTTGCTTACACTAAGTATAAAATACATATGTTTTGCTAAGAGTATGATCAATGAATTGATCAAACATATTTAGAAGTTGGGTCTTTGTTTTAAATGGCATTTATGTCAAGAAGGTAGTCTTGGAATCTTCCTCAATAGATATGATTCTGAAGTTGATCTCAATCTGCACAATCGTTAAAATTTGTCATGATTAGCATACAGGAAAGCAAATCTTGGTGTGCAAAGTGATGGAAGTCAGTCTCAATATATATAGTCGCAGAAGTCTGTTATGATCGATAGAGTAATGAAAGTGAATCTTGATGAGGCAAAATGATAAAGTTGTTTATCATGTAATCCGTGAGACATAAACAATTAAAAAAGAATTAAGTCATCTACAATAAAAATGAAATATCATATTATAGAAATCAGCAACAGGTTATAAAAAAGAATAAGCAGTCATATTATGGTCTATATCAATCAGCGAAAAGTGTCAATGTGCAAACCTGCCGCATTTAACAAGGGATATTGTTTCCACTTTGTGAGTCACGTAAATGCAGTCTAAGGGAAGCGATCTTTATTGGAAATATTATAGTAAAATCTTCCTATCCACGAGCTTATTCGAAATCTCGATATTGTATGATGATGAAGTTATTTAAACGTCGAACCAGATGGCAAAGACTTCCTATGGATGATGTTGCATATAATCCCATCCTTGCTAAAATCTTCTCACTGGACCTGCTCACAGAAAACTAAAGAAAAAAAATAGATTAGTGATGCAGGGTTGTATTATTGATTGAAGAAGGGCATCCGGTACTATTACAAGCTCATGTATCGGTGTACAAAATCATTAGCAAGAAAGAATTATTACAAAAAAAACGCACACATGAAAATGAAATCAAGAACACTTATCAAGTAAAAAGAAGAAGATGAAAGAAAACGTCAGACTTGAAAGCCTAATATTCTGCAATGGCCAAAGGACAGAGAGAAAGAGAGAAAATAAAGAAGCAAGAAGAATTGAAGAATTAACCTCAATTTCTCAATGCTTTTGTCATATGAAAGGGCAAAAAAAGGATAATAGTGCTCTATCTATAGCAATGACGATAAAGAGTAGGGTTTCAAAAGAATTCAGAGTTTAAGATTTCAAGTATGATCTCAAATCTCTAGTCATTAATAATTTTTATTCAAAAAAATGAGGAAAAAATTATGAAAAAGAGTTCGATTCAATTTCAGCCATTATTATTGGAAGAGAAAAACTTGCGAAGGATAAAGCATATGAAAAAAAACAATTGCCTTGACAAAGTAGAAGAAAGAATCGTGATAATATGTAACTGACCAGGGGAAAGTTCCAACTGCTATTGGATTATCCGAATACTCTGTTATGCTTATCATGGGCATCAATTACATAGACTTGTGATCAATTATATGGCTAGAAGATGTCCACGCAGTCATGCATATACTTTCAAATGAATTGGAGTCCTACATAAAAATCAATTGCTTTACTTCTCTTTTTTGAATATTTAAAAATCAATTGCACAATAGATATGGACATCACACGTACCTCGGCAGTATGAAATATTACTTATCCCAAAAGTTACATATACAAATATATACATCAAAATGTTGGATCACTCATATAAAATTATGTTCAAATTTTAAGGGGCCATTCGTAGATACATAAAATAAGTCTATTTAAATTTTACATCATAAATTTTAGTTAATAAAAAAAGGCTATTTATTAAAGCATAAAACTCTATGTGAAAAATTATAGACCTCCAAATATCTCTTAGGCAGCAAATTAAAATATGCCAAATGTGCATGATGATGTAGGTCGATCAATTAAAATAAGCCAATGTGTTAATGATGTCAATTGGTGAATAAAATGCAGCCATGTGTTACAGTGCATCATCATGACTAGTAAGAAAATTGTTTTTTTAATAAATTTAAAGGCAATAAATACTAAAGACTAAGATACTTATCCTTAAGCACATCCTGTCAACTCTGCAAATAGAGACTTTACTTGTGCCATTTACAACAAATCATCAAAGAGGAAACTTGAGCCTCTACCAAAACATTTTTGACAAATATCAAACATTCATAGTCTCTCACTTGAATAAAAAATGCTCATTTTGAGTTTGAGATTTTGACCACAACATTCAAGTTCATAAATCTTTTGAAACTTTTCAAACTCAAAGCCTCTATGAGGGTCAAGCTTCAAGTCAAGATCAAGCTTTTTCAAGCTCTTGTTTAAAGCCAGAATTTAACCTTTGAATTGAGATTAAGTTTCTTCAAACCCTCCATCGAAGTTAAGTGTTCGACCTTTGAGTTAAGATTAAGATTCTTCAAGCCCTCATTTGATATTAAATTTAACTATTTGATTTAAGATCAAGCTTTCTTGAAACTGTTAATTGATACAAAGCATCTACCATTTGATCTAAGATCAAGCTTCTCAAACCCCTTGATCAAAATTTATTGAAAAGAAAAATAAGATAAATCATCTTATTCTATTTTCAAGAATACAAAATCAGATATTTTAATCCATGTTCTTCAAGAAATAAATAAAATTATTTGTTCATAGTAAAATTTTTTATTAAGAAATTTTTGGGCACAAATATATATAAAGATGCTCAATAGTAATTTTGCACTTTCTTAACTACTATCATTATAGAATTCAACATTTATATGATTTAAAAAGTGAGATGTACCTATCCTTATATTATTTTTATCATAGGTTTTACTTATATTATAGGTTTTAAATCTTATAGATTTTCTTTATTAGAAGAAAATCACAGGTATTTAGTGTATGTAATACTCTCTTTTACTATAAAATTTTGCCAATTTTCATAGAATCTTAATAATTTTTCTCATAAAAAGCCGTAACATAAAAAATCAATTTTACAATATAAAATATTTGGCACTTCATTAAAAAGTTGCAAACTTCTTAGAAAATTATAAGATTTTTTTCAAGTGATACTATATAAAAATTAAGAACAATGATTTCTAACATGGGCCCAATTCAGAGACCAATAAGAAACCATGTGTCATTAACTTAGTGGAATTCCTCTGTAACGTGACTCGAGACAGTACAGGCAGATGTACCTACGCTTACATTATTTTTAAAATAGGTTTTGCTTCCACATTTTTTCATGGGGAATTACACGATTTAATATAAAATTTTAATTTTTTTTATAAAAATGTGTAATATTTATAAATCTTATATATATTTTAAAAAATCACAGGTATTTAGTGTATGTAATTATATCTTTTATTATAAAATTTTGCCAATTTTCATAGAATGTTACAAATCTTTCTCATAAAAAGCTGTCACATAAAAAATCATATTTACAATACAAAATATTTGGCACTTCATTAAAAAGTTGAAACTTTCTTAGAAAATTATAAGATTTTTTTTTTAAAAAAAAGTGATATGATATAGATATGAAGTAAGAACAATGATTTAATTCTATCATGGGTACAGTTCAAAGACCAATAAGAAACCATGTGTCATTATCTCAGTGGAATTCTATGAAATAAGACTATAAGTGAAATTCCTCAATAATATGACTCGAGACATTATATACATGATTCACATGGAAATATATTTTAGATGGAAACATGTGTTTGACGATTAATCCAACTTTAATATAATTTTATCTAACAAATATAACCATATAATCATTATTTTTTGGAATCTGTTAATTGAAACTTTTAAATCATAATGAAAATAATTTTAAATTCATTGATGAAAGATTTTTTTTAAACTGAAAATCTGAATCTTCCAATCATAAGCCGAAGAGGGAATTTGATCACCTTCTCTCGTGATTATCAATCAGTAATCATAAACAGCAGGGCATCCTGGAAAAACATGTAATTTTACGTTAGCACTGGGAACTTAACACTACTTCAATATAAATTTTATTCAATGTATTAATTTTTTTAATTCAACAATTAGATGTATCTTTCCTATGTATATTTTTGAAAATAGAAGTCAAATTTCAGGACAGATCATATTATTGGATTGGGCAAATAATACTCCTAAGGAAAAAAATATATGGTTGCGGAGCTGAATTTATTGGGTTAATATATATCATTGTAAAATTTTCCCGGCGTTACCCCATTAATAGCACCTAATGATGGATTAGTGCTTAAAATTTAATTCAGCTTCGTGGAAAATATCTTCATAGCTATAAACTATCAAAATTGTAAAAAGAATGATTAATATATTCAAATTAAATTTAATGAGTTTGGTAGTAGATATATCTCTCTTTTTTAGGAAAAAAAACTTATTTTTATTCATTATTATAATTTTAGGAATCATTTTTCTAATAATGAGATATCAAAACACATGTTACTCCTTTATTGATACAAATAAAAGGGATTTTTCTATAGAAATTATGTTTTAAAACGAATGGAGCATTCGTTTTTGTTCCAAAATTTTTAGTGTTACTAAATTTAGTTCCTCCAATCTATTTGTTACTTTTAATTGGCTAAATTTTTTTTCTCCTCCAGTTTTTTATTAACATTTTAAGGTCACGGTGCTTTTTGGAAATTAACAAGTTTGTAAAGTTAAAACAATAATTTAAAAATAGAAGATAAGACGTACCATGATTAAAATTTAACGTTCTTTTTTCATTACTTTCCAATTTTCAAATTTCTCACATTATTTGGAACTAATTGGAAGATCAAACGTGGGATAAAAAAGAACTGTACAATCTTCTCTTTCACTTATCTCCACTCCTATTGGTCCCTTTTTTGGGTTGAGGAAAGATTCTATAGTAAATTGCATTATAGTATCATTTCCAGAACTTCCTTTCAGTGAGGTGTTGGTGCTAATCTTTATGTCAAATAAATGCTGGTTTTATGAATTATTACTATTATATTCCTAAAATACTCTTTTTTAACCCTGAAAATGTGGTTATGAATTAGGAACTTCAAAAAAGTATAACTCTATGATTAGTTAACTAATTTTTGCATATGATCACTTGTTTTCAGCCATCTTCCAATGATGTTTCAACAAAAAAAAAAACAAGAAAATTTAATTTTGGTGGGGTTTACTTGACGAAAAACATGTAAATTGAGTTTAAAACTTTAAATAACTATAACTTTGTGCTCGGTTGTCCAATTGGGGCAAATTTTATATCAATTTCATGTAACTTTTTGAGATTTACACACTTGCAAAAAGCTAAAGGTATTTTTTTCATTCTAGCTCATGAAAAGGCCTTTTTACAATAAGTTTTCTTAATTTTTCTTCATTTTCTTGTCATTTTGTCAAATTTGATCTCATTTTTCTCAATTCAAACTCATTCGAATCCCACATTGGACTTTCATCCCCTAGTTCTTTTGGTATTCAGTAGTGCAATAATAATTTTCTTAATATAAAACTACCAAAGAATAACATATTACTATTTAGAGATCAAATAATAATATATTGGTATGAAAATAGTAATATGTTGTTTTGCAGATAGTAACATCGAACGAAACTCAAAAATAAATGTATAAATAAGTCTCATTAACAACCAAACTACTAAATAACATATTATTACTATTTGGTCACCAAATAGTAGCATATTATTGTTTCATCTCCGAATAGTAACATTGATAAAAAAATATAAAATAAATAAATAAATAAAATTTTATTAACAACTAAAGTGCTAATTAATGGCACATTACTATTTTATCTTTAAACAGTAACATTGACTAAGAATTTCAAATAAATGAATAAATTAAGTCTCATTAAAAATCAAGCTGTCAAATTAAGTTTCCAGATAGTAATATATTACTATTTCATCTCCAAATAGTAACACTGACAAAAAATTCTAAATAAATAGATAAATTAAATCTCATTAACAATCAAGCTGTTAAATAACAGTATATACTATTTGATCTCTAGATAGAAATATATTACTATTTTATTTTTAAATAGTAACATCAACTAAAAACTCAAAATTAATGGATAAATCATGTCTCATTAATAATTAAACTATCAAATAATAACATATTACTCTTTCATCTTCAAACAGTAACATCAACTAAAAACTCTAAATAAATAAATAAATCAAGGGGCAGGACTTCCACACCCCGGATGCAAATGGGGAATGTAAACCCCGGACAGGTGGCTAACTCATTGCCCTTATTTTTAGTTTAATATCATACGCACGGAGTAGAAGATTATTTTCTTCTTCTGTCAAATCAAACTGTATTGGCCCTCAATGTCACGGCAAACTAACTGGACTGGAACACTTTCGTTTCTATTTTTTATTTAAATAATAGGTAAGCATTTAATAATTTTATTTTTTCTATTTCCGCCGGTATTTTTTTTATGGGACTTCAATATTATCACTATTTATTTAAATTAAGATAGTTGAAAACTTATGTAAAATTAATTTTTATTCTACTAACTTTTGAATAAATCCTCATTTCAAGTATGGCATGTTATTAATAGTTTAAAATTTTATCACAAAATATTAAAATTTTGTATAAATTTAAAATTATTCTTGATTATAACTTAAAAATTTTTATGCATTAAATTTTTAAGTCATGTAATATACCTTTACTTTTTCATTCCAATAAAAAAATTATGTTATTAATTTAATAATAATATAATAAAAATATTTAAATAATTTTAATATAAAAATATTAATTTAAAATATTAAGTCAATTTCATTGATTTTTTTAACTTTATAATAAATATACTTATTAATTAAAATAATTATTGGTGATAATAAATTAAACTATAATAGGAGTATTTTTTATTATTTATAAATAAAAAAGATTAATTAACACCAATATAAATATTAAAAGTTTACATTAAATCTTTACTATTAATTCTAACTTATTATAAAAATAAAATTATTAATTCTTTAATCATTATTTAAATGAAAAATCGAAACGAACATGTGCCTTTCAGTCTGCTTGCTGTGATATCAAAGGTCAACTTGATTTGACAAAAGGAGAAAATAATCTCCTACACCGTGCGTATGATTTTAAACCAAAAATAAGAGTCAGGAGTTGGCCACCTGTCCGGGGTTTATATTCCCCATTTACGTCCGGGGTATGGAAGTCCTGCCCTAAATCAAGTCTCATTACCAACCAAGCTATCAAAGAATAGCATGTCACTATTTAGTTTCCAAATAGTAACATGTTACTATTTCATCTCTAAACAATAATATTAACTAAAAACTTAAAATAAATAGATAAATCAAGTATCATTAATAACCAAATTGTCAAATAATAGCACGTTACTATTTCATCTTCAAATAATAACATCAACAAAAAACTTCAAATAAATGGATAAATTATGTCTTATTAACAATTAAATTACTAAATAATAGCATGTTACTATTTGGTCTCCAAATAGTAACGTGTTATTGTTTAGTTTTAAAATAGTAATACTAACTAAAAATCTAAAATAAACGGATAAGTCAAGTCTCATTACTAACCAAACTTCTAGAGAAGAGGATGCTATTGTTTCATCTTGAAATAGTAACATCGACTAAAAATACAAAATAAATAAATAAATCAAGTCTTATTAACAACCAAATTACTTAATAACATTATGTAACTATTTAGTCTCCAAACAGTAACATGTTACTATTTTATCTCCAAATAATAACATTGATAAAAAACTTAAAATAAATAGATAAATCAAGTTTCATTAACAACCAAATTGTCAAATAACAGCATGTTATTATTTTATCTCCAAATAACATTAACTAAAAACTCTAAATAAATGAATAAATTATGTCACATTAACAACTAAGCTACCAAATAATAGCATGTTACTATTTGGTCTTCAGATAGCAACATGTTATTATTTGATTTTAAAATAGTAACACTAACTAAAAACCTAAAATAAATGGATAAGTTAAGTCTCATTAGCAGTCAAACTGCTAAGAAAGAAGATATTACTATTTCATTTCTAAATAGTAACATTAACCAAAAACTTAAAATAAATAGATAAATCAAGTAACAAGATGCTAAACAGTAATATCAATAAAAAATTTAAAATAAATAGATAAATCAAATTTAGTTTTATGCTAAAGAAAAACATGTTAAATTGATAAATTAGGTCTCATTAACAATCAAACTACCAAAAACTACCAAAAAGGAGAATATTACTGTTTGGTCTCCAAATAGTAATATCAATGAAGAACCCAAAATAAATAGACAAATGAATTCCTTTTTTTCTAGCTATTGTTTTTGTGTGTATCTGCATTTTCTTTTCCCCCTAAAAAGATAATCTTGTTTTTATTTGAACTTTTGATATAACAATAATTTATCCAAGATAATTATTTTTAGAAAAAAAGGCAAAAAAAAAGAGATTATTCTGGGAACCTATATAAGGTTTTGTGACTCCAAATTCCTTTTTCATTTTTATTTTACCTAAAAATTTATTTTAATCCCTAA
Source organism: Sindora glabra (assembly GCA_020226215.1). NCBI lineage: Eukaryota > Viridiplantae > Streptophyta > Magnoliopsida > Fabales > Fabaceae > Sindora > Sindora glabra. Next base: position 51,153,369 of record CM035232.1, on the reverse strand, counting down.
AAATTGAATTTTTTATTAATTTATTTATAATTTAAATTTTATATTAATTTAAATTTTATAAAATTAAAATTCTTTAATTTAAATTCTTAGAAGTTTTTAGTTTTTTTTATTTTTATAAAATTAAAATTTCTCTAATTTTAATATGTGGAAAAAAGTTTCTATTTTGATACTTTTAGTTATTTCAGATGGGTTGAGAATTCAGTGGAGTTTGAGAAGCCTGTATTTGTGATCCTCGCTTTATTATCTTTGTGTCGATTGATTTTCATGTGAATTGGACATTTAAGGCATAGCGAAAAGGACTTATGATAGTTTAGAAAAAGTATGTCATCTCCTGTCATTTGGCCTTTGATTCAAAATGCTCTTTAAGGGGGTAGAGTGTGCTAAGGGCCTAGTGGGGTGCCTAGATATTGAGTTAGGAATAGAGTGTATTAGCTTGTGACCATTCCCCTACACATTCAAAACTATAGAATGAGATATAAACCAAGCAAGTAGAATATCTCTCTCCCTATTTAATTATCCATTTTGGCCCGTACTACTTGAAGACTTCATGTGAGGAAGGATCATGTGGTCTAGTCTACAAGAGCGCTTTGGTGACATACAATATTGGTGTATAGACATGTTGTACATGAGACTTGTTGTATAAGTGATAAGTCTTCAATGTCCCATTATCTTTACCAAGTGTGCTAAATGAGGGTTTTAAGAGGGAAGGTTAGCTTGTTCACCATAAATGGCCAGCATGCACCATATGATTTATGCTAGAAAGCCACCGGCTTGTGACAATTAGTATCAGAGCTTAGTTTATGATAGAAAGCCAAGATCCAGTATGTAGTGATTGGTTTTGATGCAGCTTGTTCAATTATATATATGGCATGTGTAAAGTTATCATTCTCATAAACTAGGTGGTATCATTGCTAAATACTTTATAAAAAAGGTACAAGAGATTGGCTTAACTCGATATGCTAGTATACAGGAGGAGGATGATATATTTGAGTGATCATGGATTGGTATATCGGGCCCAAGTATTTATACTAAAATGCTATTTTGCTTTTTAGTGTGCGTAGGACATTGGTTATATTCTTATTCAAAGTAGTGGCATCAAGGGATGCAAACCACCAATAAAAAGGATGAGAGAATTGATCGTCCATCTAATGGAAGAAGCCTCGATCTTGACTAATGGCTCAACATTGTCTAAAGGATTAGTTGAATCAAAAGGTGAATCCTTTGGTTGTGCAATAATGTGTGACCATAGTTAAAGGGCATTAATGGATCATTTCAAAAGAAGTAGTCCAAAATCATGTCAAGGAGGTTTAAAAGGATCAATTTAGTAGAAGAAGCCTTGGTCTTGCTAAAAGGCTTAACTATTGCTTGGGGGATCGATGGAACTAGAGGGTGAAGTTATTAGGAGTGCAAAAATGCATGACTATAATTAGAGGACACATTAGAGTAATGTGTTAAGTGGATTACTCCAATTGGAGTAGTCCAAAATCATGTCAAGGTAGTCTAAAAGGATCATTCATGTTATTAAGAGGAATATTGCTTAGTAGAAGCATAGTCAAAAGGCTAACAATGTGCATAATATGTAGGTTGATAAAGAGAGCACCCAATCACCTATAAGATTCAAGATGAGATACTAGGGACTAGCATATCATAGTCACATATTAATGGCAATGATACTTTAAGGTAGTGGGCTAGGCTACATAGTTGCATAGTAGGGTTCAACCGTGACTTGAAGGAAGGTAGCAGACTAACATTACATCATTGCTTAGTTAAGAGACCTCGCAACATTGAGTTCACATTTGCTCATACATAGGTAAAGTGTAACTCAAGCTAAAGTGTGAGAGGACTCTATGCTCAACCCTGCCTTGCCGTTGAATGGCGGAGCTATCAAGTGGATGTGTTCAATGAAGATGTCAATGGATGTGCTTGAGTGGAATTATGAGAGCCTAGAAATTGTTAGATATTGCTCGAGTTAGGAAGGGTTGTAAGGACTATAATGCTAGTAGGCATCAACTCTGAGAGTAGACTGTGATGGCCAATGAGATGCCACACGATATCGATTTAAAGAGGATTGAAGGATCCAATCAAGTGTGAAAATGGCATTGCTAAGTGCAATAAGTTGACCGAAAGCAAATGAATGGCTTAAGAGCAAGGTTATAGGGCTTTTTGGCATAGATTAAGTGTAAGTCTTGTCTCTTATACTGATGGTTATAGGACATTAGGTGCCAGATATCTATTAGTAGGTGATTCAAAAGTGCTAAACATTATTCATGAGCTATAGTGTTGGCATGCACTTTGGTTGCAATGGAGGTGGCATTCGTGCAAGCTGTAATAATAATAAACACACAATTGCAAGAGCAATTACCTGTCAGATGAGTTATAAATGTAACGAGTTCGGGAGAGCCTTATGGGAAAGTGGCATTAGAGAGAGTGTTGGGACACTTTGAAAGGAAACTACAGTGGTAGCCCCTTTGAGAAATTTATGGAGGATGCATTTTGCCAAGAGAATACTAATGTTAAGAAGGAAACAACCTCGAGATAGGAAACATTTGTAATGCTCAAAGATACATGCATAAATTAGTTGAAGGAGCAATTCAATAGAATAGGTTGAAGACTACTATGAAGTTTTAAAATACTAAGAAGATTCTTCATGGAGCCATGTTAGATTAAAGTATCAATGAGGGCATTGACATTTTGAAGTGGAAGAAAATGTGACAAGTTAGTAGTTATGATAGTTCGATAGGCAAACTTGCTCAGATTGAGACAAGACTTTATGGAAAAATCCAACATGCAGTGATGGTTCTATGACTATAATTTAGGATCAATCCAATTAGTGTACTATTTTTCTCAATTTTCCTGATTTTAGGGGTATTTTGATCATTTCGAATAGTTTGAGAATTCGATGGAGTTTGAGAAACCTATATTTGTGATCTTTGCATTATTATCTTCGTGTTAATTATTTTTCATATGAATTAGACACCTAAAGTATGGCGAAAAGGACTTATGATAGTTCAAAAAAAGTATATCATCTCCTGTCAGTTGGTCTTTAGTTCAAAATGCTTTTTAAGGGAAAAGAGTGTGCTAAAGGCCTAGTGGGGTGCTTGCACACTGAGCAAGGGATGGAGAGTGTTGGCTTGTGGCCATCCCCCTACACACTTAAAACTATGGAATGAGGCATAAACTAAGTGAATAGAATGTCCATTTTCCTATTCAATTATCCCTTTTAGCCTGTATTACCTAGAGGCTTCATATAAGGAAGGATCATGCGATTTGGTATGTAAAAGCGCTTTAGTGACATATGATATTAGTGTGCGGACATGTTGTACATGGGACTTGTCATATGGATGATAAGTATTTAATGTTTTATCATCTTTACCAATCATGCCAAATGAAGGTTTTAAGAGGGAAGATTGACATGTTTGCCATGAGTGGCCAGCATGCGTTGCATTATTTCAATGGAGAGCTATTAGCCCATGACAGGGGTCATGCATGTGGGAGCGCGTGAGGCTCATGCAGTGAGTATTTTAACCCACTTTTTGGCCCAAGATCCTTAAAATTTATTTATTTATTTATTTTCAAAATTTTTATGGCCAATAAATATTTATTTTGAATTTCATAAGATTTATAATGTGTAAAAATGTACTTAATTTATGGATTTTTGGCCTGTAATATTCATGACTATTCTTCACAATATTTTTGAACTTGTTGATAAACCATTCTTTCTAGTTATAAGTTTAGCTATACCTAATAAATTGTCAAACCTTTAATTATGTATTTTTTTTATACATATATGAGTACCAAGAAATTATTTGATTCACACCAATGGATGATTAGGATTATAATAAAGCTATTTTACATAAATAAAATGTTGTCCTTCTAGGAAGTTTAGGATCATATTGCATTAATAATGGATACAACCTATCAATGTGACATTGTTAATGTAATTTTAGGAGTTGGACTCTTTTAGATAGACATGCAACATTTATAATGTGTCAATGTTTCTTGTACCCTATCAGTATGGCTATGTTGATTACATCCTTGTGTAGACTCTCATACAAGCCAAATCATATGATATATATAATTTTGTTAGCGCCACTTTGCCATATAGTTGCTTGACTAATTTTATTTTTAATTAGGAATATGATATAATAACTACGTGGTGCACACATAATTAATATTTCCTAATTTTGCAGTATCATTCTTAGCCTTTCAGCAACTACCTATGAAATAAACTTAATGGAATAAACTATGATGAATAGAAAAAGTCTTTAAACATGTACCTGATAGTTTCTAAGCAAGATTTGTCTCGTAAAGAACTAAAGCTGACTGATCTCTTGTTTGAATCTAGTGCTACAGACAAGACTTATCATAAATGGTGGTATGAGTCAAATCAGATTTATCTTGTAATGATCAAATTTGTTATTAAGAAAGGAATTAGAGAAAGTATTTTAGACAAGGACACTACTGTAGAATATATGAAAGCTATTGGAGAGAAATTCAAGAAACTTGACTAGATTAAAAGCTCTATTATGTCTCCTTACTTGATAACACTTACTATGAAGGAGTTTTAGATGTCAAGGAGCACATCATGAAGATGATTCACTATTATAACAAATTGAAATCATATGGAGTTGATCTAGGAGAAAGCACTTTAGTCTATAGAGTCCTTCAATCATTGCCATCTAAATATAGTTACTTGAGAACTTCTTATAAGTCATAAGAAGCATAGTGGTCAGTAGACCAAATGATTTCTATAGTGACTCAAGAAGAAGAAACCATGAAGAATAACTCATAGCCACCATCTATAAATTACTTATCTCAAGGCTCTAGTAGTAAGTCATATGGTAATGATAAGAAAGGAAAGACACTAGATACTCAAAAATTTGGAAAACTTAAGTTTAAGAAAAGTGGTGAAAAAGGTAAAGGAGACAAAAGAAATTTAAAGGCAAGTGCCATTATTGTAAGATCCCTAGTTATAAGATGTTTGAGTGCTATAAGCTAAAGACTAAGTGTAAAAGGGAAGGTACATATTCCATTATTACCCTTCTAGCTCTAATGTGTTTTGAATCCAATAGTCTTGAAGCATCTTCTGATTTTGGTGGTTAGATTCTGGTACAACTATTCATGTTGCAAATTCTTTCCAAGGCTCAAAATTTGGTGGATCCTAAGTGACATAAAGAAGACTATCTTAGGAGTAATAAGTAATAGGATTGAAGTTGAATGGATAGGATAGATTTCTTTATGTTTGACTTTTAGATATGTTTTAGATTTGAATAATGTCATTTATGTACCTTCTATGAGGAGGAATTTGATTTCTATTTCTATTTTAGACAATTATAGTCATTCCTTTTGGCAAGGAAATGGAAAGATTAAAATTTATTATGATTTTGCTATTGTTGATGTTGCCACTTTACATAATGGTTTATATTATTTGAATTTAAATGATTGTCCTATTGCATCTTTTAAAGTGGATATCAATACTGTGATTAGGCATAAATGTCCTAGAATCAATGAGAACTTTTCCATTTTATGGCATCAACATTTAAGGCACATTTCTAGAGAAAGACTAGAAAGATTAATCATGCAAGGTGTATTGTCGGATCTAGATTTCTTAAATTTTGAAACTTCATTAAAGGAAAATTTCCTTCTAGAGCTAGAAACAAAGGGGCACATAGGTTTAAAAATATTTTAGATTTGATACACACTAACATATGTGGGCCAATCACACCTATAGTTATTGATGGTTTTAAATACTTCATTACATTTATAGATAACCATTCTAGATATGGTTGGATTGACCTTATATATTAAAAATCAAAATCTTTAGATATCTTTAAGAACTTTAAGGCAATAGTTAAGTTAAAAATTGGTGAGGCCATATAGCATGTGAGATTAGAAATCTTGGTCCATTTGCTTTATTTCTATACGAACATAGTATTGAGGCCTAATATACAATGCTTGGCACCTCGCAACAAACTAGGATTGTAGAGAGGTGTAGGCATACCCTAATGGACATGATCAAAAGCATGATTACCCGCTTTTCATTACCAGAGTTCTTATAAGGTGAAGCCTTAAAAGTTGCAGTCTATATCTTGAATCAAGTACCTAGTAAGTCAATTCTAAAGACCCTATATGAACTCTTTACTAGAAAGAAGCCCAGTTTAAAACATATTCGAATATGAGGTTGTAAAGTAGAGGTGAAACCATATAATTTCTAGTTAAAGAAATTGGACTCCAAAACAATTAATGGATTCTTCATTAGGTGCTATACTGGATCCAAAGGTTACAAATTTTATTATTTTACTCATATTACTAAGATTATTGAGTCTGATTGGGCATTCTATTTTCAAGATAACTTGGATAGTAGGAGTTTAGTCCTTAAGGCTATTAATCTACGTGATGAGATCACTATTTTGCAAATGCCTGTTTTGATGTGTTCACTCATTGGCAATGATAATGTTGGAAATCTGAATCAAATAAATGAAGAACCTCATGTTGAAGAGCCTGATCAACTAGCTATTGAACTAAGACAATCTTAATGGGTTCGTAGGCTTGTAATACCAAATGACTATATCGTATACTTGTGGGAATTTGAATTAAATAATATTGATGGGACAGATCCCATATCCTTTCAACAAGCAATGTCAAGTCCTCATTCTTCTAAGTGGCAAGATGCTATGAATGATGAAATTTCCTCTATACATCATAATCATGTATGGGAGCTTGTTAAGTTACCAGATGGATATAAACCAGTCGGTTGTAAATAGATCTTCAAAACCATATAGGGCATCACTAGTGAATTTGAAAAGCATAAAGCCAGACTCATAGTTAAAGGTTACAATCAAAAGGAAGGCATTGATTATATAGAAACCTTCTTTCCTATGTCTACTAAAGATACTTTTAGAGTTGTCATGGCTCTTATTGCATAACTTGACCTTGAACTTCATCATATGGATATCAAGGGTACTTTTCTAAATAAGGACTTGTACGAAGAAGTTTACATGATTTATCCAGATGGTTTTATTGAACTTAGCAAAGAGCACCTAGTGTGCAGACTATGCAGATTCATTTATAGGCTAAAATAAACCTTCAAGCAATGGTACCTAAAGTTTCATATGGTTATTACCTCTCTTGGGTTCATTGAGAATGCTTCAGATTACTGTATTTGTTAGAAATTTAATAGGAGTAATTTTGTCATCTTAATACTTTATGTTAATGATATTTTATTGGCTAGTGACTGAATCAATTTTCTAGATGAGTTAAAATGCATGTTGTCATGCCATTTTGATATAAAGAATCTTAGTGAAGCATCTTTTATTCTTGGAATTTAGATCCATCATGACAGAACTCGTGACATTTTGGGTTTGTCCTAAGCTAATTACATTGAATGGGTGCTTAAAAGATTTAAAATGGACACTTGTGTTACCAATCCAATGCTTACTTAGAAAGGTGATAGGTTATCTCAATCATAGTACCCTCAAACTGATATTGAAAGGACTAAAATGGACAAAATTTCTTACACTTTTTCTATTGGTAGTCTTATGTATGCACATGTATGCACTCATCAAGATATAACTTTTGTTGTTAGTGTGCTTGGTAGATACTTGAGTAATCTTAGGATGGATCATTGGAAAACTGCTAAGATGGTAATAAGATATCTTCAAGGTACCAAGAATCACATGTTGACTTATAGCAGATTTGATTTACTTAAGGTTATTGGTTATTCAGATTCAGATTATGCCTCTTGTATAGATAATCATAAGTCAGTATTTGGATACATATTTATGATGTCTAGAGGAGATGTTTCATGGAAAAGTGTCAAATAAACACTTACAACTACCTCAACTATGGAAGTGGAATATATTGCATGTTATAAGACCACTTGTTAGGTTGTATGGTTGAGGAAGTTGATATCTGGCATGGATTTGGTTAACTTTATATCACAACCTCTAATAATTTTTTGTGATAATTCTTTTGTTGTGTACTTTTCTCATAATCACAAGAATTCTAATCGTACCAAACATTTTAATGTTAAGTTCCTAATCTTTAGAGAGAATCTTAAGCTTCCATGATACACATTCATAATGGAGACATGCTGGCAGATCTGTTAACTAAAGACTTACTTGTAAGAGTATTTAAAAATCATGTTATTCTTATGAGTCTTGTTAAATCTTTTGCTCAAGCCTTAGTTTACTAGGAGTCTGAGATATGCTTGTCCTATTTTTTTAGTTGTTGTTTGAGACCACTTATATAATAATTGCTCACTTTGGATATTGAAACATTGGTGATGTGTTTTATATTATTTGTTTCCTTATTGGATTCAATGATTTTGAGTTGTTTCTTATCTAAACCGTGGTCGAAGGACTAACTTTATATTTTGTTCTTTTTAGATTTTGAAACATTATGTTATTATATATTTAACAATGTTTGTCTCCTAATCAGATTCAGTAATTCTATATGGTTTTGCTCTTTAAATTATGGTTATGGCTTAATATACGTTTATTTGTTATTGTTATTTAAACTTTGTTGTTTCAAATTGACATGCACGCTACAATGCACCAAAATTGTATTAACACTAGTGTGCTATAAAATAATGTTGTATAATGGCCTAACCAAGTCGTACCCCTAGTGATCCTTTGATTTTATCTTTTCTAAATAAATTTCTAACAATATATGCACAATTATTGAATTATTTATGCAATGAAAATATGAAGAATTAATGCAAATAGAATGTAACACAATGAGATAGAATGTGTGTAAAAATAGAATTAAAATAAGAATGCAGAATGTAGTAATGTAATTATGCACTATATGCAAAACAAAATTAAAATTAGGGAGGGGGTTGGTTGCACAAAATTAAACAATTTATAAGCATGAAATGAAGCTTAAAATAGAAGTAAAATAGAAGAGATATTAATGGAATCACACAATCAATTCAAGGAAATTGAGGGCTCTAAATTGGATTAATCATAGATTAATTAGGATTTAACTTTTTCTAATTAATTCTTCAACCTTGAATTACTTAAAATCTCTGCAATAATTCATGAATTCTACGCTAGACAACCACCTAGGATTTGATCAAATAAGATTAGTTGAATTAAGCAATCGTTATAATTCCTAAACTAGATTGAAATTCATTTATGAATAGACTTTAGTTAATTTGAGATAATCCCTCAACCCTCTATCCCTATGCATAAACTATGATTTATCAACCATAATTTCATAACAAAATAGCAAAGAAATCAGAAATCACAAGGGTGAATATCAACTATATCAAATCAACATCCAACACAAGGAATCACAAGAGACTTTCAACGCAAGTAATAAAGAAAGAGGAGAATTAATTAAGAAAGATTAACATTACAAATCATGATCTCATAATCCTCAAGAGGAGAGCCTTAACTCTTTAAATCAATCACAAATTTAGGCTTCCATTGATGAAGAACAAAGAAAGCAAAGAGGAGAAGAGAAGAGCTATGTTGCTGAATGTTGTGTAATTTGAATTGTGTTGTTCTCCTTAGCCCTCTAGCCTATTTATATAACTAAATTATCCTAAAACCTAATTGGATTAGGATTAGATGACTCTTAGGATTACAATTTTCAGAAGAAGGCTTTCAAAATTTCTAGAAGTCTAGGCAAACTTATTCTACAAGTTAATTAACTCTATTAGACACATCAATGATTTCTGCAGGCTTGTCTTCCAAGAAATAGAAGTCAATGAAATTGATTTATTTTGCAAAATCCATCAACATGAAATTGTAGGCTTATGTCTTCTAAAAAATTGGGCACTAGAATCAGGTTCATTGAATCACTATAGCTCTAGATATGGTCCAAAAACAAAAACTGGTTCAGCTATGACAAAAATAAAGTTTTAACTTGTTGGCCAAGTAAAGGCTTGAAGAAGTTCGAACTGAGTTTTGATCAAAATATAAAAGTTGTAGATCTGTCTTTTAGATTTCCATCAATATAAATTTTTCCTCAATCCGACATCTAGAGCCTAAGATATGACTGAAAAACAGAAACAATGTCAAAATTCAACATTTACCAAATAAATTCAGAAACATGTAAAATCAATCCAAAATTACAAAATAAAGCTTATTCTGTAAAATTAAGTACATGTAACACCTAAGAGACATAAAATAGGGAAAAATAAAATAGTATATATTTTTCTCATCACAAATGTTCCATGTAATTAATTATTGGTATCCAAGTGTTAGATTGTTGTATTAAAAATAATAATATTATTATTTATATACATATTTATATATAGATTAGTATTAATTAATTATTGAAATATTTATTTTAAGTAATTAGTTTTATGTTTAACATTAAGCGTAGAACAAATTGGCCCCTAGTTGTGTATAGTCCATGATAGGTTGAATCATACATAGACTCACATGGGTTGAGGCTCCAACTTATAGTTCTTTAAAGGTTAGTAGTTTCCTATAACAAGTCTAACTATATGAAGAAAGAGAATTTTATATAAAAGGGTTACTCCCACTTACCTTCCTTTCTCTCTTTCATCTCTCTTATTTTGCTCCCTTTATTTCCCTCTTCTCTCTCTCTCTCTCCATTTTTATTTGCTAATTTTGTATCCATCTATTACTTTTTCACTCTCTTTCTCTATCTCTCATCTCTCTCTTTCAATTTCTAAGAAAGAGAAGAGAAAGTATTTAGACAATTATGATAATTGATAACTAAATTTTGGATAAAACCAAATAATTATAAATTAATTTTATGATGAAATGATGAAGATGAAAGAGAAAGATTGAAATAATATTCTTTCAATGTCATTTTAAATATTATACTTAACTTTTGATTTTTTTATTATTAAAAAATTAATGACTGCTGTCAAGATAACATTTTAATAATAAAATTGTTATTGTACGGTTAACTTTAAGAATAAAACTTTTATGTATAATATTTTTTCTAATTAAAAGAAAATAATATCGCTTGAGGTAGCAAATAAGAGAAAGTATTTTCTATTACATCTCGTCAAACAACAGAAATTTAATTTATTTTTTAAGCAAAGTACTTTCCGCAAAATTTTTTTTATAAAATAAATAGACTCTTAGATGTTTCATTTTTTTTTCTTGGTTGGATTGAAATTCTTAGTGTCAATATTATTTGTAAGCATACGCTGTGTTTTATTTATAGTATGGATTACAAGAATTATTATATAAATAGTTGTATCATTTTTTACTAGAGATTTGTATAAATGAAGTTATTGATTTCTTTTGAATTTCTACGGTAAAGGAAGATGAAAAGTGCAAAATATATTAAAAAGGATGATTAATAGAGTTCAGAACCTCATTTCATACATAGAAACATAAATAGGCAAAGACTGCAATGTAAATTGATAGAATTTTTTCTTTCATTTTTGCTAATAATATAATCCCATATATATATACATACATATTTATATTTATATTTATATTTATATTATGACTTTCTCCGGCTAGTTAGTCTACAAAAACGGAATTAAGACTTCAATAAATTATAAAGGAAATTAAATTTGATCCATTGTACAGTATAAATTAATTTTATATTATTATCTATTTACATATTTTGTATCAATAAAAATTATGAAAATATTCTTTTTATCAATTAACATTATTAGTTTTTACATGATGTTTGGTGTAGAAAATATTATACTATCAGTGGAACAATTTTTAACTCATTACACAAAGGTTGATGGAAAATTTTTCCATTTTTTTATATTGATGATTAAGAAATTCAAATTAATTAAACCTTGAAAATATTATTTGGAATACATTGAAAAATATATAAAATTTAATTAAAAAGTAGATTTTGATAGTGTTATGATAAATATAATGCTAGAAAGAGGGTAAAACTTTTGTATAAAATATTTTTTGGTTAAATGAAATGAATTCTAGGTGGCGTTTGGTTCACGAAATATTTTTAACATTCTCAGGAATATTGTAGGGGAATATTACATTTCCATATTTGGTTCAAGATTTGAGAAAAAAAATACTTAGAAATGTCACATTTCCAAGAATATTTTTGGCCCAACTTTCCCCCAAAATATTTCCATGGGGAGAGGTAAGAATTTCATATTCCCATGGCATGGGAATGCTAATGCCAAAATAAAAGGATGAAATTATCCTCATATTTAATTATTTTTCTTATTTACCACTTTATCAAATAATTTTTAATTTAAATTGGGAAATAATTATCGCTTTATTTTAAAATATTTTTTATTATTAAAAAATATAATAACATTAATTTTTTAACTATAAGTTCTTCTTTATTGTTGTTTCTAATATTTGAAAGATTTTTTAAATATAATTATATATGCATATGAGTTTTTTTTAAAAAAATAAAACAATAGGCTTGGAGTTTTTTTTAAAAAGGCATATTTATATATAAAAATATAAAATAATAATATTCTTATATTAGGAAAAATTTATAATATAAAACTTAATATCACTATGAAATATAATTGTAAAAATATTTTAACAGTAAAAATTTATAATTTTATAAAAAAAGAAACACTAAGTATATTTAATATTATAATTAATTGAATAAATTACATTCACTTCATTTTGAAAATTGATCTAATAATAATAATACTAATAATTACAATAATAAAATATAAAATATTAAAATATAACAAAGTATAATATATAGAAATATAATACATTAAATTTTAAAATATAATAAAGTGTAAAAATACTTATATATATATTAATAAATTTTTAAATGTTAAATATTGAAATTTAACTTACTACATGTTAATTTTTTTTTATTTATGTAATTTTAAATAAAAATATGATTTATTATATTATATTTTATAATAAAAAATTTGACAACGGTATTTTTGAAACAATCTCAAGATTTTCAAGAATATTAAATATGAACCAAACATAATAATATAATATATTTAGGAATCTAACAAAACATTCTCAGGAAAGTTTATAGTGAACCAAATATAGGAATGTTATATTCTCATTAATTAAATTCTCATGAATGTATACTTTTCTTAGAATGTAAGATTCTGCGAACCAAACATCACCTTAGTGAAATCCTTACTAAATTGGATGAATTTTATAATGGTACAAATATAATTAAAATAGGAATTGTAAATAAAATGAAATTAAATCCTTTTTTATTTAAAGCCAAACATCATTTTTTAAAAAAAGTTCATTTAAAAATGAAATAAAATCTTATTTTTAATCTTGACAAATAAGAGGATAAAGATCACATGTCTATATGGTCAATCAAATTAAGAAAATGAAGATCCGTGACCGAGATTATCTCAGTTTTCCCTCTAGTTTTGGTGGTCAATTGCATAAGTTTGGAGTATCCAAATCAATATTCAAAAAGTTGAAAGCGAATCTGTACAAAGTTTTGCTATTTTTTTTATGGATAATATATATTTTAATAGTTATTTTTTAAAATTAAAATCATTTTTTCTAAAAAAAAGGAACGAGAGAGAAAAGGGAAAATTCCTACACGAAACAAGAGGTGGGTTTGGGTTGATTTTTCTTTATATAGCCGTAAGAATGCCGTACACCGTGAGATTCTTTAGAAAAAAGAGTGAAATTCTCGTGTGTATGATTTTAATTTGCAGAGTGCAAAACATGTTGCAGCTGCAATATTGCAATACATCGTAATTGCAACATTTTTATAAATTGCAGTTGTAGCTGTGTGTTATGACCATAACACCACAATATTAGGGCTGTTACGGCTATAGCAATTGCAATACAACAACTTTTAAGATGTTTTGCTAAATAAAAGCTGAAAATATTAATATTTATTTATAATAAACAATTAATATTAATAATTATATATATTTTTATTACATGTTACGTGAACAATATAAAATTTCACAATTGTAATGCTCGTAACTTGCATTTTTACTGTAGTAACGCTCATAATCACAAAGAACATATTGCTGACTGCAACCACATTAATTAGAAGAGCTAGAATTGTTGTTGAATAGATCTATTGATGGTTGGGCGACTTACTGCCCATTCTTGAAAGACATAGGGAATGGATTCTTTCTAGGCTGGCATATTAATTTAGCCTTTTTCATTTTCCCCCTCTGGTCATTCTTGGAAACCTGCCGTTCTTCCATATATAAGTGTTGCTTGGACTTGAGTGAAGATTCTACAGCTAGTCTTCCTAATGAAATAGAATCCAAATTTAATTTTATAATATAGAAAAAAATAAAGCTATATACTTCACATAATAAAAGCTGAACTTTAAGTTAGTGATTAATTAACTACTAAAGTTTATGCTGCCTTTGGAATCGAGCGACTCTGCCCTGATAAAGCAAAAATTAAAGAAAAGTAACCCCATTATTGTAAAGGGTCGCAATTTGCAGTCAACAATTCCACTGCTTGTACCTAACAAAGTTAAAATACCAAATTAAAAATTCGTTTCCTGTTGTTCATATTTTGGGCTTCATTCTACTTTTTCTGCACAAACTTCTCAAATTCGCATTCTAAGTTTGATATATCCACATTCACGAAGTGTGTTTTATTAGTAAGAAATTGGATACAATATTAGTGTAGATTTTATGTTGGAATTTTATTGTCATTAAAATATTCAGAGTCATTAGTTGCATGTGATTTGTTGGTAAGCAATTTGGATAGAATATATCCGAAGCCACTAGGCGCATATGATTTATTCGCTAGAGAGTTAGGTAGAATATTACTAGAGATTTTAGGTTTGAATCTTCTTTCTCTCATTGTAAAATAGAAAAATTGACATTTCCCGTTTTGTGAAAATTATGTTGATGGGGTATGAACACTTTCATAGGTAGTTATTAATTATATTTTAACTTGCATGATTATAATTTAGTTTTATTAAAGAAGTTTAGGTTCTTTAAATTGGTTGTTGGCTTATATAGTGTTTTCTATAAATAACTGGTAAGTTAGTTAGTGTAATTTCATTGCTACATCAAGTTAGTTTTTGTCATAGTCTCCAGAATGAAATATTTTGCCCTCAAAGTTGACTTGAAGTCTCACCATAGGACTCCCACATGTGACAATACTTTTCTACACATCAACTTGTTATTTGGAATATCAAAGGAAAAAAAAACACATATAAAAGATCAAATTATATGTGAGAACATTAAAAATATAGTTTTTCATATTCATAGCACTAATCTATCCAAATCAAGTGTACATACCAAGACCTTCTCCAAAATGTTATCCTTCAATCCTAGGAGGGCTTTCTTCTAATGAGAAATAGCCATTAATACTTTGAATCATACAATCATTCCAACATAATTAATTCATTGGTTGGCATTTTCTCATCCAACTACCATTTTTCATTGAACTTAATAGGTAATCTCTCACCCTTGGACTGTGCTATAGTAATGCCCTTCAAGGTTGGGGGACCCTTTAAGTTTCTTTTGGTAGGGGCAATTGTCTTTGTTAAATGATCCATATTCTAGATTAAAAAGGAAAAAAAAAGAACCAATGTCAATCATGTATATATAATAAAATTATATATTTACATTACTTAATGATGAAAGAAAGTAGCAAATATAACATTAGTCCTCACAATAAATATTGCACTATTGCATAACAGAACACATAATTTGTATGACAAGCAATTGAACTAAGATTATATATCAATCATCACAGACTCTTTCATTAATTTACATAACTATGGAGCAAACTGAAATCATGGAAATATATAATAAATTTAATGCTCTAAAAAGACACAATAACATATAATTGTGAAGGCAACAAATAAAAATGGTAAATACATTACCACCAAATAGAGCATATCATAACCATATATATTGAATGCAACTAAACCTTAAAAGTATTTCTGAACACAACATATAATATAATACTAAATTTAGCAAAGTACAAAGCTATCACAATGTCACTATACACACATATATACATCCTAACTAGATAAAGCCATATTTAATCATTTAATTTAAAAAAAAGTAATGTGAATAAGAGATGAAAACATACTTGAAAAATTTGTTGATGACTAGTATGACCATGAAGTTAACTCTAAGTGCAAAAGATACATGGCAAAGGTTTTGCAACTTATTGGAGAAATTTTAGTAGTGGAGGTGATATTGGGGAAGTGAGTTTCAAAAAGTAAAAGAGATTGACAATAGATGAGCAAATGAAAGTTATGCAATGAAACAATTATACGTAGGTTTTTTAATTTACATCTAAAGTCCTTAATAAATGACGTTAGACTAATAGAAAATAGATGTATAAAATTAGGATAAAATTAACAAAAATATCTTCAAAAATTAATTTTAACATTAGTTGTTTTAATAATTGAAATCTTAAGGTCCTTTGCCTTTTCAAATATAACAGTTTGCATTCACTTTTTATATTTGTTATAAAATAACTGGCATCTTAATATCACTTTTATTTCTTTAATATGTTGATCAATTTTTAATATCACTGTTGTTTAAAGTTTCCATTCAAATTTTGAAAATTCCATTACATGATTATCAATGTTAGTTTTTTTTTTTATAAAATCATCTTATTTATTTTAATAATCTGAAAATTTTCATTGTTCCTATATAGATGTTGATTTATACAATGACCGACATTTATCAAGTATTGTAGAATTATAATTTTGTAATAGTACATGTAAAATTCTCAATCATAATTTCACACCTTTTTAACTACTATCATTATAGAATTTAATGTTTGTATGATTTAAAAAATAAGATGCACCTACCCTTATATTATTTTTATTCTAGGTGTTACATCCTTATTTCTTCATAAGGTGTTACACAATTTGATCTAAAAAATATTTTTTTTTGATAAAATGTATAATATTTTTATAAAACTTACAGATTTAAAAAAAATCACAAGTATTTAGAGCAAGAAATTTCATCTTTCAATATAAAATATTTTGTAACTTTTTATAAAATCTTATAATGATTTTTCATAGAAAAATGGTAGCATAAAAACCGTACTTATAATACAGAATATTTGACACTTCATTAAAAATTTGCAAACTTTCTTAAAAATTATCTATATTTTTTTAAAAAAATGATGCGACATAAAAACGAAGTAAGATCAATGATTTCTAACATGGGTCCTGTTCAAAGACCGGTAAGAAAGCATGCGCCATTAACGAAGTGAAATTCCTATGTAATAAGACGGTAAGTGGAACTCCCCTAGAATATGACTCGAGACATTACTGACATGAATCATGTGGAAATATATTTTAGATGGAAACATATATTTGGCAATTAAACCAACTTTCGTATAATTTTGATAAACAATATACCCTCATAATCATTATTTTTTTTGGAATCTGTTAATCAAAATTTTTAGATCATAATGAACATAATTTTTAATTAATTGAATTTTTTTAGACTTAAAATCTGCATTATCCAATATTAAGCTCATGAGGGAATTCGACCAACTTCTCTTGTGGTTATCAATCAGTAATCATAAACAGCAGGGCATTCCTGAAAAATATCTAATTCCACAAAGCCTATGCTATTTTAATATATTTTATATTAAATATATTATTATTTTTACTCAGCAATCTTATCTGTTTTTTCTCAATGTATTTTCAAAAATAGAAATCAAATCAAATTTCATAATAAATCACATTGTTGAGTTGGATAAACAATATGCTCAAAAAAATTTATAAGATTAGTACTAAATTTTCAGGATTAATATAGCACTGTAAATTTTTCCAGCATTACTCCGTTAATAGCACCTAACGATGAATTAGTGCTTTCAATTCTGGCTGAAAATATCTTCTATATTAATATAATTATAAAAATATAAAAATAGTAGAAAATGATTAATATGTTTAATATTAAATATAATGAATTTAATCGAGAACAATTTTAATTTTTTTGAAGTTGTTTTCCTTCACTACAATACCTCTAAGAATCATTTTTTCTTTTAATCACAAGTGATTAAAACATGCCATACTCCTTCACTCATATATGAAGAAAAAATTATGAAACTCATGTTATAAAAATACATGAAGCATTAATGTTTGCACTAAAAATTTTAGTGTAACTAAATTCACTTGCACCAAATTATTTGTTGGTTTTAGTTAACGAAAATTTTTTCCTTCCACCAGTTTTTGATTAATGTTTTAAGCTCATGGTGCTTTCTGGAAGCTAGAAAGTTTATAAAGCTACAATGATTTGAAAAACAGAAGATAAGATATACTATGATCAAAGTTTAACTTTATTTTCTCATCTCTCTCCAATTTTCGTATTTCTCACATTATTTAAAACAAATTGGAAGATCAAATGCGGGGTAAAAATGACCTGTGTAATCTTCTCTTTCACTTACTTCCACCCCTACTGGTCCATTCGTAGGCCGATAAAAGATTCTATCATAGTTTTTTTATCATGGTTGGCAATCACAATGTTATAAGCATTATATTGTCATTTTATATTATTTCACAATCATATTTTTTTTTGAAATTTTTCATTGCAATATTACTTCATTGCAAAACTGCATTTTTCCTTAGTTTAATTTTCGTTTTTGTATAAGAAAAGGTAGGAAAATGAGCTAATGGTTTGTAGGAACTGCCAACAAACCAACTCAAAAGTCTTAATTGCATAATTGAATTAACCCATGTTGGCCCTTTAATTTAATTCATACTATAATGATTGCATTTTTCTGTATATACCACATGCAATAAAATCATAACTATGACAGTAACGATAATTGTAATTTAAAGTCATAATTATCTGCAATATAGCAATTTCAGCGTTGCAAAAAAATTAGAGCATTTGCTTGTTGGCTATGTTTTATAACTAACAAAGGTTAATAAAAATAATAATTAAAAATCAATATGAATTTATTATAACTGAATGTTGAATTGATTTGCCTATAATCAAAATTGATTTGATTATAGTTAAATTTTTATTATTATTAATCCTGTAACTCCCTATGAAGAAATGCGGAAGTATATAATAAAAATAATATAAGGGTAGGTGTATCTTATTTTTTAAATAATATAAATGTTAAACTCTATAATAATAGTAGTTATGAAGTTGTAAAATTATGATTGAGAATCTTTCATGCACCACTATAGAATTACAATATTTATTCTTGTAAGCTCTAAAAAGATGGATTTCTAGATAAGAGCAACAGTGTTTATTTTGTTATTAACTGTTGAATTAAAAGAAATGATTTTTGGTAAATACTAAAAAAATAATGATATAATCAAATGATCATATAATTACATATTCTTAATTAATTAAATTTAATATTTTATTTTTATTTTAATAACATAATAAATGATAATATAATTAATACTAGAATCATATTTAATGTTAAATTTATATCTTGATAATATATTATTATTAACATTAGTATATCTAATTTATTATATTCTAAAAGTAAATTTGAAAATATTAAATTTAATTAGTTGGGATATGCGATTTATACTTTTTAATGATAAAATTTTTAAATCTGATTAGTGGGAGATACACATACATAATGAAAAGAAGAGAAGAAAATATACTTGAAAATTTTGTTAATAACTAGAATAACTACAAAGCTAACTTTGAGTGTAGAAGAAACATGGCAGAGCTTTTGGGACTTATTGGACAAATTTTAGCGGTGGAGACAATGCTAGGGAAGCAGTTTTCAAAAAGTAAAAGTGATTGGAAATAGAAGAACAAAGAAAAATTATATTACAACCAATGTGTTTAATAAACAATGTTAGATTGATAAAAAATAGATATATAAAGTTAGGTTGATTTTAACAAAAATATTATTAAGAAATCAATTTTAACATTGGTTGTTTTAATAGCAAAAGTCTTAAGGTCCTTTTGCCTTTTCAAATATAATGCTTTTTATTCATTTCTTATGTTGGTTACAAAATAACCGACGTCTTAAAATTACGTCTATTTTTTAGACTTATTGACCTCGATTGAAACATGTCACTTTTTAATATCATTGCCAACTTAAATTTCCATTTAAATTTTAAAAATATCATTGTGTAATTATAAATGCTAATTTTTTAAAAAATCATTATCTTCTTTTTCTCTAATAATTTAAAAAATGTCAATGTAATTATATAGATGTTGATTAATACTATCATCAATGTTCATTGATTATCATAGAATATTGTAATTCTATAGTAGTGTATGTAAAAATTCTGGATCATAAGTTCACATCTTCTTAACTATCATCATTATAGAATTTAATATTTATATGATTTAAAAAATAAGATGCACCTACCCTTATATTATTTTTATTATAAGTTTTACTCCCTCATTTCTTCTTAGGGAGATACAGGATTTAATATAAAAATATAATTTTTTTTGGAGAAAATAGATAATATTTTTATAAAACTTACAAATTTTCTTAAAAAAATCACCAGTATTCAAAGCATAAAATTCCATCTTTTATCATAAAATATTTTGTAAAATTTTTATAAAATCTTATAAATTTTTTTCATAAAAAACAGTAACAAAAAAATCATATTTGCAATACGAAATATTTGACACTTGATTAAAAAAGTTGCAAACTGTCTTCAAAAATTATAATTTTAAAAAAAGGTGATACGATATAAAAATGAAGATCAATGATCTCCCACACGGGTCCTGTTGAAAGACCAATAAGAAAGTATGTGCCGTTAGCTAAGGGGAATTCCTATGTAATAAGACTATAAGTGGAATTCCTCTAAAATATGACTCGAGACATTAGTGACATGATTCACATGGAAATAGATTTTGGATGGAAACATATATTTGGTAATTAAACCAACGTTAATATAATTTTGTTAAACAACATAACCTCATAGTCACTATTTTTTGGAATTGGTTAATTAAAAATTTTAAATCATAATGAACATAATTTTTATTCATTGAAAATTTTAAACTCAAAATCTGACTCATCCAATGTTAAACTCAAGAGGGAATTCGAGCAACTTCTCTCGTGGTTATCAATCAGTAATCATAAACAGCAGGGAATTCGTGAAAAATATCTAATTCCCCAGAATTTAAGGCTATTTTAATATAATTTTTGTTAAACATATCATTTTTTTTACTCAGCAATCTGATCTGTTTTCTCTCAGTGTATTTTTAAAAATAAAAATCAAATGAAATTTGATAATAAATCATATTATTGAGTTGGATAAATAATTTACTTAAAAAAATTAGAAGATTAGTACTAAATTTTCAGGATTAGCATATTACTGTAAAATTTTCCAACATCACCCCACTATCAGCACCTAATGATGAATTGGCGCTTAAAATTCAATTCATTTGTTCTGGCCAAAAATATCTTTTATATAACAATAATTATAAATTATTAAAATGGTGAAGAATAATTAATATGTTCAATATTTAATATAATAAATTTGATGAAGAACAACTTCCTCTTTTTTGTTTTCCTTCACTTACTATACCTCTAAGAATCAATAATTTTTTAATCATAAGCAATTAAAATACACTATACTACTTCACTTTTGTAAAAAAAAAAAAAGTTTTTTTTATAAAGGTTATGTTATGTAAAAAAAATGAAGCATTAATTTTTATACTAAAAATTTTGGTGTAACTAAATTTACTTCCTCCAAATTATTTGTTGGTTTTAGTTGACGAAATTTTTTTCTCTCTGCCAGTTTTTGATTAATATTTTAAGCTCGTGGTATTTTTTGGAAATTAGAAAGTTTGGAAAGTTAAAATAATGATTTAAAAAAAAGGAAGATAAGATATATTATGATTAAAGTTTAACTTTGTTTTCTCATCTCTCTCCAATTTAAGTATTTCTCATATTATTTAAAACAAATTGGAAGATCAAAAGTGGGGTAAAAAAGAACTGTGTAACCTTCTATTTCACTTATTTCCACTCCTATTAGTCCCTTTCTAGGCCGAGAAAAGATTCTATCATATTTTTTAAGACGTGGTTGGCAATCGCAATGTTATGTGCATTATATTATTATTTTATATTATTTCACAATTATAATTTTTTTTTGTAATTTTTCATTGCAATATTACTTCATTGCAAAACTTCATTTTTTCCTAATTTTTATTTTTTTGGTATAAGAAAAAGGTAGAAAGTGAGCTGATGGTTTGTTGGAACTACCAATAAGTCAACTCAAAGTCTTAATCACATAATTGAATTAACCCGTGTTGGTCCTTAATTTAATTTATATAATAGTGGTTACATTTTTTCGTCTATACCATAAGCAACAAAATCATAACCATGACAGTAATCATAAATGTAATTTAAAGCCATAATTATTTTCAATATAGGAATTTAGTGTTATTAAAATAATTAGAGCATTTGCTTGTTGCCTATGTTTTATAACTAACAAAAAAATTAATAAAAAAATAATTGAAATTGATTTTATTTTTCTTTTGGGTTCGGGAGGGATAATAAATTAGGAGATGGGGAAAGGTTTGGGTGGGATTCAATCCCATATGTTATGTACCACACGGACTTGAGGGCATAGTATTGTGCAACAAAGTTCAAGCCGTCGATGATTATTGAAATTGCATTTGGGAGAGTTTTAAACCAACGATTCTGGGCCCAAGTCAAAGACCACTTAAGAAACAAGCTGCCACCTTACTGTCTGAGTGTGGAAACTTTCTATGCTACCATTTCAGTCCTTTTTCTTTCCATTTTGAGAGTGTTTACTATGGACAATCTACCCCCATTAAATTAATGCTAATACTTAATTCATTTTGGGGACAAATTATTACTATTTTAAAATGTATTAAATCATAATCATTTTATTAATATTATAAATTTATATACAAATTAATTTAAATAAAATTTTCTTTTATCATTTGGTATCGTCTATTATGTACCATTTTTCTTTGAAGAATGACAAATAAATCTTTTACGGTCTTATTATAAAATAAGCGAAAAAAATTCAAATACCACAGCAAAATGTAGTTCTATATTCATTTATCTTTAATATTACAGAAACATGGTAAAAAGAAAATGTAAATGATTCAAATTTTGTAGGTATGATCTGTATGTTCTCTCTCTCTCTCTCTCTCTCGTCCCTCCCTCCGTCTTTTCTTTCCAATTTGATTATTTTTTTGGTCATGTTGGAGGGAGACCCACAAGATTTTTTATAAGTACCATTATATATAGAAAAAATTTTGCGCCCCACTGCTCATTAAAAATTTTCTGTTTATTTCTGCCTAGCATAATAAGAAAATGAGCAAAATAAAATCGAGAAGATCCAAATACTGACGCAAGATCTAACAAACCAGATGACAAGTGCCATGATGTCATCCCCACATTCCCTCCGTTATTAAAGGCCACCACCCTTCTCTAATTTTCCAGATCGGACACATTACAAACTCCAAGATGTCTCCAAAATGCTCTCTAGCGTTGGTCCTCGCTGTGACACTGTTTCTCACAGCAACCTCTCTCACTGTGAAGCCACAAACAAAGCCGCCAGGAAATGGACATAAGGACGACAAAGGACATGACGGCTCCGATGTTAAAGAGCTTGCCAAGACGGAGAAGCCACCAGGCAAAGGACATGTTGGCGGCAGCTCCAATATTAACGAGCTCGCCGCAAATGTGAAGCCTCGCAAAGGACACCGTCCTGATCCTGATGAACGACATGCTAACAAGGAGGCGGTTTTCAGCAACAACCACAACAATAAGGCTGGTGAGTATCATGTTACTTAAAATCCGTCTATTCACGGTGGCAAGTGCAGGCCTGGTGACCCTAATCCTCACCTTAATGAAAACATGGCCAAGAAAATTAAGCCTGGTGACCCTGGTATTGGAGCCTGAGGGCTTTGAAGGTCTTTGAATGCTATGATCATATATATAAAAAATTGCAGAAATAATAGCACCTTAAGATTTAAAAAACGGTTTGCAACTGCAATATTATCTGCAATATTACATTTTCGGAGCAGATCGCATCCACAATTTTCTGTAATTTTAGACTGTTAAGGCCGCATTTTTTCGCATTAATCCGCATCGTGACGCGACCGCAACCGCGATCACAACTACAATTTAAATCCCTGATAGTACCAGCTGATATCATTCCTTTATGGATGATGCATAGATTCTCTCTCCGTATGCTTTAGCCACTTGATGTATTTCAGTTTGTCTTCCTTCGTATGTAAGAATAGTTTGTGTTCCTTTTCTATAAATCTCTTGCTCTTCCTATGCTTTTAAATTGCCTTTCCACTCAGCATGATATTATTATTGCTGTTATGGCTATTGTTGCACTCAAGGATTTAAATTGCGGTTGCGGTCGAATCGCGATACAGACAAATGCAGAAAAATACGGTTATAACGGTATAAAATTGTAAAAAAATTACGGATGCGGTCTACCCCAAAAATGCAATATTATGAGTAATATTGCGGTCACGGATCGTTTTTTAAATCTTAGGTTGCACTGTAGACTGTTAAACCCCAATTTGTTTTCCAAGATCTATTCAATTTTGCTAATTACAACTGTAACCAAATTACAATTTAAGATTATGATAGCTTATATAACAACTTTTGGGCTTGTCATGGGTCTAGTTGAGTTTTAAAATTTTGAAGCAAGATTCCAAATTATGATCCGTAATGATAATATTATTCTTAAAGATAATGTCACTACTATAATTATTCAGAATTTTGTACTGTAATAGTTTTATTTTCTTGTATTTATCTAAAATTTTGTTAATTATATTAAAACCATAGCAGTAATTTATAATTATATTTTCAAATCATACATCATTAAAAGAAAAAAGATTTGGAACTTGAGATGGAATTAATGCAAAAAAATGCTTAAAAACCGGACTTTTTAACAAATTAGTGAAAATTAAAACTTATTCGACATCATTCCAAAAAAAAAAATGTTCTGAAAACAAGCGAATGAAAGTTTTCTCTTCTCTTTTTTTCATTGTAATGAAAGTTCTCTTCTCTTTAGTTGTATTGGTTTGAGACTCAAGCCTTGAGAAGAGTAATTAAATTATCATACTTTGCTTCATTTATTATTTTATATGCAGCATATTTTATAAAATTATGTGAAAATTTTCTCTCATTCTTATTTTTAATAAAATTTATTGTCCTACTTACCGAATTAATAGGATATCATTTTTTATTGTGCACTTTAACCTTAAGGTCTTTTGTTTATGGGAAAAATATTTTTCTGAAAATTGTTTACTAACTCTTTTATGTTTGGAAATAATAAAAAAGTTGGTCAAAGAAAAGTTGATTTTGGTCGATTGAAATTAATAGTGTATTTGAAGAATGTAATTTCCTTTTTGGAGAAAATAATTTTTCTAAATCACTTTGTATTATATAATTTTATTTTCTCTTTCCACTTTATTTATTCCTTTTTCTCTCTCATCTCTCCTATCTTTTTCTCTTTACTATCTTCTCTCCCCTCTCATTTTTCTAACTTTATTTGCACTTTGGAAGACATTTTTTGTAAGAAAATCTCATTTCTTTATATAAAAAATGAAAGAGTGCCAAGTGCAACTATACTTTTGATTAACAAAATGATACCTAGAATCATAATAATTGAAGGAAATAACATTTTCATTTAAAAAGGGGGAGTTATCTTTCACCAAACTGCTTATATTTAATATTGTACATCTAAATTATTTTTCACTATTTTGATATTTTATAATTATATTTTCTATGGAAAATGTTTCTTATCAAAACAAATTCAACCTTCATTTTCCTCCATTCCCCGACCTCACTCTCTTTCCCTCTTTCTCTCTCAGACTAAGACAATATATTGTTCCATTCCTCCTTCACTCCCTCCCTCATCTCTTTCCTTTTAACTCTAGGAATAAATAATATATTAAAAATAGTGGTCAGGAAGTGTTTGGATAATTATGATAGTTGATAAATGTTTTTAATTTTAGATAAAATCAAATGATTGTAAATTAATTTTATGATGAAATGATGAAGATAAAAAAAAGAAAGATGTAAATATTTTTTTTTAATATTATTTTTAATATAAATTATACTTAACTCTTTTTTTAATATTAAAGATTTGTTGACAGCTTTCTGGATAACATTTTTATAATAAAACGATTATTGCATGGTTTAACTTTAAAGATAAAATTTGTATGTATAATAGTTTTTTAAATAAAGGAAAATAATATCACATTGTACATAAAATAAGATAAATTATTTTCTGTTATATCTTGTCAAACAACAAAAGATCATTCGACTTTCTTAAGAAAGCATTTAAATTTTTTTTCGGAGAAATAAACAAATCTTTAGTGTGTGCCTAGGATTTAAAAAACGATCCGCGACCGCAATATTGCCCGCAATATTGCGTTTTCGGGGGAGACCGCATCCGCGATTTCCCGCAATTTTAGACCGTTATGGCCGCATTTTTCCGCATTCATCTGCATCGCGACGCGACCGCGATCGCGACCGCAACCGCAATTTAAATCCCTGGTGTGTGCTTCAAATTTTTTTTGTTTGATTGGATTGAAATTATTAGTGCCAATATTATTTATAAATATACATTGTCCTTTATTTATAGTATGAATTGTATAAATAGCTGTATCATTTTTTTGAAATAGATTTTTGTGTATGAAGTTATTGATGTCTTTTCAATTTCTACCAGAAACTAAGATGAAAATTTCAAATAACATTTAAAAAAGATGATTAACATAGTTCAGAACCACATTTCATTCATAGAAACAAAAATAGGCAAAGACGTAAAATAGATTGGTAGATTATTTTCTTTCAATTATTGTAACAACATATCCAAACACACGCATCATGACTTTCTCTCACTCACACATACTCATATTATGACTTTCTCCAATTAGTGTGGGAAAATTGAATTTGGTCATATTTAATTTTCAAAGACATGAATAAATTTTAAAATTGAGAAAACTGAATTTGGTCGTATTTAATTTTCAAAGATATAAATAAATTATAAAATTGAGAAACACTATTAATGCAAACTCCACCAACATAAAGGTGGGGAGGAAGGCTTTTGCATTTTTTTTATATCGATGATTAAGAAATGCGTATTAACCAAACCTTGAGCATACTATTCAGCTCTCAGTACCCCTCACTGATTTAAAGTGTAATTAGTGGTTTAAACTTTTTTAATATATTATCGGTAGAGAATTTTGGGCCAAACACCTTCAGCAAACTACTTAAAGCCTTCACCACTTAATTACACCATAATAAAACACAAGCATAATAATAATAATAATAAAAATAATTTCTTATAAAAATCACATTTCAGTATGATAAATTAAATTATGAAAATGAGGATGCATAATAGAAATTATTTCAGTTTTCTCTCTAGTTTTGGTGGTCAATTGCGTAATTTTAGAGTGTGAAGATCAAGATCTTAATAAGTTGAAAGCAGTTCAGTACAAAATTTTCGTGTTTTATATTTTTTTGGGATAATATATATATTAATTGTTATTTTTAAATTAAGATTACTTCGTTTTAAAAGAAAGGGAAGAGAAAAGAAAAGGAAATTCGTTGATGAAATTTTGCCGGAGGTGGGGTAGGATTGATATTCCTATTTCCTATATATAGCAGAGGAGAATGCAGTACACAAGGTGAGAAGAAATATTGAGCAGTGGATGGAAAGAAAGGCGTGGCCTATAGCATAAGATTCTTAGAAAGAAGAAAGAGTGAAATTCTCTTGTGGGCGTGGTTTTAAACTGCAGAGTACAAAACATGTTGCAGCTGCAATATTGCAATACACTGTACGTAATTGCCATGTATTTATAAATTACAATCGAAGCTGTGTGTTGTGGCCATAATACCACAATATTATAACTGTTACAGCTACACTAA
Organism: Sindora glabra; assembly: GCA_020226215.1. Lineage (NCBI taxonomy): Eukaryota > Viridiplantae > Streptophyta > Magnoliopsida > Fabales > Fabaceae > Sindora > Sindora glabra. The sequence continues at coordinate 51,125,659 of CM035232.1, read as the reverse complement.
CTGCAATACAATAATTATTGAGATTTTTTTATAAAATAAAAATGAAAAATCATAATAATTTACTTATAAATATATTTTATTTGTTCTTATAAATAAAAGAAAATTATTCTGACTTCCCCTTTGATTTTCAAAACTTATACAAATCTCCCATCTATTTTCAAAACCTACACAAACCTCCCCTCTATTCTTAAAATAAATAAATAAAAATATATAGTCCTCCCTCAAAATTTTAAAAACTTACACAAGCCTCCCCTCCAGTTTTTGAAAATAGAGGGGAGGTTTGTTTAAGTTTTCAAAACTTTGAGGGAGGTTTGTGTATTTTTATTTTGAAAACAGAGGGGAGGTTTGTATAGGTTTTGAAAATAGAAGAGAGATTTGTATAAATTTTTAATACTTCAGGGGAGGTCAGAATATTTTTTTTATAAATAAAAATTAATATTAATAATTATACATATTTTTATTATATATTAATATTAATAATAAAAATTAAAATTTTAGAACCGTAATATTTGTAACTTGCATTTTTACTTTTGTAATGCTCACAGTTACCAAAAAGGAAAAAGAAAAAGAAAAGGCATCGCAGCTGCAATTGCAACTCCAACCACATTTATTAGAAGGCTAGAATTGTTAATATTGAATAGAACTATTCATGGTTGGGCGACTAACTGCCCATTCTTAAAAAAATATACGACATGGATTCTTTTTAATGCTAGCATATTAATTTAGCATTTTTTTCCCTTTTTTCCATCTGGTTATCGGTGGAAGCCTACAGCTCTTTCACATATACCTATTGCTTGGACTTAAGGGAAGACTCTACAGCTGGTCTTCCTAATGAGAAAAGAATCCAAATTATAAAATTTTGTAATATAGAAAAATGTAAAGCTATGTGCTTTACATGACAAAAGATGAACTTTAGTTGGTGGCTAACTACCAAAGTTTATGCTGCTTTTGGAATTTAGCAACCTTGCCCCGATAAAGCAAGAATTTAAAAATTAAAGAAAAGCAACCTTGTACATTATTTTAAAAGATCTACCTACCATGAGAAAGGTTTTCTTCACTAATCTGCACTTTTCACATATGCCTTTGCTTCTATCCATAATAAAGGGTGGCTATTCGCAGTCAACAATTCTATTGCTTGTACCTAACAAAGTTAAAATATCAAATTAAAAATGAACGTTATAGTTTTTCTTTCACTAAATTCTTTTCCAGTTGTTCATATTTTTTGGGCTTCACTCTACTTTTTATTTTAAAATGTAAATATAATTATTTAAAATATAATTAATTATATTTTATAAAATTACAAATTTATTTATACACGTATTTTTGTTTAGTTATAGTTCAAATTAAGGACACAACTAAGGATACGAGTTGTCTATTAAAAAAATGAAGAAGGATAAATAAAAAAATGATAATTAAGTTATAAGATACTAGTCACAAGGTATCTTATAAAAATTTTTAAATCAAAACTTATTTTTTAATAAATTAGTATGTGAAATCATTTTAAAAAATATCTTATATTTTTTAAATGGGTCAATAACTTATAATTTAATTATTTTTTGTGCAAAACACAACCCTATTTTATCAGTGAAAACTCAATTCTTCCGGAAATTGACCTAAAGCCAATTACATTTATCTAACTATAGTCTCCAAGAAATCTAATGTTACTTTTATTTTTTCCAGTTCACTTCAGTTACATTCAAAACATACTTAACAAATTAAACACAAAGATACCGCGTATTACATCTAATAAATCAGATTTTTGTATGTTCAATTGTAACATACCTCTTATCATATCTAATAAATGAAATCCCATTATTAATATTTAATAATTTCATTAACATGGAACTAAAAAAGGAAATCAGATTTTTATTATATCTACATTTTATAAAATTGGGAAATGAACACTAAAATTAAGTGCTTTTTATTTATTATGCAAGGCATATAAGAATTTTGTGAAAATTTTGTAATTGATACATATAAGAATTCTCCGTTCCAATCTTGGATTCAATACTTAGAATTTGGTAAACTGTAATAATAATAATTAAAGTTAATTTTAAGGAAACTTTGAGATGTGGACCCAATTTAACGATCATAAAACAATATGATCGTATGTGAAAGGGTAGAATTCATACATAATGTGAATCAAGACTTAACAAACCTAATGACGTGTTACATGATGCCACGACACGCAGTTCCCCAAAATAAAAGACCATCCCTCATCTCAAGTTCTCACACAATAAATAGAAATTAAAACCTTAAAAATGTCTCCAAAATGCTCTCTACTGGTCGTTCTTGCTGTTGTACTCCTTCATACAGCAACCTCTCTTGTTGATGATCACCCAAAACCCGAAATCACAGGAAACCCAAAGCCTTCCCACACTCATCATCTTCCTGCACACGTGAAGCCACTTGCATCAACTTTAAATAGATCGAAACCTGGTCGTGGTGTCAGTCAAAGCATCCCAAACAAGCGTCCATTCACGAAGAACCAGCCATCAACCACAGTACTCGGGAATGAACTTGCTGCATCCACGAATAACTCGCGCCGATCTCGCAGCGGAAGTCAATCTCGCGCTAACGAGGAAGCGAAATACGGCCGCCGCAAAAATAAGATTGGAGGATATGGTGTTTTAGAGGAGGTCAAGAAAGACCAGGTGAAGGATAAGCCTGCAGGTCGTCATGTTGATGAAGAGGTGAAGAAAAACAGGAAACCAGGCACTGGCAACTGAGGGATCGGACAGAGATTGGTTGGTGAGAAGGTTATAGGCAAATATTAATATTTGTAGCAATAATAGTAGCAATTTATCTCATTCCTTCATGGATGATCGCATGGATTGCTCCCTTTACGTGTTTTAGCCATTTATTCTCATAGTCACACTTCTCATGTATCCTGTCCAAGATTGAAAATTATATCTAAATCTATAAAATGTTGTTTGAATTAACGAATATTTATCTAATAGATCATATTTAATTTAAATCAACTATTTACGTTCAGAATTGGATATCACAAATTATAACGAATATTTATCCTTTTCAGAAAAGTGCTAACTAAGACGACATATTGATGTGTGTTAAATTTACCAAAATAATTATTTTCTATTCTCACAAGAAGTTATAGCACTAATAAGTCTGGGTCTAAGTGTTGAACTTTAGAGACCAATTGATCAATTCATAATGAAATAGATACCCAAGAGAAAAGGGAGCCATTAATTGCAACAAAAGATTTATATGAAATGCAAAATGTAAATGTAAAGAAATACATAATTTAAATATAAAGAAGAGTGTTAGAAGGCAAAACCATGTGATGAATAAATAATTATGCCCAGTTTGTATTTACTATTCATCCTTATCATGATGGATTTTTTTTTATGATAGTAATTTGCTTATCCATGCAAAGTTTAATCTTTTCAAAATTTGCAGGACATATTGGTGTGCTTTTGCCCATTGTTATGATTTATGTATATATAGTCTGGTTTATCATATAAGAATTATTGTATAAATAGCTATATCTACTTTACAAGGGATATGAAGTTATTGATTTCTTTTGAATTTTTGAAGAAGATGAAAGTGCATCTAATTCAAAGAAGCATAAATAGTCAAACACTTCAATATAAATTGGTAGATACTTTTTCTTTCAATTTTTGTAATAGCTAATTCCTATATATATATATGTAGGTATATTTGATTTTCTCCCATTAGTGTGGAAAAACTGAATTTGGCCATTTTTAATTTTAAGAACTTCGACAAATTGTAAAGTGCATAATCCAACAACATAAAGGTTGAAAAGAGCTTTTGGCATATATATTTTTGTTGATGATAAAGAAATTCGAATTAATTAAACCTTGAGCATATTATTCGGCCCTTATTAATTTAAAACATAATTAGTGGTTTTAAAAAATTTTAGTATATTGTAGAGAATTTTGGACCAAACCCCTTTAGCAAATTACCTAAACTCTTCGCCACTTCATTACACCTTAAAAAAACACAAGCGTAATAATAATTTCTTATAAAACTCACGTGTCTGTATGATCAATCAAATTATGAATGAAGATGCATGACAGAGATTATTTCAGCTTGGTCTTTAAGTTTGGTGGTCAATTACGTAAGTTTAGTTTCGAAAATAATATATTAAAAGTTGAATGTGGTTTTGTACAAAAAATTCCTGTTTTATAATTTATTTTGGATAATATGTATTTTAATTTGGGGAGGTGTTTGGATTGATATTCCAATATAAAGCGGAGGATCGGTGAATGCAATGTAGAAGGTGAGAAGAAATATTGAGCTGAGGATGAAAGGAACGGTGTGGCCGGTAGCATAAAATTCTCTGCAAAGAAGAAACAGGGAAATTCTCGTGTGCAAGGTTTTATATTGTGGAGTGGAAAACATGTTGTTGCTGCGACGTTGTAATACATCGGAATTACGAACCTTTTACAAACCACAATCATGGCCAATTACTGTTACTATGACATTGCAACATTACAACTACAATGACCACAGTAAGCACAATGAAATAATTTTTAAGATTTTCTGTTGGAAAGGTGACCGACGGAGACTCTACAAGAAATTAGTCTTTTAGTGACAATAATTCAATGACATGTAATATTCTTGTTCTTGTCACTAAAAATAATGTTTCAGTGACAATATTTATGGTTGTCACTGAATCACCAATATTAACAACAAAATGAATTTATTGTCACAAAAAATAATAATTTTTAATGACAACTTTTAATTTTTGTTACTAATAATTAATTTTTATATTTGGAGGCCACAATTTTTAATTTTATAAAAAATAATATACAATGACAACAAATAAATATTATTACAAAAAAATTTCAATGACAACTTAACGTTATCACAGAAAATTCTTTTTCATAAATAAAACAAGTAATAAATAGCCACAATAAATAAATATTGTCACACAAAACTTCTAGTAACAAGTTAATGTAATCACAAAAAATTTTCAACTGTTGTGTTAATTCAAAATACAAAATCAAAAGTTAAGTAAACATCGTCATTTAAGTTGCTACTTCCATGGAAACAAAAAAGAACACATTGAATTTCTATCCTCATCCCCTGTAGACTCAAACAACATAATACGCCCCTTTTTCTCCCTTCTTTCTCGCTTGACACATTAAAATGCTAGTGAAGACTTTTGCTCTTTGTCGGGATTTAGTCAACTTCTTCGATCGCAGGCCTCTTTGTGGATCTGATTTTGGAGGGGATTTCTTTTTTAATTCATTTAATCTTTTGGTGGAACCTTCAATAGTCATTTTTAATAGTGTGCATCATTTGGGGAAAGTTTTGAAGGTAATTTTTTCAGATTTGTTATTTTGTTGATGGATTTGGTCTTATTTTTTTAGTAGGGATATCTTTGATTTGACATTATGCTAAATATCAAGTGTTCAATTGATTTCTCCTTTTGTACAAATTTTAATTACAAATTTACCCATCTTGTCGTTTCTAAATCAGTACATATGTCAGTTGATTTTGTACGTATCATCTAAAAGAGTTTTTGGGAAGAAATATAATAATCATAGTACAAGGAGTTCAATCTAGAAGTGGTGAAGCACTTTGCCATTATGAATTTCTGTTTGTCTCATAATCTAATTATTGTGGATGGGCATCTACACATTATGTTTCCGGCAATTCATGGCCTTATGGAGTGTATGTTGGAACCAATATTAGTCCAAGCGCCATATTAGGGAAAAATAGTCAAATATAATAAATCCTTTTTTATAACTAAATAGTAAAATAATTAATAAAAATAATTAAATAGTGAAACATTCTACTAAAAATTGATAAGATTGAATAGATGTAATGGATTTAATAATGCCCAGCCAATGAAGGCAACTGATTACTAGTAGCAATGATAGATATCAGCCTTCCTCTCTAAATAGGCCAGAGGGACATATTTGCCAGTATCCCTTGTTTTTGTTTTCTTATTGGTACCTTAAGTTTTAATGGATTCACTTCCTCTTGGTTTATCCCTGCATTTATCAAATTATTAAGCTAATAAACTTAATGATAAATTGAAAATATGATAATTATTTACCAAAGAATTATATTTACACATCCCTACTTAACACTGCTCACATATTTAAGATTTGTTTTCAAAATTTTATCTGTATTCTTGAAGGGCTTCTGTTCATGTCACTGACCCAAAAAAAAAAAATTGTACCTTTGCATATCACCCATTATTTGTTGGGATGTTGCCATATATTGTGGGATTTCATTTTCTCCCATTTCCATAAAAGGTTCCATTTTCAAATTCCACCTGTAAAAAAAAAAACTTAATATTAATACCACAAGAAAATCGGATCTTATTTGTTTTGTGAGTAATTACCCCAATAACATTTTAGCCAAAAATTGGCCATCTAGTGCTCTTGTTTGCAGTTGGATTGGAGTCACTTGTGGTTCTTTGCACCTTAAATTCAGTTAGATGATTTAATTTATAAATTTATGGATTAATTTATTTTGTTATTTTATTTGTTTACATTTTTTTCGGGGTTTACTTGCATAATTATCCTTTTAGTGATGTATTTTAATTTGATTAATGCTCTCTATGATTGAAGTACAAATGCCGCTAACACATTCATCAATCAATTATTAGAGAGATCTTGCGCATCTAAAATACTTCTTCATTCGTATTAATTTTCAAAGCCAAAAAAACAATAAAAATAATAACTAGGTCAGGTTGTGAGCTTCAATCTATCTACAGAATATATAGCCTATATATAATTAGGTATTCCTCCACTGATTATATATAGCATATCTTAGCTGGATTTGATGTAGGTTTATGTCTGCACATTTGTCTCCTTACATGGTTTTATTTTGTGGATAATGAGAAGCTGAGGGATGTTTTAGATTTACTTCTTGGTTGCATACCTATATCATGTTATGTGAGGAGACTAAGTCCTGCTTACTTTTTCTATTTAAGTATAATTGTTTTATTCTCAAGGAGTTGCTTGGTACATGTATATTGTTAAAGTTCTTTGTTTTGCACTCACTCATGTAGAAGTCCATATAATGACATTGCGTGCTGGAATGATTAAAGTTAGTCATGTACTGATAAGAGTTTGTCAAAATAGCTGATCAAAGCAGATACAAAGTGATCTAAAATGATGAAACTTGCAATTCAAAAATATGAAGTGCCAATTTTCTAAAAAAACAGAGTGCGTTTAAGAAGATACGATTATAATTTTTGGTTTAATATAAGCACTTCATTCTGACAAGATTAATTTTGAATACTAAAGTGTGAGTGTTTTTTTTTTTGCTTTTTCCCAATTATATAAAAAAAAGGTGCTTTTTTGCTTTTTCCCTAACTTTTTACATTCTTGTTAATTGAGGTCTCTTTTAGCCTTTTAACTTCTTTTTCTATGCTTTGCATCAATGATAAATGTATTTTATTAATTATTTTCTTAGCATTTTACCTAAATTAATATATATATATATGCTTGCAGATTTATAGGATTTTGTTTTCTTTTTGTATATAAGTATCCCGTTTGCCTGTGTTTTGCCAATTGATAGGATGTTTTGGTTGTGATGTATATGAATTTATTTTACTATTTGACTGTGTATGTAATAATTGATATATATTTTCAATGTTAGATGTCCATTTGATTTTGTTGTGTGTGAGGTAGTTGGTTTATATAATTTTTTTCATTTCATAGCATGTAATATTTGGTGCATATAAATTTTCCACTTTATAATGTATATGAGTATGAAATGGTAGAGGTGTTAGATGCATATGATTTTGAATGTATGAGTTCAGAGTTTTATGCTTACACTGTTGCACAGGCCAATTTTTATTTAACAGAGTGTAGTGTGAAACGATTTATTTAGGGGTAATGTAGGATTCTTTCTCACTCGTATTTCTGTTAGATCATATATAATTTTGTCACCTGTAAGGAATATTTGATTACTTGTAACTAATTAAAGTAAAGGTTGTTCTTCTTTCCATGGTGTAAATGTGAAACGAATAGAAAGTGGCATCCCGTAGCTTTGCCTCATGTCTTCAGTGATGCGTGCTGTGTTCCTTTTCCCTTTTATTTGTTGTTACACAGAAAGAAAAAACAGACTACGAGTTTTCAACACAAATCTGCATTGAATCAAATCCCTACAATTAAAGATAATAAAAGGGAAATTTTCAAGTTTAAAAGGAATATAATTCCTACTTATAATGTCAGCGTTTCACACTTCTTTCACCATAATAATCTTCACCACGAATCTTCTTTCAAAGATATCATGACTTCAAATTGTTAATAAAAATTCTTTTTGTTAACATAGAAAATAAGTTCTTGTGGAAAATTAAAAATTAACTTTTTTTAACATTAATATCTTCATTTTTTAAATGAAAAATGCTTACTTGTATGCCATTAAGCTCTGCAGTCTGAAATCATTTTATGTCTATGGATTCTTGGCTTTGTACTGTTACTTTCATCTATCACAATTTTCTACGCTATTGCTTAACCTTTTACATGTCTACAAATTCCTTTATTTCTCTTTAATTTCTCTTTAATTTTTTGTAAGCCCTTTATTTCTCTTTGATTTTTAGAGAGCATTTGCTCTTTAAATTATCTATGCAATTAGATTTGGTATATAATTTACGTTATTAACACGATAAACATTGAAATATTAGTTAAAACTTTAAGTCTTTTGTTATAGATGCATAATTTCTTTCTATTTTCCTAATTTTTCCTCAAGTAATTTAATATTTGTCATTTTTTAAAGTATTTGTTTTCAGTTTCCCTTTCTAGGCAATAGAAATGGATAAGAGTTGAATACATCATACAAATAGAATTGACCCAAAATATACTGAAGGAATGGATGCTTTCCTTGAGTTTGCTTGCAATCAACCAAGAGTTAATAATAGAATTCAATGCTCATGTCATAAATGTAGAAATACGTACTATAGGTACAGACCTGAAATACAATATCATTTATTAAGTAATGGATTTTTGAAGACTTATGATGGAATTTGGGACAACCATGTGGAAGTTGTAAATACAACTTCACAATCTAGTAACCCAAATCTAGATAGCACTTCAAGAGAAGAATATAATTCCAAAGAGGATGATATTGTTGGAATGATTCATGATGTTTTTGGTTTACAAACATGGATGCTATGGGAAATGATCAAGATAATTCTGAAGAACTGAATGCACAAGCAAGGAATTTTTTCAACTTATTGAAGGATGAAGATACAAAGCTTACAGTGACAATAATCCTTATCATAAAATGAAACATTTCAATGACAACTATCATTTATTGTCATAAAAACTTGTAACAATGGGATTTTTTGGTACAAAAATTTTATTGTCATTGAAAATCTTTTGTGATGATATACTAAAATTTTGTGACAACTTTTGTTGTCTCTAAAAGCAATTTTTTTGTAGTGAGAGCATAAGATTTGTTAGGGAAAAGAGAGAAATTATCTTGCGTGTTTAAATTGCAGGGTGGAGCAAGATTGGAATAAAACATAATTAAGCTGGTTTTATAAATTTCAGTTATTGCATTGTATTGTGGCCATAATATTAGAACATTATGATTGCAATGGTAACTATAACCGCAATACAACAATTTTTTAAAAATTTTAACAATGTAAAAATTGAAAATTTTAATATTTTAATGATAAATATATTTTATTTGACCTGATATGATATCATACTGAAATAAAAAGAGTTAACATAAAATAATATATATTAATAATTATAAATTTTTATTATATGTTGTATGAATAATATGAAATTCTACAATCCCAATAACCATGAATTATATATTTACTATCGCAATTTAGAACTTTGGAGATGAAGGGAGCCAATTTTGTGATTATTGTTGTTGAATAGATCTTAGGTTGGGCATTCAAGGTTGGGCGACTTACTGCCCAGTCCTTAAAAAATTTAGTGTATGGTATGGACTCTTTTTTAAGTTTGGGTTAATATTAGTTTAGCTTTTTTTTTTCTTCCATTTGGTGATTCGTGGGAACCCACAGTCCTTTCAAATATAACTATTGCTTGGACCTAAATGATGACTCTACAGTAAGTCTTCCTAATGAAATAGAATCCAAATTATATTTTTATAATAATTGAAAAAGTAAAGCTATATATTTCAATTCACATGAAGAAGTCTATGCTGCTTTTGGAATTTAGCAACTCTGCCCAGATGAAGCATGAATTTAAAAAATCAAAGAAATGTAATCACATTATTTTAAAAGATCTACCTACCATGAGTAAGTCTTTCTTTACAACTTAATATCTTTCCACTTTTCACATTTTTTCGCCTTTGTCACCATCCATGATAAAAGGGTGCCTATTTCTAGTCAACAATTCTATAGCTTGTACCTAACAAAGTTACAATATCAAAATAAAAATGAACTTTATATTTTTTCCTTCACTAAATTCGTTTGCGGTTGTTCATATTTTGGACTTCATTCTACTTTTTCTTCATAAACTTTTCATACTCGCATTCTAACTTTGGTATATCCAAATTCACCAAGTGTGTTACTAAGAAATTGGATACAATATTACAGGAGATTATATGATCGAATCTTGTTATTAATAAAATTGGAATAATCAGATGCATATGTTGGGTAGAATATTCCCAAGTCCCTAATGTATATGGTTTATTGGCAAGGAATTTAAGTAAAATATTACTAGAGATTTTATGCTGTCATTTTCTTTCGGTCAAAGTAAAAAAGAAATACCTTTCCCTATTTTGTGAAAATTATCTAGATGGAGATATGAACACCTTCATAGGTAATTGTCATTTATAATTTGTGAGTTTATGATTTAGTTTTATTAAAGAAATTTGGGTTCTTTGAATTGATTGCTGGATTATGTTGTCATTTGTGTAAGTAACCGATTAACTAGTTGAAAGCTGATTGTATAAGAAATGGCACATAAAATTGCCTTTTGAATTAATAGAAAATGTAAAATGATATAAAACAGCATGTTAATATTAAAAGATATATGAATTAAATTAATTCATATATAATTTAAAATTAAATTATATTAAAATAACTAAAATGTTCAAAATAAAAATATGATTATATTTTATCCTTTTGCATATTTATATATTTTACTATTTATTATTTAAAACAGAAATATAATTACTTAAAATATAATTAATTACATTTTTTTATTATGCATAATTATTTATATATTTATTTTTATTTATATTTATATAGTATAAATTAAGGATACAATTAAGAGCGTGGGTTATCTATTATTAAAATGAAGAAGGATAAATTTATAAATAAAAAAATTACGATAGGTCATAAACTATGGCTACAAGACGCATTATGAAGTCTATTAAATTAGAATTTTTTTTAATAAATTAATGTCCAAAACAGTTCTAGAAGCAAACTTCTAGCGAAAACTTAGGGTCTGTTTGGAAAGTGTTTTTAAAAATAATTTTCTTTTTTTAAAAACAAAAGAACAAAAGAATCTGTTTATTTAAGTGTTTTCTGTTTTATTTTTAAAAACTGTTTCCAAAACATGTGTTTTAAAAACAAGAAAACAAGAACAACTTTAAGTTGTTTTTATTTTTCTGTTTTCAAAATACACTTCATTAATGACATTATTGTAATTCAAGATTGTTTTCAAAATAACTTACCAAACACTTTCTTTTTCTCATTGTTTTTAAAAACTGTTTTTGAAACCTATTTTGCAAAACTATTTTAAAAACAGAAAACAGAAAACACAAACAAACAGGCCCTGAATTCTTCCTATTATTAGCCTATAGCCAATTACATTTATCTAACTGTGGTCTCCAGGAGAATTAATGCTATTCTTATTTCTTTCAATTCACCTTAGTTGCATTCAAAGCATCCCTAATAAATTAAATATAAAGATACCAGGGAAATAAGTTAAATTCGAAGAAATTTTTGTATGTTGAATTGTAACATGCCTCTTATCGCATCTAATAAATGAAATTCAATTATTAATATTCATTATTTTTACTAACTTGGAAATTAAAAAGAAATCAGATTTTTATTATATCTATATTTTATATAACGGTGAAATATGAACACTAGAGTTAATTTTAGTGTTTTTTATTTATTGAGTAGAGTAAAAATAAAAATATATATTAGATAATTAAAACATATAAGAATTTTACGTTCTAACCTCCCATGCAATGCTTAGAATTTGGAAAATTATAAAAAATAATTAAAATTAATTTTATGAAAAATTTGAGGGCTGGTCCAATTTGACGGCCATACAATAGTACGATCGTATGTGAATGAGTCAAATTCATGTGTAATGTGACTTCGAACTTCACAAATCTAGTGACATGTGCCATGATGTCAAAACATGCATTTCCCCATTTATCAAAGGCAATCACTCCTGTCAAGTACTCACAATACATACAAATTAAAAATGTCTCCAGCATATTCTCTACTGCTAGTTCTTGCAGCAACCTCTTGATGATCACCCAGAAGCTCAAATATCCAGAATAAATACATAAAATCAATACCACAAAAATATCATTTAATGTCAATTATTTAATATATTTAATATCGTTACCGCACTACATACATATATATAGGTATCATTGTATATCTGGTATTTTCAACATCAATTCTTGAATTGACATTGAATATTTGTAACAATGTTAGATTTTTTTATTAACAAAACCCATGTGATTAGTTGCGATATCTTATTCAATAACTAAAATATGACTTCAATTTTTTGACATAGTTAATTGATTTTCTATAACTTATATTTCGATTAAAACATCATTTTTTTAAATAATAACTGATGTTGAATGTATAATAGGATGGAAAATTTACAAAATAACTAATGTTATTTACTAGTTTTCTCTTTAAAAAAATAATCCTGAATAATTCTTCCAAACTCCACTATTTCCTAAGTAGTATTCAAGTCTAATTACAAAATCTAGCAACTCATATTACTATACAAGCAATAATAATAGTATTCAAATCCTATTTCAAAGTTTCTATGCTTAAAATTAATATCCCAAATACAATAAACTAGAAAAAGATAAAAAAATGATACATTTATTTGGGTCCAAATAGTAAAAGACTATAATATATAGATGTTGCAAAAAATTGGAAATAATACATCTAAATGCTAAGAAGGAACTTACATTTTCTTCCAATGACATAGCCATTGACATACATACTTGTGAATTCCACTGTGGCAGAACAAGGATATAAGAACATCAAAATTGATGTTTTAGGCAAAACATTAATACAATATAGTTTTGTTTGTGAGAAATATATTACTTGGTCAAATTGCCCATGCTATCATGGCCCTTTTTATAAAAATAGCCATTAATTTACTTTTGTAAAAAAGAAATTTGCCACCTTTTCTTTAAGAACCCACACTAACCAAAAACTTAAATAATGAAATTAGAAATAAAGGATCCAAAAAAATCAACACAATATAAAATAAATAAACATTCTTAATTAGGTTTAGCGGAGAAATGAGACATTCAAACAAACCTAAACTTTGAGAAGAATATGTCAGCAAGAGTAAGCAAAACTAATGAACTTAAGCAAAGATTATCTTCTGTGTGAAGAAATTATAGCAAACTTCTTCCTTATGAAGGAGAATCAACTGGTTAGTCATACCTCATAGGGAAATATCTACAATATGTCTACAATTTGGCACCAAAGACAGGCTTCCAATTTAAATTCCCACTTTTATTTTCACAAATTTTGAGGAAAGAAAAACATCATCATTTAAGTATTCCACATTGCTTATAAACAAAAATTGCGATCACCATAACTACAAAGTAACTTATTAACATTGGATGTTTAAGGCATTACATAATAAAAAAAATGACTAATGTATAATCAAGCTCATAATATATGTGGATTTCACATTAGTTTGGTAAGCCATTGGAAATACAAAAATAATGCTAGTTTTTATTTTGAAAAAAACTAACATCACTTATATTTCAATCATCTTGGGAAATAACATTAAATGTCATTTACTTTTGAAAAACTGACATCTAATACCCATAATACCACATACATTATTTAAATAAATGATGTTATATGTCCATCCACTTTCATTGTTCAATATATGATACCTATTGTTTAATATGTGAGGCTTGCAATTGCTAGAATAACCTTTTGAATACAATACTTGCATATATAATCAACATTCATAAGAAATTGGTATATTACACATTTTCATCTAAATAAATAGTATATAATATGAAAGAATGCCAAAAAAGATGAATAAGATCAAATTACTTACCAATATAAACATATAAAAGTTACATCAAAGTGATAGGCCACAAAATAAGATAGATTAGAAAACTAGAAACTAAATTATAAGAACAAACACAAGGAAAAAAATCGTCAAATTTATATTTTGCACTTTTCCAAGTAGTGTTAAACCTTATATATTTAGACACAAGTTAACTAAACTTTCTATTATATAAAATAATTAGTTAAGAAAATATAAAATTAAAGATAATTATCTTAAGGTTGGAAGAAGAGTATACCTCATTAAATTAAGAATCATTTCAAGGTTGGAAGAATTTCAGGATGAAATTTGCAAATGATATGTACTTCACTCTTTTTATTTTCAACTTCACCAGGCTTTAACCTTTTTGTTTTCACCTAAGCATAACATTAGTTACAACAGAAAAATTGATGTCATGATAAAGGAATGTCCTTTGTTAAAAAACATATTCCTTTTCTTCTTGATTTGACAATTTTTTAATAACTAATTCTTAAAAAAATCCTAGAACCTTTCAAGAATCATACAAAATGACTAGAAACAAAAAACATGCATATCAAAATAAAAATGATTCAATCTTACCCATCATATGCCTTAGAATTAAAAATTTACATAATAATGTGAATCTAAAGGGGGCAATCATATAGAAGTGAGTTAGGTGAAGCACTTGATCAAATGCATCAGAATTGTGCCGTATTATCATCAAATTAGTGTCAAATCATCAAGGAGATGGTGTCACATCAATGCCACATAAACCATTATCCTAATCGACACCACTTCTGCCCATTTTTACAATTATTTGATGTTTTAGGTTTTTAATTTAGCATTTGGGCCTTTGATTTGTATTTATCTTATGTTAGCCTTTTTAAAACATTTTGGACCTTAATTTAGGTTGAATGTGTTTTGACCCCTTTTACTTTAAAATATTTACCACGTTACTATAAGCAATCTACTATGTTACTTAAAATCATTTAAAGGCCTTTTTATTGGGTTCAGGTTAGTGGATTAGTTTTGGGCTAGTTTGTTATCTTTTGAGCTCATTTTCAATTAAGGTTTTAGAGAGCTATATAAGGAGGGTTGTTCCTTATACGAATCAAATGTTAGGAGTTTTAAAGAATATGGATATGAGATTTGGGAATTTTTAGAGATTAGAGATTTGAGAATTTGGCTGAGTGCCTTTTAGGGGAGAGTGTGTTCTCTCTTGAGTTCTTAAATGAACTTGTGACTTATCAAAATGATTCACCCTTTGTAGCATTGATTATTACTAATCAAGGATTCATCCTTGTGGCATGTCTTCTTCTTCACTTATCGAAGGATTTACATCCTTTTTTGGCATATTTATAATCACTTATCGCGCTTATTCTTCGTCTTTTAAAGCATGGTGTGAATACCTTCTTATTTTTTGTTTTCACATTTGTTGAATTTTAGGACAATTGAATATAATTTCACATCATTTGCTATCAGAGGTACCCAATTTCACATCATTTGGTATTCAGAGTAAGGTTCCTAAATTTAGGTTTCACTTCTCTTTAATTTCTAGTATTGTTCACATCACTATTCATCATAGTATTCATGACAGTACTGTTCATATCACTATTCACCCATTCATGTCCTATTTCTTCATTTCACCATGTTTTGTTTTTGTTTTGTATCTATTTCTTTTTTGACTTAGGTTGTGTTCAATTCATGTTTTTTAATTCAAGTTTATTATCAAATTTGAATTGTCCTTCATTTCTACAATCTATGATAAATTGTCTAAGATATTTGTAGGTCTAAATTTAGTTATGATACTAAGTCACCTTCTTTGTTTTGTGTTGATTCATGTTTTTCAGTTCAAAATTTGGTTCAAATTTTAGTGCTGGTATAGTTAATGAAAGGTGCATTGAACATGTTTGTTAAAAATTTTAAGTGAAGAAGTTCAGCTTGCAATAACCAATTGTCATATTCTAATAGCACAATATCAAAGTGCTATAAATTGAATATAGTAATTAATTAAATTAAAGCAACGAGCATAAAGTTTGAATGGTGTGAAATACTCTTGCAATCTGCATAAATAGTGCTGCATGGTGAATTTATGTTTGAAAAAAAATGCAAGAACAAAATGAAGAATGGTATTAAGTAGTACTAAGTTAGAAAGCAAAAACAAGTGACAAGAAAAAAATAGCAAGAAACAAAGGAGAAAAAGCCAAGTAAGTGAATCAAAAGGCAACTCATAAAGAAGAGACAGGAAAAACAAAGTGTTGAATCATTGAAAATAAAGTGAAACAAAATAAAAAGAAAAGAATTTGTTTGTTGTTAGTTATTGTTGGTTCTTGATATGTTGTAATCACATTTGAACTTCTGATTTTAACATTAATTATTCATTGTCTCTTTCAATTACTTTAAGTAATTAAATTAGCACCTCTTATTATCTTGTATTGTTCCTTCCCATTATTTTGAGTCCTAGTTAATTCCCTCCTTTTGAATTTCTCATTATTGAGTCTTTGTTTCAAGTCTTGTTTATCTCCTTTTTTTAATTGTCTAATTCTAAATCTTTGAGTCCTAGTTATTTTCTATTCTTAGAATTTTCACTCCTCATTTCCCTAGTTGTCTTGTTTGATTCCTTAAATTCTATGAACCTTGATTAGTGATATTGATTACTATATTTGTTGAATTTTATTTAGTTATGTCTCCTAATTCTCAAAGAACCATAAAAGGGAAAGAGTGAAAAGAAGAAAAGGCAAAAGTATGTGAGCTCATTTGAAGGTGAAAGCCTAAAATAGAGAGCAAACACGAGTGTGAGTGATGCTAAATCAAGTAAGAAGTTTGCTTTTGTGAGGTCCTTCCTTTTATCTAACCTTTCTTATAGGTTTATCATTTAAGAATGTTAGGAGTTAGTGGGAAAAATATTGGTGGTTGTATATGGGAGGATTTGCTACAACCCATAAAAAAATTTGATGAAATGCTTAGAAGACTTGAAAGTAGACAATCTTAAAAGAGCTAATATAGTGAGAGGGATAAAAAGAAAAAGGAGATAGAAGACAAATTAAAGAAGAAGGAGTTGAAAATAAAATTGAAAGGAGTAAAAGAGAAAAAGTGTATCATAATGACATAAAAAGAGATGATAGGAGTGGAAGAGATAGGTAGAGAAGTGGTGGAATGATTTTAAATTTTCAAAGTAGTAAAAGGAAGTTTCCTTTGTTTCAAGGAAAGAATGACCTTAAAGCCTACTTAGAGTGGGAAAAGAAGATGGAAACAATCTTTGCTTGTCACCATTATCCTGAAGAGACAAAAGTGAGACTTGCTACCTATTAATTTAGTGGTTATGCTAACATTTGGTAGGACCAACTTAATTCAGCTACAAGAAGAAATAGTGCAAAGCCTATTGCTACTTAGGAGGAGATGAAGGCTATTATGAGCAAAAAATTCATTCATGGTTGCCATTCTTGTGAGGGAATGGTTAAGAAGAATAAAGACAATGTACTTCCATGCAATTTTGAATCCTCTTCAAGAATTAAAGAAGAATCATCATCAAAGCCTAAAGAAGAAGTGTCTAAGAAAAAAGATAAAGTTGAAAAGCTTTAAAAGCATTCCAAGGACAAATGCTTCAAATGCTTGAAGCATGGTCATCATGCCATTGATTGTCCACTCAAAAGAGCATTAAAGATTTAAAAAGCCTTAGGAAAACAAGTAAAGGAAGAAAGTGAAGAGCAAAAGGAGGACATCTTCCACACTAGATTCAACATTAAGGGTAAGATATGCAATGTAATCACTGATAGTAGAAGCTGTACTAATGTTGCTAGTACTTACATGATAAAGAAGTTGAATTTGCCCACTTTGCCACATTATACAAGTTGCAAGGGTTGAATGATAGTGATGGAATAGAGGTCACTTAACAAGTGTTGGTTTCTTTTATCATTGATAAATACCAAGACAAGTTGCTATGTGATGTTGCTCTTATGAATGCTTGCTATTTATTGATTGGGAGACCATGGCAATTTGATAGGTAGGTTATACATGATGGAGTCCTTAACACTTATAGCTTTGAAATGAATGGGAGGAAAATAAAACTTAATCCTTTAACCTCAAAACAAGCGTATAGGGATCAATTGAGAATACAAAAGAAAAGAGAGGAAGAAGAGGAAAAGAAAAAGATAGAAGAAGATAAGAAAAGAGAAGAAATGAAAAATGGAGAAGAAAATGAGAGAAAAGAAGAAGAAAATAATGGAGAGGAGAAGAGAGTAGAAAATAATGAGAGTCATGAGAAGAAAAAAAGTGATTGTGGAAAGGAGAAAGAGAAAAATTTAGTCTAGACAAAAAGAGAGTGATCATGTAGGAAAAGAAAGAAAAGAAAATTTGAGAGTTTTTAGAAAAACAAGTGGAATAAAGAGTGTTTTCTATATTTCTAGGCCAATTGTCTTGTACAAGAATATCTATGAAAATACTAACAATCTTGAAATTGTTTTATCAAATACTTGTAATGTTGTTTTGAAAGGATCCCAAGAAGTGTTTCCAAGAGAATCTTCAAAAGATCTTCCATGTGTGAGAAGGAAAATGCCCCAATTGAAGCAAGGTAACAATATTGTGATAGTTAATATGCTGTCTTGGAGGTAAACTCTCATCTCTACTTTGCATAGAAATTTGTTAAGTGTTGTAAACATTGGAATTTTACATGAAAATGATTATGGTCTTTCTAGTTCTTCACTCAATGTTGTTACTCGTCCAATTGATTTTGCTACCCTTCTATTTAGTAATGGTGTTTTAAATGTTAATGCTTGTGAGGAAATGATTTTTGGAGATATTTTTATGCATGATAGATTTTTGTGTGGGAAGAACAACATATGTGTGCCTAGAAGTTCTCTAGAAAAATTATTTGGTAGAGAAACCCATGTATGTGATTTGATAAAACTTTTTGGGCTTAAGGATACCTTTGATATTGTGCTTAATGCATTGCACAACCCTTGTGTGTTCATTAAACATGGTTTGAAAATGAGATATCATCAAATGTGCTTAAGAAAAGATGTTGAAAAGAAAATAGTTTCAAAGCAAAGCATGGTTTGTATGAATGGTTGTCTTTGCTACTTGGTTTGTCTAATGCATCAAGTATTTTTGTGTGCTTAATGAATCATGTTTTGTATACTTTCAATAAATTTGTTAGGGTTTATTTAGATAAAATTCTTATGATGAGTTTATATGTTTTTACTTGCAAGTTTTTGTGAATTTTTATTACTTTCATGTTTTGAGTATTTTTAAGAATAAATTTATTGTTATTGGTTTTTATTGTTTTCACGAACCTAAAGGATGGATCTTCTTATTGTTTGAAAACTTAAAGATTTGGAAAGAGTTGCCACATCTACATGATGTTCTTGTACATGATGAAATCTTGAATGAGCATGTTGAGCTTTTAAAATATGTCTTAAGGGTTTTGAGAAATGAATTCTTGTATGCTAAATGTGTGAAATTCTCATTTTACAAGGAAAGAATTGTTTGTTTGAATCATGTTGTGTGTAGCATAGGTATAAAGGTCAATGAAGTAAAAGTAAAAACAATTAGAGAGTAGTCTCCACCTAAGTTTGTTAGTGAAATTAAGAGCTTTCATGGTTTGACTAACATCTATAGGGAGCTTATAAGAAATCATGTTCTATATGCTTTCATTGACAAACTTATTACTATTGATAATTCTGTATGCTTGCATGAGATTGTTGATTCTTATTTTGTATCTGATCTAGGTGGTTGCTTATTGATGGTGTGAGTGGAAAACGAAATGTTCCAAATCTAAGGGAATCCTACTTGCATCCAAGTGAAGATGGTTCACTCCAAGTCTTGAAAAGACAATAATTATTTTCCTAATTTGAATTCTCATGGTGAGTTTAATGTGAGTACTTCTTTTAGTATCTCTAATCTTCCTCTTTTTGATGAAAGTTTTGAAGATTCGAGGACAAATCTTTTTGAAGAGAAGGGGAATGATGTGAATCTAAAGAGGAACAATCATAAGGAAGTGAGCTAGGAGGAGAACATGATCAAATGCATTAGAATTGTGCCACAACATCAAGGAGAAGGTGTTACATCAATGTCATATCAACCATTATCCTAATTGGCACAACTTCAACTCATTTTTACAATTATTTGATGTTTTAGGTTTTAATTTAGCATTTGGGCCTTTAATTTGTGTTTATATTGTATTAGTCTTTTTAAAGCATTTTGGACCTTAATTTAGGCTAAATGTGTTTTGATCCATTTTACTTTAAAATATTTACCATGTTACTATAGGTAATCTACTATGTTACTTAAAATCATTTAGAGGCCTTTTTATTGTGTTTAGATTAATGGATTAGTTTTGGGCTAGTTTATTATCTTTTAAGCCCATTTTCAATTAAGGTTTTAGAAAATTATATAAGGAGGCTTATTTCTTATACGAATTAGATGTTAGAAGTTTTTAAAGAATATAGATTTGAGATTTAGAAATTTTTAGAAATTAGAGATTTAAGAATTTGGCTGAGTGCCTTTTAAGGAGAGTGTGTTCTCTCTTGAGTTCTTAAATGAACTTGTGACTTATTAAAGGAATTCACCCTTTGTGACATTGATTATCAATAATTAAGGATTCATCCTTGTGGTGTTTTTTCTTCTTCACTTGTGAAAGGATTTACATCCTTTGTAGCATATTCATCATCATTTATCGCTCCCATTCTTCATTTTCTAGAGTGTGGCATGAATTCCCTTCTATTTTCATGTTCACATTTGCTGAATTTTGGGATGATCCAACACAATTTCACATCATTTGGTATTAGAGCTTCCCAAATTCACAACATACACACCCACACACATCAAACTAATATGTAAAACACAACTTACTAGAAATGAAATTAGTAAGATTAAAATTCTATATTACATTACAATATCTTTATTGTACAATTAAATATAACAATAACAAATTGAATATAAATGGAACAACTGAGAACTGAGACAATATATTATGAAGATATATTCTTACTTTTTTTGCATATCAGTATAATAATATATACAATGTGAAAACTATTATTACAATGAACAACAAACTTTATATTTACAATAAACATATAAGATACCCTTACAAAAATAAAAGAGATTAGTGGTTATCCTCTACTAATAATTCATTTATATTGCTTGATAACTTCTGACGAGCTTGATTCCACCAATTTGGTATCTATCACATATTTATGTCTTTGTCTCCGTCCATGATAAAGGGTTGCAATTTGCGGTCAACAAGTCTATTGCTTGTACGTGACAAAGCTAAAATATCAAATTAAAAATGAACTTTCTTTCACTAAAATCGTTTCCTGTTGTTCATATCTCGGGCTTCATTCTACTTTTTCTTCACAAACTTTTCAAACTCGCATTCTAAGTATGGTATATTCAAATTCACAAAGTGTGTTTTATTAGTAAGAAATTGGATACAATATTACTGGTGATTTTATGTAGGAATTTTCTCATTAGATGCAAATGAATTGTTGGTCTGGATCCCAAGCCACTAGGTGTATATGATTTATTGGTTATGGAGTCAAGTAAAATATTACCAGAGATTTTAGGTTTGAATCATCTTTCTGTCAATGTAAACATAAATAAATAAATAAATGATATTTCTCCTCTCGGCGAAAATTATTTAGACGGAGGTATGAACACTTTCTTAGGTAATTGTTAATTATATTATAATTTGAACATTTATAATTTAATTTTAATACAGAAATTTGAATTCTTTAAATTGCTTGTTGGCTTATTTTGTGTTTTGTGAAAGTAGCTGATAAGTTAGTCCACAACTAATGGTGTTAGAAGTGATTCATAATATTAACTATTGAATTAACAAAACAATATAAAATGACATAAAAGAATGTGTTAATATAAATAAATATGTAAATTAAATTAATTCAAATTTACTTTGGGATTAAATTATATTAACACAATCAAAATATTCAATTTAAAATGATAGTCATATCAAATTTAACTAATTATATTTTATGATATTACATATTTATATGTGTACTTAATTTTTGTTTTTATTTAAAATATGGATATTGTTATTTAAATTACAATTAATTATATTTTATGACATTACATATTTGTTTGCACACATATTTTTATTTTTTTATATTTTAATTAAAGACACATTTAACAGTATGAGTTGCCAATTAATAAAATGAAGATAAGTTTGAAAAAAAATATGACAATTATGTTATGAGCTACTAGTTATAAGGTAACTTATGACATTTTATATCAAAGGTTTTTTTAATAAATTATTACACCAAATAATTCTAAAGGCTAACTTATATCTTGTTGAATAGATCAATAACTTATAAATTTATTTATTTATTGTGCAAAACATAATTTGAAAACTAAATTCTTCCGGTAATTGACCTAAAGCCAATGACATTTATCTATAGTCACCAAGAAAATTAATGCTACTTTTATTTCTTCCAATTCACTTTGGTTACATTCATAACATACTCAATAAATTAAATACAAAAGATACCACGTATCGCATCTTATAAATCCGATTTTTGCCTATTCCATTGGAACTTGCCTCCGATCATATCTAATAAATGAAATCCCATTATTAATATTCATGAATTTCACCAACATGGAACTTAAAAAGAAATCATATTTTTATTATATCTGCATTTTACAAAATTGGGAAATGAACACTAAAATTAAGTGCTTTTTATTTACAGTGCGAAGCATATAAGAATTTTGTGAAAATTTTGTCATTGATGCATATAAGAATTGTCCGTTCCAACCTCGGATTCAATACTTAGAATGCGGTAAATTATAATAATAATTAAATTTTAAGGAAACTTACAGATGTGGGCCTAACTTAACGACCATAAAACAATAAGATCTTTTGTGAAAGAGTGGAATTCATAGATAATGTGACTCAAGACTTAAGAAACCTAATGACATGTGTTACATGATGCCACAACATGCAGTTTCCCATTATAAAAGACCACCCACCTCTCAAGTTCTCACGCAATACATAGAAATTAAAACCTTAAAAATGTCTCCAAAATACTCTCTACTTGCGGTTCTTGCTGTGGCACTCCTTCTTACAGCAACATCTCTTGCTGATGATCACCCAAAACCTCAAATCACAAGAAACTCAAAGCCTTCTCACACTCATCATCTTCCTGCACATGTGAAGCCACTTGCATCAAATCGAAATTTATCAAAACCTGGTCCGGGTGTCCATCAAAGCATCCCAAACAAGCGTCCGTTCACAAAGAGCAAGCCATCAAATACAGTACTCGGGAATGAACTTGCCGCGTCCACGAATCACTCGCGCGGATCCCACGATGGAAGCCATTCTCGCGCTAACCAGGAAGCGAAATACGGCAACCGCAAAAATAAGATTGGGGGATATGGTGTCATTGAGGAGGTGAAGAAAGACCGGAGGAAGGATAAGCCTGCAGGTCCTCATGTTGATGAAGAGGTGAAGAAAGACAAGAAACCAGGCAATGGCAACTGAGGGATCGGACACAGTTTGATTGGTGTGGAGGTTATAGGCATATACAAATATTTGTGGGAATAATAGTAGCAATTTGTCTCATTCCTTCATGAATGATCGCATGGATTGCTCCCTTTTCGTGTTCTAGCCAGTTATTCTCATAGTCACGCTTGTGATGTCTTTTTTCTCCAAGATTGACAATTATATCTAAATCTATATATAGAGTGCTATTTGAATTAACAAATATTTATTTAATGGATCATATATAATTTAAATCCACTATTTAAGTTCAGAATTGGATCACAAATTATAAGGTTTAATTATTTTTAATTTGGCTTAATTATTTCATTTTTTATTTCCTCTATCCTTTTGAGAAAATACTAACTAAGATAACATATTAATGAGTATTAAATTTACCAAAATAAATTTTACTATCCTCACAAGAAGTTATAGCACTAATAAGTCCAGGTCGAAGTGTTAAACTTTAGAGACCAATTGATCAATTCATAGATACCCCAGAGAAAATGGGGTTATTAATTGCAACGAAAAAGTTATATGAAATGCAATATATAAATGTGAAGAAATGCATAATTTAAATGTAAAGAAAAGTGTTAGAAGGAAAATATTTATTTCAAGAGAAATTCGTACTTTCAAGTTGTTGCACCAATATAAAATTACTGATATTTTAGATGTTTAATGGATTAGATGTTGGTTTTCAACCGACATGTGATGTTAGAAATATTTTTTTACCTTAGTTATATATAATTGACATGAAAACTTAAAATAACATTAATTCCTCTATCAACTATAGCCTCATCATTTCTTCATAGCACATATAACTCGGTGAGGTAGGATGTTGACTATTAGGACGTAATTATCATTAAAAATCAATACTCAACATGGGTTTCTTTTAAAAACCAACATGAAATGTCTTATATATCACATCTATTTAGTTAAATAACGGTGTTGAATGATCTCCCCTCTTAAAAAAAGCTCATTCCCTTCTATACATCCACCCCATTCTCTTCTATACACCCTCTCCATTATGTACAATTTCTCAAAAATCTTCTCACTACATTACTCCAAATCTGAAATACATACAGAACCTATAAATGAATTATAATACTCTAATTTTAAAATACATACAAATCCCAGATGAAACAAAAAGTAATGTACATTTCATACTTCAGTTCTTAATTCCATATTTAGTAAATGCAATATATGATGGCTCAATTAGGATAGAAGCCACATTTCTCATCACATTAATTTTACACAATTCAGGCATGAGATAATATCTCAAGATTTAAACTATTGAATATCGGTATATGATCAAACTTTTTCAAACTACAAAGGAAAAAAATAAGCACATGATAATTTGATAATTGTAGCAATCACAGAGAAAATTTATTGGTGATAGCAAAATTGCCTTCTGATGTGAACATTATTATATTAATATTTTTCCCTTATATTTAGGTCCTTAGGAGATTATGATATTTAATTGGATCAATTTTACATTAATTTGAGACTAATTGCATTAATTTGGGCTTAATTGAAATTTGGGCTTAATGTTAGATTTTTTATGCTGTTTCAGTATTTTGATCATAACTTGAGCTTCAGATATTGGATTTGGATAATCTATACACCATTGGAAAGCTAAGAAAAATAGATACAATTTTCATGTTGATTAGAGAACCCAGTTCTGCCATCTTGGAGGTCAAAAATTAGCTAAAGTCAAAGCAGAGTTGCTGTCCAAGCCCAGACCCGACCCAGTTACAATGATTAATTCATATCTTGAGCTCCAGGTATCCATTTGATGCAAGGCCAAGTCCAATTACTCCCTAAGATCCATACCTCATCATTCATGAAGCCCTTTTGAAGAAACTAAGTCATTTTGAGAGCCAAAGAAGACGGATTGATGGCTCATTACTTCAACTTAGACTGGATTGAACTGTTTGTGGTGTTTCAGCTATAACTTAAGGTAGGAATGTCTTATTGGGCTTAAATTTTGTGGGTAGCTTCCTAATATATTAGGTTACAATTTTGTAGTTCAGGTACAATCTTAATTATGCTTCTAGGGTTGTAAATAAATGGAGGGCAGAATCAGAATGAGAGAGACAGACAGCTTGATAGATAGTTTTCTAATTTTCTTTATATCTTCTCTCTAATGGAAGGCTAATTTCCTAAGTTAATTCAAGGAAATTTGAGGGTCTTCTCCTCTAGAATTATGAGATCTTAATTTGTATGGTGGTAACTACAATTAATTTCCCTTTTTCCTTATCTATCTCCTCTGATTTGCATGATCTGCTTGAATTGGATATTGATTTGATATAATCC
Source organism: Sindora glabra (assembly GCA_020226215.1). Taxonomy (NCBI): domain Eukaryota; kingdom Viridiplantae; phylum Streptophyta; class Magnoliopsida; order Fabales; family Fabaceae; genus Sindora; species Sindora glabra. The sequence continues at coordinate 51,099,658 of CM035232.1, read as the reverse complement.
TTGTTCAATTCTATAAGTTGTGTTTTAAATTTGAATTGGTAGTAAATTTTGTTGATTAATTAGAATTTTTTGTGGGAGAAAAAGGGATGAATGAATAGTTTAAGATTCTGAATTAATTCATTTAATTTGGCTAAATTCTATCTTTAAATTAGTTTTGATCTAGCTTAGGAGTTATGATGATTGTCTAACTTTGCTAATCTTAATCAATCAAACTCTAGGCGATTGTCTAGCATAAGATTCGTGAATTATTGTAGGGATTCTAGATAATTCAAGGCTAAATAATTAATTGCAAAATCTAATTTATAGTGATCTATGACTAATTCTTTGAAGAGACCTTAAATTCCTTAGATTAGCTATTTTAATTCATTGATATTCTTATTTTCATGCTACTATTTTATTGATTCCATTGTTGATCTTTTGCTATTGATACCTTCCTATTTTAATTTCAAAACCCCTCCCCAATTTTAATTTTGTTTTGTATATCTACATTTAATTTGAAGTCTAAATTCTGAATATTTTGCATTCTGTACTAGTTGCACATTTTGTGTTTGATAAATTGCATAATATAATTCATTCTATTTACATCATAAATGTAATTAGTAAATAATAGTAGAGAATTATTGAAAGGGATCTTTAGAGGTTCAACCTAGTTCCCACTAATTTTGCTACAAAAATCCTTTGGAATCATAAAATTTAATTTGACTGATTCGACAGCCGCAATCACTTTCCAATCTTTTGTAGATATTTTTTTGTTTGGCAATATTTAAATAGTTCCTCATGTGCATCTCTCACATGAAACTCATATTAACCAAATATTTTTTACTAATGAAATACAAATTGACAGGCAACCAATTATGTAGATAAACATAACTTTAAAAATGAAGACATTAGTACCTTGAACTTTTGGTAGGAAATTTTTTTTGGAAGGATCATCAATCCATATCCATTTCCAATGATCTTTTGCTCATAAAACTTCTTCAAATTACCTTCACGATTAATCAAAGGTAGTGCTAATAAAGAAGGATGCGTGCCTTCAATACTAATGGCTACGTCTTCTTCATTTCCACTAACAATAATTTGTCTCCTCTCTTAAAAACTTCATACCACTTGTTATTAACTAGGTATTTCTCATGAACGACTTCCATTTGGACCATCCTTACTAATATTCACTTATGTAAATCATAGATCATTTACTTGGATGCTTTTGTTATTTTCCACTTACTTGCATCAAAAGATAGGCTCCTTGAATTGGACGTAGTCATGCTCCTTTATGTTTTCAATAACCCCTTAACATGACATTGTCATGTAAATAGGGTTTTGTCTTGGCACGAGAGCCATGCATTGCTTTAACCACTAGAGATATTTCATTGTTTTGCATTGTTCCTTTCATTTTGTTCTCTTGTATAAATAAAAATATTAATTGATATCATATCCTTAATAAGATATGACTTTCATTTGGGATCCATTGGCTAACTATCTTATGATCTCAAAAATAGCATTTGGTATTTATGTCATTATGCTCCCTCCCAAATTATAAAACCACATGATGAATAAATGACTATGTCTAGTTTGTATTTACTACTCATTCTTGTCATGATGAAGCTTTTCTATGATACTAATTTGCTTATCCATGTAAAGCTTAATGTCCTCAAAATTTGTAGGATATAGGTGTGCTTTTCCCCATTATTATGATTTATTTATATATAGTGTGGTTTATCATATAAGAATTATTGTATAAATAGTTGTATCTATTTTATAGGGAATTTATGCATATCAAGTTATTGATTTCTTTTGAATTTTTGAAGAAAAAGATGAAAGTGCAACAAAAATTAAAAGAAGATGATTATAGTTCAAAACCTCATTTAATTCATAGAAACATAAACCGTCAAAGACTTCAATATAAATTGGTGGATATTTTTTCTTTCATTTTTTTAATAACTCATTCCTATATATATATATGACTTTCTCCCATTGGTGTGGAAAAGCTGAAATTTGCCATTTTTAATTTTCAATGACTTTGATAAATTATAACGTGCAAGATCCAACAACACAAAGGTTGAAAAGTGTTTTTGGCATATATAATTATGTTGATGATAAAGAAATTCGCTTATTAAACCTTGAGCATATTATTCAGTCCTTATTAATTTAAAACATAATTAGTGGTTTTTAATTTTTTAGTATATTGGCAAAGAATTTTGGACCAAACACCTTTAGCAAATTACCTAAACCCTTCGCCACTTCATTATTCCTTAACAAAACAGAAGCGTAATAATAATTTCTTATAAAAATCACATGTTTGTATGATCAATCAAATTATGAAAATGATGATGCGCATGACAGAGATTATTTCAGTTTGCTCTTTATGTTTGGTGGTCAATTACTTAAGTTTACTGTTGAAATTAATTTCTTAAAAGTTGAAAGCGGTTTTGCACAAATTTTTCCTATTTTATATTTTATTTTGGATAATATGCATTTTAATTTGAGGCGGTGTTTGGATTGATATTCTGATATTCTGATATAAAGCGGAGGATCGCAGAATGCAGTATAGAAGGTGAGAAGAAATATTGAGCCGAGGATGAAAGGAACGGTGTGGCCAGTAGCATAAGATTCTCTCTGCTCATTCGTGGAAACCCGCAGTTTTTTCTTATATACCTATTGCTTGGGTCTAAGTGAAGACTCAACAGTAAGTCTGCCTAATGAAAGAGAATCCAAATTAAATTTTTATAATATTTGAAAATGTAAAGCTATATACTTCAATTCACATGAAAATGTTTATGCTGCTTTTGGAATTTAGCAACTCTGCCCAGATAAAGCAAGAATTTTAAAAAGAAAAGTAACCACATTAATTTATAAGATCTACCTACCATGAATAAGGCTTTCTTTACAAATTAATCTTTCCACTTTTCACATTTATGTGCCTTTTTTTCCATCCATGATAAACGGTCTCTATTGCAGTCGACAATTCTATTGTTTGTACCAACAAAGTTAAAATATCAAATTAAAAATGAACTTTATAATTTTTCCTTCACTAAATTCGTTTCCGGTTGTTCATATTTTGGGCTTCATTCCACTTTTTCTTCACAAACCTTTCAAAGTCACATTCTAACTTTGGTATATCCAAATTTAGTTTTATTAGAGAAACTTAGGCTCTTTTAATTTGTTGCTGGATTTTGTTGTCTTTTGTGCAAGTACCCAATTAATTAACTGATTGTATTATAAATATCCCATGGAATTGCCCATTGAATTAATTGAAAATGTAAAATGATATAGAAGGGCATGTTAATATTAATATATATATATATGAATTAAATTAATTTATATTTATTTCAAAATTAAATTATATTAACACAAGTAAGATATTAAAAAAAATATAATTATATAAAATTCAAATAATTATATTTTATGATCGTACATATTTATTTGTTTATTTTACTTTCAATTATTTAAAATAAAAATATAATTACTTTAAATATGATTGATTACATGTGATATAATTACATATTTATTTACATACTTATTTTTATTTATTTATGGTTCAAATTAAGGAGCCAATTAAGGATGTGAGTTGTCTATTACAAAAATGAACAAGGATAAATTAAAAAAAAAAAAAGCTAATTACATTTAAACTATGACTATAAGGCACCATATGAAGCTTATTAAATTTGAATATGCTTAATAAATTAATGTGCAAAATAGTTCTAGAAGTTAACTTATATTTTATTAGTGAAAAATCAATTCTTCCGGTAATTGGCCAATAGCCAATTACATTTATCTAACTATAGTCTCCAAAAAAGAAAAATAATGCTACTTTTATTCTTTCAATTCACCTTAGTTACATTCATAGCATGCCCAATAAATTAAATATAAAGAAACCAGGGCAATAAGTTAAATTAGAAGAAATTTTTATATGTTGGATTGCAACATGTCTCTTATTGCATCTAATAAATAAAATCAAATTAATAATATTTATTATTCTCACAAACTTGAAAATTAAAAAGAAATCAGAGTTCTATTATATATCTACATTTTATATAACTGTGAAACACGAACACTAAAGCTAAGTGTTTTTTGTTTATTGAGTAGAGTAAAAATAAATATCATAAAATTAAAACATATAAGAAAATTTCGTACCAACTTTCCACGCGATGCTTAGAATTCGGTAAATTGTAAAAAATAATTAAAATTCATTTTATGAAAAATTTGAGGGTTGGACCCAATTTAATGACCATACAACAGTGTGATCGCACGTGAATGAGTGAAATTCATGTTTAATGTGAGACTTAACATACCTAATAATATTTGTGGCATCATGTCAAAACTTGCCTTTCCCCATTTATAATAAGCCACCACTCCTCTCAAGTACTTACAATACATCCCAATTAAAACCGTAAAAATGTCTCCAAAGTACTTTCTACCGCTGATTCTTCTTGTGGCACTGTTTCTTACTGCAACCTCTAGATGATCACCCAAAACCTCGAATATCTTGAATAAATACATAAAATTATACTAATACAAAAATATCATTTAGTTGTTTAACACATTCAACATTTGTTATCACATGACATATAAATAAGTGTCACTGAACATCCAGTACTTTCAACATTGTTTCTTGAACTGACATTAATTAAATACTTATAACAATGTCGGTTTTTTATAATGAAACAAATATGATTAGTGGCAATATATTATTCAATTATCAGTTTTCTATGACTTAAATTTCAGTTAAGACATCATTATTTTTAAATAACCAAAATTGAATGTATAATAGGATGATGGGTTTACAAAATAACTAGTGTTAGTTACTATTTTTTTCCTAAACTCCACTATTTCCAAAGTAGTATCTAAGTCTAATTATAAAATCCTACAACTCATATTACTATACAAGTAATAACAAATGTACTCAAACCTTATCTCAATATCTATATGGCCAAAATTAATATCTCAAATACAATAAATTGAAAAAAAATGAAAAATGATACATCTATTTGTGTCTAAATAGTAGAAGACATAAAATATATTGATGTTGCAAAAACTAGAAATAATATCCTTAAATGCTAAGAAGGAAATTACATTGTCTTCTTATAACATGGCTATTGAATCCCACCATATCAAAATAAGGGTATAAAAATTTTAGAATTGATGTTGTGGGTAAAACATTAATACAATATAGCTTTATTTGTGAGAAATTTATTACCTAACTTATGCTATTAAACTTTGGTGATAACATGTATTATTCAAAATGCTCATGTCATCATGGCCTTATTTATAGAAATAGCCATTAATTTACTTATGTGTGAAAGAATCTACTGCCTTTTCTTTAAGAAACCCACATCAACCAAAACACTCAATAATGAAATTAGAAATAAAGAATTCAAACAAATCAACATGATTTAAAATATACAAATATTCTTAATTTGATTTAGAGGAGAAATGAGGCAATCGAATAGACCTTAACTTTTAGGAAAAGATGTTAGCAAGAATGAGCAAATGGTTGAACTTGAGCAAAGGTGATTCTGTGTGAAGAAACTATAGCATACTTCTTACTTATAATGGAAAATTAATTAGTTAATCATACTTCATAGAGCACTCTTGATTATATATCTGCAATTTGGCACTCAGGATAGGCTTCCGATTTCAACTCTCACTTTTGTTTCTGCAAGTCTTGAGGAAGGAAAAACAATATCGTTTAAGTATTCCATATTGATTATGAATTAAAATTGACATCACTCCTATTACAAAATAACCATTTGACATTGTGTATTTAGGACATTACACATTGAAAAATGACTACTGTGTAATGGAGCATTGTACTATATGTGGCTTTCACATTAGTTTGGTAATTTGTCATAAAATATAAAAACAACATAGGTTTTTATTCCAAAAAAAATTGACATCACTTATATTTCAATCATTTTAGGAAATAATATTAAATGTCATTTATTTTCTTAAAATTGACATTTAATATCCATAATACCACATTAGTTATTTAAATAATTGATGTTATATCTCCATGCACCCTACAGGCCTAAATCTTGGCCACCAAGTCTTCACTTCTTCATCCCATACCCTAACCTTATCCCCATGCTTGCACTTATAGTTCCTCATTCCTTTGTCTTCCTTGTTACCTCTATATTCCTAACCAAATATAGGTGGGCAACATCTCCTATTATTCTAGTGAATTCTAATTTAATAACTTTAAAGAATAAACTGAAGAACAAAAGATTGAAAATGATAAAAGATTATGTACAATACCACAATCTAAGATAGGTTTTTCACTAAATCTATCTTCATATATATTGCTTAATATGTGAGGTTTGCAATTGCCAAAATAACCTTTTGAATACAATACTTATATATCCAATAAACATTTTATAAAAATTGGTATATTACATATTTTCATCTAAATAAATAGTAGATAAAATGTAAGAATGCCAAAAAATATGGATAAGATCAAATTTCATTCTTGTGTAAGCATATAAAAGTTGCATCAAAATGATAGGCAACAAAAATGGGGTCAATTAGGAAACTAGAAACTAAATTGTAAGAATAAACATAAGAAAAAAAATTCCTCAAATTTATATTCTACACCTTTCTAGGGAATATTAAACTTCCTTTCTTTAGGCACAAGTTAACTAAGCTTTCAATTTTGCAAAATAATTAGTGAGCAAAAACATAAAATCAAATATAATCATCTTAAGGTTGGAAAGAGAACATACATCATTAGATAGAGAATCATTTCATGGTTGGAAGAATTTTGGATAAAATTTGCAAATGGCATCATACATCACCCATTTTCAACTTTGTCATGCTTTAACATTTTGATTTTCGATTCACATCTATGGCCTAAGTTTCCACATTAGTGTTCACTAAAAAGTTGACATCTAAAACTTATATTACACGTGGATCTAGAGAAACCACTACCATCTTTAATACAACTATGTTGTCATATTAAGTAATGTTTAGCATTGGTTGCAACAAAAAAATCAATGTCATAATAAATTGATGTCTTTTATTAAAAAAACATATTTCTTTTCTTGTTGCTTTGACAACTTTTTTCATAATTAATTTTGAAACAATCCCAAAATCTTTCCAAAATCATTCCAAAATGATCAAATGTAACAAACATGCATATCAAATTAAAAATGATTCAATTATATCCATCATACACCATAGAATTTAAAATCTACAAACCCATCCTACACACACATAGATATACATATATCAAACTAATATCTAAAATGCAAATTATTATAAGTGAAATTGGTAACATTGAAATTCATTCATGCATAATGACATTTTTATTATACAATTAAATAGAAAAATAACCAAATTAAATATAAATGAAACAACTGAGAAAGGAGACAATCTATTACAAAGATATATTCTTTCAATTTTTTATTTATATATTAGTACAAAAACATATTCAACTTGAAAATTATTATTACAATGAACAACGGATTTTACATTTGTGATAAATATACATGGTATCCTTACAAAAATTAAAAAGATTGGTGGTTATCCTCTACTCCTAATTCCTTTGCATTGCTTAATGGTTTCTAAGGTGCTTCATCCCATTAATTTTGTATCTATCACATTCTTATGTCTTTATCTCGATCATGATAAAGGAGCTCCTTGTTGTCAACAATCCTATTGCTTGAACCTGACAAAGTTAAAATATCAATTAGAAAAGAACTTTATAGTTTTTCATTCACTAAATTCCTTTCATGTTGTTCATATATGGGGCTTCATTCTACCTTTTCTTCACAAACTTCTCAAATTCGCATTCTATGTTTGATATATCCAAATTCAACAAGTGTGTTTTATTAGTAAGATATTGGATACAATGTTACTAGAGATTTTATGTTGGAATCATGTCGTTAGATACATATGATTTGTCCGAAAGGAATTTGGGTAGAATATATCCCACGCCACTAGGTGTATATGATTTACTGGTTAGGCGGTCAAGTAAATTATTACCAGAGAATTTAGGTTTGAATATTTTTTTAATCAATGTAAAAATAAATAAATGACATTTCTCCGTTCTGTGAAAATTATCTGGATGGGGGTATGAACACTTTCTTAGATAATTATTAACGATATTATAATTTGCATGTTTATAATTTAGTTTTAATTAAAGAAATTTGGATTCTTTAAATTGTTTGTTGACTTATATCATCTTTCATGAAAGTAAATATAACATTATATAAAAGAACTTGCCGATATGATTAGATATATGAATTAAATTAATTCAAATTTACTTCGAGATCAAATTATATCAATATAATCAAAATGATCAATTTAAAATGATGGCTATATAAAATATAACAAATTATATTTTATGATATTAAATATTTATTTGTGCACTTAATTTTTATTTTTCTTTAAAATATAAATATAATTATTTAAAATATAATTAATAAGGATTTAAAGAATAGTCTACGCTCACAATATTGCATACAGTATTATAGTTGCAGACCATACTACATCCACAATTTTTTGCAATTTTGCCTCATGACAGCTGCATTTTTTCACGTTTTCGTGCATCACACAAAATCACAATCACAACTGTAACCGTAATTTAAATCCTTGATAATAAATTATATTTTATAACATTACATATTTATTTACACAAATATTTTCAATCTTTTATAGTTAAATTTAAGGACACAATTAAGAGTATGAGTCATCAATTAATAAAATGAAGAAAGATAAATTTAAAAAAAATAATAATTGTGTTATAAGCTATTGGATATAAGGTACTTTATGAAATTTTTTAAATCAAAATCTTTTTTGCTCAATAAACTATTACATGAAATAATTCTAAAGGTTAGCTTGTTTCTAATTAAATAGATCAATAATTTATAAATTAATTTATTTGTTGTATAAAACAAAACCTAAGATCTCAATTCTTCCGGTAATTGACTTAAAGCCAATTACATTTATCTACTACTTCAAGAAAACAAAAGCTATTTTTATTTCTTTCTATTCACTTTAGTAACATTCATATTAATATAGCAAATTAAATATGAAGATACCTCGTATCACATCTAATAAATCAGATTTTTGTATGTTCAATTGTAACACGCTTCTTATCATCTCTAATAAATGAAATCCCATTTTTAATATTTATTAATTTCACTAACATGGAACTTAAAATGAAATCAGATTTTTATTATATCTACATTTTATAAAATTGGGAAATGAACACTAAAATTAAATGCCTTTTATTTATTGTGAGAAGCATATAAGAATTTCATGAAAATTTTACAATTGACGCATATAAGAATTTTTCGTTCCCATCTTGGATTCAATACTTAGAATTCGGTCAATCGTAATAAATAATCAAAATAAATTTTAAGGAAACTTTGAGATGTGGGCTCAATTTAAACACCATACAACAATATGATCTTATGTGAAAGAGTGGAATTCATTTATAATATGACTCAAGAATTTATCAAACCTAAGGACATGTGTTGCATGATGCCACAACATGCCGTTCCCCGTTATAAAAGATCACAACTCTCAAGATCTCACACAAAACACAGAAATCAAAATCATAAAAATGTCTCCAAAATACTCTATATGGCTGGTTCTCGCTGTTGTACTCTTTCATACAGCAACCTCTCTTGCTGATGATCACCCAAAACTGGAAATCACAGGAAACCCGATGCCTTCTCGCACTTATCATCTTCCTGCACATGTGAAACCACTTGCATCAAATTTAAATTCATCCAAACCTGGTCGTGGTGTCAGTCAAAGCATCCCAAACAGGCGTCCATTCCCGAAGAACCAGCCAACAACCGCAATACTCGGGAATGAACTTGCTGCATCCACGAATCGCTCGCGCTGATCACACACGATGGAAGCCATTCTCGCGCTAACGGGGAAGCGAACTACGGCAACCGCAAAAATAAGATTGGTGGATATGATGTTTTTGAGGAGGTGGAGAAAGACAAGGAGCCAGGCACAGGCAACTGAAGGATCGGATGAAGTTTGGTTGGTGTGGAGGCTATAGGCATATATAAATATTTGTAGGAATAATAGAAGCAATTTATCTCATTCCCTCATGGATGATCGCATGGATTGCTTCCACTGCATGTTATAGCTAGTTATTCTCATAGTCACGCTTCTCATGTATTTTATCCATGATTAGCAATTATCTCTAAATCTAATGAGTGTTATCTGAATTAACGAATATTTATCTAATAGGTCATCTCTAATTTAAATCCACTTTGAAGTTCAGAATTGGATCACAATTTATACGCTTTCATTATTTTCAGTTGGGCCTAATAATGCCTGTTCTTTTCAGATCCTCTATTCTTTTGAGAAGAATATTAATTAAGATAATATATTGATGCATATTGTATTCACCAAACTAAATTTTACTATTCTCACAGGAAGTTATAGCACTTGCGAGTCCAAGTCGAAGTTTCGACCTTTAGAGATCCATTGATCAATTCATAATGAAATAGATAAACAAGATAAAAGGGGCTATTAAATGCAACGCAAAAAGATTATGAAATGCAGGATCTAAATTTAAAGAAATATAGAATTTAAATATAAAGAAAAGTGCAAGTAAAACATTTATTTCAAGAGAGATTCATCCTTTCAATTTGTTCCATACTAAAAATTTACCGATATGTCATATGTTTAGTGGATTAGATGTTAATTTTCAACCAAAGAAAACTGACATCTTATTGAGTGATGTTTTAAATATTTTATGATGTTATAATTAATATGAAAATCTAAAACAACATCAGTTCCTCTATCAAAGAAACCATTGTCATTTCTTCATTGAACATGCAACTTAGTCAGGTAAGATGTCAATTATTACAAAGTAATCATAATTGGAAAACAATATTCAATATGAGATTGTTTTAATATCCGACATGATATGTCTTATATATCACATCTATCCTATTAAATTAGTGACATTGTATGACCTCTCCCAAAAAAATAAAAATAAAAAATCTTGTTCCACTTTGTACACCTACCCCATTCCTTTTTGTATACCCTTTCCATTCTATACAACTTCCCAAAAAGCTTCCTACTACACTACTCCCAATTTGAAATACATACGAAATGCCCAAGTGAAATAAAATACTCTAATTTTAAAATATATATAAGTCCCTATTGAAATAAAAAGAAATGCACATTTCATATTATTGTACACAATCCTATGTTTAGCATAACAACTCAATTAAGACAAAAGCCACAATTCTTGTTTCATTAATTCCATATAATTTGGACTTGAGATTAGATAATACTTCAAGATTTACATTATTGAATATTGGTGTATGGCTAGATCATTTCAAACTTCAAAGAAAAAATAAACACATGACAATTTGATAGTTATAATAATCACAAAGAAAATTTATTGATGATAGCAACATTGCCTTCCAATTTATCATAGATATATCTTCTGTTAACTATATTTGAATAATTGCTGATGTACATTTCTCACATAAAGCTTGTATTAGCTAGATATTTTTTTACTAACAAAATATATATTCACAAGCAAGCAATTATTTACATGAGCATAACTTTAAAAATGAGAATATTAGTCCCTTGAACTTGTGGTAGGAAGTGTATTTGGAAGGATAGTCAATCCATATCCCTTTACTATGATCTTTTCACACATAAAACTCTTCCAAATCATGTTCATGATTAACTAGAGGTAGTCCTGATAAGAAAAGATGTGGATCTTCAATATTAATGGTTATGCCTTCTTTATTTCTACTACCAATAAGTTGTCTCTTCCCTTGAAAAGTCATAGGCCACTTATTATCAATAGTAATGGTTATGTTTTCTTCATTTCCACTACTAATAATTTGTCTCTTCCCTTGAAAAATTATAGACTATTTATTATCAACTTGGTGTAACATATAAAAAAAATGTTTTTCTTGGAATGTCTTTATGAATAGCTTTCCATTTGGATCCTCCTTACTATTATCCACCAATGTAAATCCTAGATTACTCATTGGAATGCCATTGTTATTCTCTACCTACTAGTATTAAAGGATAGGCTTCTTGAATTGGATGTAATCATATTCTCATATGTTTTTGATAACTTCATATATGAAATCAACCCGTAGATAAGGATTTTGACTTTAGTACTAGAGGCATGCATTGCTTGAGTCACTAAAGTAATCCTACTACTTTGCATTGCTCTTATCATTTTGCTCCTTTGTATAAAAAGAGTATCAATTAATGTCAAACCCTTGATAAGATATTATCTTCATTATGAGCCATATTGGCTAACCATCTTATGCTCTTGAAAATAGCATCTGGCATTTATGTCATCATCCTCCCCACCTAATTGTAGATCCATGTAATGAATGAGCGATTATATTTAGCTTGTAATTGCTTCTCATTCCTTTCGTGATGATACTTTTTATGGCAACAATATGCTCATTCATATAAGACTTATCCTCTTCACTATTTTGCAAGACATGTAGATGTGCTTATATCCATATTATGTTGATTTATTTATATATAGTGTGTATAAATAGTTGTATCTATTTTACAAAGGATTAGTGTATGTGAAGTTATTCGTTTCCTTTGAATTCTTGCAAAGCAAGATGAAAATGCAAAAAAAAAAAAATGATTATAGTTCAAAACCTCATTTCATTCATATAAACATTAAAAGGCAAATACTTCAATGTAAATTGGTAGATAATTTTTCTTTCAATTTTTTTAATAACTCAATCCCTATATATATATATATTTAACTTTCTCCAAATAGTGTGAAAAACCTGCATTTGGACATATTTAATCTTTCAAAGACTTCGGTAAATTGTAAAGTGCAAAATCGAACAATATAGAGGTTGAAGAGATTTTTTGGCATATAGTTTTATGTTGATGATAAAGAAATTCAAATTAATTAAACCTTGAGCCCTTACTTATTTAAAACATAATTAGTAATTTGAAGATTTTTATTATATCGATAAAGAATTTGGACCAAACACCTTTAGCAAATTACCTAAACTTTTGGCCATGTCATTACACCTTAACAAAACACAAGCATTATAATAATTTCTTATAAAAATCACTTTCTGCATGATCAATCAAATTAAGAAAATGAAGATGCATGATAGAGATTATTTTAGTTTTCTCTTTTATGTTTGGTGGTCAATTGTGTTAGAATTTTTAGGTGGATTACCATTAATTATAGGTTTTTTTTATAAAAATGATTGAATAAAAATCTAAGATTTTTTTATATTCTGAAGCCCAGTTTGTTTAAGTGATCTATTACTTAAACATATAAGGACCTCATTATGGATTAATGTATTCAGTAGTTAAAGTATAAACATATACCTTTGTTGACCTATAATGTGAGGGTATAATAGGATATGTTATCAGCACCATCTTGCATGGATTTAGGAGCTCCTTAACTTTGTAGAAGTTTGAATTCAAATAAGGACCTCCTTAACTTTGTAGAAGTTTGAATTCAAATTCTTACATATGTTATCAGCACCATCTTGCATGGATTTAGGAGCTAATTTTATGAAAAAATTTAGCAAAAGGCAATATTTTAGATACATGATATATCACCAAAAAAAATCATGTTATCTTCATAAATTTGATATTTTGGATTTATTCTGCTTTCAAAACTTTTGGATGTATTCATAATTTTTTTTGCACTTTATCATGTAGAAGTCTTACCTTAATATATGTGTTTAAAATCAAGATTGAATTAGGTCAACATACCTTACAAATGTTTTCTTTTTCCTATTTATTAATTTTCTTTTTCTTTTATGACGATTGGTCTTTGCTAGCTTTAATAGGATAGGAGGGATTCAACTCAAGATTTGAAATATTGATGATGTTATACGTCATTGTTTTCAACTCTACTAGTTTGAACTAGAAGGTAGCCCATTAACTCATTCGCAATGTCTCTATGACATGTGAATTAATTTCATAATAATGTTATATTGATTCCTTTATTAATTTTGATATCATCAATAATTTTATGGCTATTTTTTAGATAATTTTATTAATCGAGTGATGAATAGATCTTTATCTTATGATTCTATAAGTTTGTTTGATTTTACCTAATAGTTTGAGAAAATCTTATGAAATTATTTACTGGTAAATTTGGATTTGAATATTTCTAGTGTATGTTAGGTTTATCAATTATCACTCTTATTTTATCACAAATAATACATTTTAATTTATGAATTTTATTTGATTTATTGTGTATAATTTATCCATTAATAATTTGGAATGAATTGGATGAATCAGATTTTGAAAGATATTTTTTAAATTTTTTTGTTTCTTTGTTTAATTGTATTAATTATTGTTGAAACTTACATTTTTGGATTGACTTTTGTTGTTCTTGGCTGAGGTGAGCTATGATATTGCAGTCTAGCTATCCTTTAGTGAATCTTCTATCCAAAGGTAACTAAAATGTGTTGAAGAAGATTGATTCATGTTTAAATAGTAGAAAGCTAGAAAGAAAGGAAAAATAATTTACTAGAAGTACTCCTGTCTTTCTCCCTTTATTAATTCATTGTTTCCAATGTTAGCTATAAATTGTTTGTTTTGAAGATAATATAAAAGGCTTTTTAGCTACATAATATTTGTAAGATTCAACCTAAATTTTATTTGTTTATTTTTTTATGTTTTATTGCCATAAGACTAATTTTATGAACTTATAATGTAGCCATTGAAAAAGAACTATTTTTTAGCTTAAAACATAAAGACTAATTTAAAATGAGTTATTTCTTTGCTTCTTAAATATTCATGACATATATATATATAAATGATTCAAAATAATTATTTAAATATTTTGTATCAAATGTAGCTTAAAATTGTGGATTTCAAAGCACTATAAGGCCTTTATGATCAATATAGGTGCATCTTGTATAGTACCCCATTTTGGAATGATCACAATTTGCTTGTTATTAATCTTAAAAATAATTTTAATAGTAGTTCTAGCTATTTTTTTTTATTACCATCCCACATTGTTTACTTGATAAACTTTTGGATTGATTTTGAATAATTATTGTTAAAGTGAAATTATTCATATTCATTTATAAGGCCATAAAGTTCCAAATATTTACTAAAATAATTTATGATTATTTTATACACTTACCTGCTCAAAGGAAGTAGTTATGTGTTCTAATAAGAAAATGGCTTATTACAACATTTTTTAGATATATTTTACTATTAAGAATTTATTTATTATAGGGGATGAGTTCCCAATATTAAAATATTGTTCTAATTGGTTTTAATGATATGAAAGTTTTTACATATTATATTCTCTACTAAAAAAGAAGAGAATGTAGCGATTTTTTTATACTCCTAAATATTCTTATTTTCTATGTACCCATGAACTCACATAATGCATTTTTTAAATATTATGCACAATATTTTTCTTCATTAATTTATTTTTATCTCATTATTGAAATTATTTTTGATAATTATTATCTCAAAGAGAATTTATTATTGAAAATAAAAATTTATGATTCAGTAGTTTATCTATTAAGATTTTTATTTGCTACTTTTTATTTTAATTCTAAGATAATCATTATATGGAGTATAAGGTAAAGAAAATATTATACTTCAATTGTCTTGCATGATAATAATTTGCCATTAGTTAGTTTGATGTAGCATTGGTTTCTATTTCATCTTTAATGTGACAAGGTGATGACATTTTGTAAAAATCCTTATTTGAGTTAATTTAATTTATTTTACATAATCTCTTTTGTTGTAAATATATTTTATTGAATGCATGGTATTTGTGAATTTTTTAATATCATTTTCACACATGGTGCTTATGTTTATAAAAAATTTATTTTATCATGGATCTTACATAGACCCAGTAAAGTGCATTATTAAACAATGTCAATATTGTTTTAGATATTTTTATTTTAATTTTCTTAAATTAATTTATCTTTCTAAAAGAAACATGTCAAAGGGATCTATTTAATGTTTATAAATTTATCACCATATTGATCTTAATTTAATGGCATCATTAATTTTCAAAATAAATTTATATCTTGAGCCTCATTATGTTTATGAATTAGACAAATTTAAGATATGTTTTTGTGCAAAAGGATTAAAATTGAGGAAATTTAGTTGTAATAATTTTTTTTTTAATTTTATGATCATTTGATATGTTACTTTACATTAGAATTGACTACGTGTTATTTGTGCTTAAAAAATTATTATTCTAGATAATTTTTATATCTTGGATCTTTAGAAAAATTTATAGATTGTTGTAGATAATTATCACTAAAGTGAGATTATTCATGTTAATTTATAAAGTTTTTAAGTTATCATACAAAATAGATTTATGATTATTATATGCAATTACTTACCCAAAGGGGGTTGTTACTATTTTAATCAAGGATGTTTTACAAAACATGTAAGTTTCGAAACTTGCTTTGGTTTTAAAAATATGTTTGCCCAAAGGGGAAGATTGTAGTAATATACATTACTCCTATGTCCATGAACTAAGAGTTACATACTTACTTATAATATTATTTCTTATACTTGTTTGATAAAAGCGCACCTATCTAATTAAACATTTTCTTTCAAGATATAATCCAAAGATATTATTTTACTTTGGTTATACAGGCAAACTAGTTTAAAATATTTGCTTAAAAAGGATAGTCTCTTGAATATCATGTTACCCTCTATGTGATTAAATTGATATATTAAGAGAGAACTCAAAACATACTACGTGTTCTTCCCAAAGGAGAGTTTATAGTTTTGTATTGAGAACTCTTATATATGTCTTATTAATGTATAAAAAAATTCTCTTTTATTTATTATGTACTGTTAGATAATTTTTGCAACTAAATTTAGCTTTCTTATAATTCAAAAAGTTATTAGATAAATCAAATTAAGAAAATCATAACTTTAGTTATATATTGATAAATTGAATTTTATATTGTTATATGGCATCATTACACATTAGTTATCAAATATTAATTTTTTTTCCTTTTTTAGGGTGTAATTATGTAGAGCATTCTTTAAAAAATTATATTTAATAAATAAATCATCAATCAATTAATGCAAATAAATTTATAATTTTCTCATTATCAAAAGCATCATTTATATTATAAATTTTCTTGAAATATGATGAATTACTTAATTTTTAATCTATATTTTGAAATAATGAATAGTTTCATGGGAATTGCATCCAATCTTAACACTAATAGGAGTTTGATTTAATGTAATGAAATTTTACTTGTATTACAAAATGTGATATCTATGTTCAAAAGTTTATTTTGGTTAAAGAACATTTGATAATCTTTGAAATTGCTTTACTTTTTAAAAGCACACTTAAATATCAAAATTTGCTTGTATAGTTTTGTTTGTGATAAATTATATGTTATTACATATATTTGTTTGTCAAAAAATTTGTATGACAAAGAGGTAGAAACTTCATTGAATCCCTTTTTTATTTATATAATATTTGAATTTTAAAGTAAATTTTATTAAGCATACTTTTGCTAATAGTGATGAATTTGACATATAAGCTATTGTGTGTTTCTTTGAGCATAATGTAAAGCAATTTATAAAGTTTTAAGCATATGCATAGTGAATGAATTTTTTCAAAATTTTTTTGACATGCTTTTTGGTCAATAGTGAGTATTGTTACCATGAGGATCTTCCAAATTGTTGTAAGTCATATTTAAGAATTCTATTCATACTTTGTTCAAGTAATCTCTAAAAATATATTTCAGAAAAGTCTTTTATTAAACTAAGTTAGTATCAATTTTAATATCCAAATTTGATAGCCATGCAAGTTGCTTGTCTAAGGCACTAAAATTAATTATATAATTGATTTGTCTTAATTATTTTGTTGTTTTATTTATATTACATCAAATTGGCAATATGAGATATCATAATTTTGCATATCACTAAGATGTGTACATGGAATTTAAATATTTTGCCTCCAAACCTTGGTTCTTTTATTTATAAGATGTTTAAAAATCTATTGAAATATGGGCGTTCAATTTTATTTTCTTATAATATGCTTAATGGGGTTTTATATTATATAGAACCTTTTATCTTAGTCGATAATCATAATGTGTTTGTTAATATACAAGGTGCATATATCATACATATTGTTGCACAATTTGCTAATCTATATTTTGTGTATAATTATGATAATTGCTCTTGATTATATTTACATTATTGTGCATTTATATATGCGATATATAGATTCTTTATTAATACATGTATCTCCATATTGTGAAATGTACCAATTGTTGTAATTATAAGGACTAAGACCTAGTGCTAATTGTTAGCTCTTGAGCTTGTATATGTGGCCTCTATGGGCTTCATATTGGAATAATAAAAATTATCTTGATAAAGGCTAGGTATCATGTCTAATATTTTTTTGTGTGACTTTATTAGAACTAAGATTTGTTATTCATCATTAATTCTTGATATGCTTGTTTATCTCTTAACTGATACCATTTTTAAACTTTGACGTATTCTAATAATAGATTTAAAAGGATTAAGAATGGTGTCCTAATTCTTGAGTTATATATTAGTCTCTTAGTTAATATCATTTTGAAGAGACATTCTAGCTAACAAATTTATAAGAACTAGACTCAATATTAGTCATTAACTCTTTTGTTTGATACTTGTCTATAAATTGATACTATTTTAGTATTTTGAGACAATTAAATTTGTTATTATCAAAAGATTTTTTGGTTTTATTATTGAGTTTGTTATAGAAAAATCGTTAAGGACTGACTAGAAAATCATATGTTTGGTTAGATCACACTTTTAATGCTATTTTTCTTGCCATACTTTTACATTAATGATTTGTATTTAAATAGTTAATAATATATGTAATCATGGAAGGTCTTGTGTTCATCATAATGCAATCATTGGCATGATTTAATATCATTGGTTGCCTAAAGTGTGAGTTTTGTTTTAGGTATGATCTCTTAATTGGTATATTTTCAAAATCATGGGCATGTGTTCTAAATTTTATATTCAACTTGGGAGTGATTTTCATATAAAATGTTTTAAAATAAACATTTTACAAATAATACTGCCCTTTTATGTGGGCTACCATTAATTATAGGTATTTTGTTTTTCTGATAAAGCTAGTTGAACAATGATTCAATAGATTTTTATTTTTTGAAACTCAATTTGTTAGTGATCTATTAGTTGGGCTTATGGATACCTAATTATAGGTTAAATTATTTGGTAGCTAAAATATAGACCAATACCTTTCTTGTCCCACAATGGGAAGGTCTAATTGAGTTTTACTTATATTGGCTGAAATCCTTTCACTCCTATCCTAATTTTAGCTATAATTGGCCTTTGTCATTGAGAACCACACACTCTAGCAAAATGAGAGGAAGATCTATATTTATGGCATTCATTTGGATACTATTATCTCCTAGAGATTTAAATCCAAAGATACACTTTCATATTAATTTTATTTTCATGATACAGGTTTTATTTAAATTCTTACAAATTACATGAGTTTAGTGTCACAACCAATATCTTAGAAGATGAAAGTGGTTTCTGAAAAAAATTTCCTATTTTATAGTTTATTTTGGATAAGTGTATTTTAATTGTTATTTTTAAAGTTAAATTATTTTGTTTAACAAATGGAAAAAGAAAAAAAGGGAAATTCGTTGATGAAATTTTGGGGGGAGGGGTTGGATTGATATTCCAACATAAAGCGGAGGAGAATGCTGTATGCAAGTGAGAAGAAATATGGAGCTCGGGATGAAAAGAAAGGTGTGACCGAGGGCATAAGATTCTTTACAAAGAAGAAAGAGGGAAATTCTCTCGTGTGCATGGTTTTAAATTGTGGAGGGGAAAACATTTTGTTGCTGCAATATTGTAGTATTACGACCCTTTTCTAAATCACAACCATAGCAGTGCATTGTTACTACAACACTGCAACATTACAACTACAATGGCTACAGTAACCGCAATGCCATAATTTTTAAGATTTTCTGATAAAATAAGATATTCGGAAGGAATGGTGGCCAACTGTTATCATAAGATTTATTAGGAAAAAAGAGTGAAACTCTTGTTATGTAAATTGCAGGGTGCAGCAACATTGCAATAAAACATAATTATGCTGCTTCTATAAATTTCAGTTATTGCAATGTGTTGTGGCCATAACATCATAACATTACGACTGCAACGGTTTCTATAACCGCTATAAAACAATTTTTGAGATTTTTTAAGAATGTAAATATTGAAAATTTTAATATTTTACTTATAAATATATTGTATTTGATCTGGCATGATATTATAATGAAATAAAAGAATTAATATAAAATGATATAAGCTAATAATTATTTTTATTATATGTTGCATGAAAAATACGATATTCCACAATCGCAATATTCATAAATTATATTTTTACTTTCGTAAGACCTACAACTACCAAAAAAAATAAAAATAAAAAAATAATATAGTTCCTGCGATTGTAACCGGAATTTAGAACTTTGGAGATGAATATATAGAGCCAATTTTGTGATTTATTGTTATTGAATAGTCTTAGGTTGGGCATTCGAAGGTTGGGCGACTTACTGCCTAATCCTAAAAAATTTAGTGTATGGTATGGATTTTTCTTTAAGTTTGGATTAATATTAATTTAGCTTTTTTTCTTCCCTCTGGCCATTCGTGAAAATCTACACTTCTTCCATATATGCATATTCCTTGGACTTAAGTGAAGACTCTGCAGTAAGTCTTCCTAATGAAATAGAATCCAAATTATATTGTTATAATATTTGAAAAACTTGAGCTATATACTTCAATTCCCACGAAAAAGTTTATGCTGCATTTGGAATTGAGCAACTCTGCCCAGATAAAGCAAGAATTTAATTATCAAAGAAAGGTAGCCACATTATTTTAAAAGATCTACCTACCATGAGTAAGGCTTTCTTTACTAATTAATCTCTTTCCCCTTTTCACATTTTTATGTCTTTGTCCCTATCCATGATAAAGGGTGTCTATTTGCAGTCCATAATTCTTTTGTTTGTACCTAACGAAGTTAAAATATCAAACTAAAAATGAACTTTATAGTTTTTCCTTAACTAAATTCCTTTCCAGCTGTTCACATTTTGGGCTTCATTCCACTTTTTCTTCACAATCAATATATAATCGAATCCTCTTGTTATCAATACATTCGGAGTAATTAGATGCATATGTTGGGTAAATCATTCCTAAGCCACTAGAGGTACATGGTTTATTTGCAAGCGATTTAAGTAAAATATTACTAGAGATTTTATACTGGAATTTTCTTTAGGTCAAAGTAAGAAAAAAAATGATATTTCCCCATTTTGTGAAAATTATCTGGATGGAGATATAAAACACTTTCATAGGTAATTGTTATTTATAATTTGTAAGTAAATAATTTAGTTTTGTTAAAGAAATTTGGGCTCTTTTAATTTGATGTTGAATTTTGTTGTCTTTTGTGTAAGTAGCCAATTAATCAACTGAAAGCTGATTATATTAGAAATGTCTCACAAATTATCTATTGAAGAAATTGAAAATGTAAAATGACATAGAAAGGCATGTTAATATTAAAATATATATTAATTAAATTAATTCATATATATATATTAAAATCAAATTATATTAACACAATTAAGATGTTCAAAATAAAAGTATAATTATATAAAAATTAAATAATTATATTTTATGATCTTATATATTTATTTATTTTACTACTTATTATTTAGAAAAATAAAATTACTTAAAATTTAATTAATTATATTTTTTATATTACATATTTATTTATATACTTATTTTTGTTTATTTATAGTTCAAATTAAGGGTAAAATTAAGGAAGTGAGTTGTCTATTAATAAAATGAAGAAGGATAAATTAAAAAAAAAAAAACTACGGTAAGTTATAAACTATGGCTACAAGCCACCTTATGAAGCTTATTAAATTTGAATATTTTTGTTAAATTAATGTGCAAAAATAGTTCTAGAATTGAACTTAAATTTTATTAGTGAAAAATCAATTCTTCCTGTAATTGGCCTATAGCCAATCACATTTATCTAACTATAGTCCCCAAAAAAAAATAATAATGCTTATTTCTTTCATATCACCTTATCTAAATTCATCGCATGCCCAATAAATTAAATATAAAGAAACCAGGGCAATAGTTAAAGTCGAAGAAACTTTTATATCTTGAATTGTAACATGCCTCTTATTGCATCTAATAAATGAAATCAAATTATTAATATTTATTATTTTCGCTAACTTGAAAATTGAAAAGAAATCAGACCTTTATTATATATCTACATTTTATACAAGTGTGAAATATTAACACTAAGGTTCATTAAGTGTTTTTTATTTATCGAGTAGAGTAACAATAAAAATAAATATCATATAATTAAAACATATAAGAATTTTTCGTTCAAGCTTTCCATGCAATGCTTAGAATACGGTAAATTATAAAAAAAGTTCAAAATTAAATTTATGAAAAATTTAAGGGTTGGGCCCAATTTAACGACCATACAACAGTATGGTCGCATGTGAATGAGTGAAATTCATGTTTAATGTGACTTCGGGCTTAACAAACCAAATGACATATGTGGCATGATGTCAAAACATGTATTTCCCCATTTCTCAGGTACTTACAGTACATACAAATTAAAACCTTGAAAATGTCTCCAAAATACTTTCTACTGCTGGTTCTTGTTGTGGCACTCTTTCTTACAGTAGCCTGTTAATGATCACCCAAAACCTCAAATATCCAGAACAAATATATAAAATCACCAACATAAAAATATCATTTAACGTCAGTTGTTTAACACATTCAACATCTGTTATTACATGACATATATATAAGCATCATTTTATATCGGGTACTTGCAACACTAATTCTCAAACTGTTGTTGAACACTTATAACAGTGTTTTCTTTTTATAATAAAACCAATGTAGTTGCAATATATTATCCAATTATTGAAATATGACTTCACTTTATTGATGTAGTAATTGACAATGATAATCGATTTTCCATAACATAAATTTCAATTAAGACATCACTTATTTTAAAATAATTGATGTTGAATATAAAATAGGGTGATGGGTTTACAAAATAACAAATGTTAGTTACTAGTTTTTTTTTCCCTAATTCTAAAAAATTCTCCTAAACTCCACTATTTACAAAGCAGTATCTAAATCTAATTATAAAATCTAGCAACTCATATTATTATATAAGCAATAACAATAGTATTCAAAGCTTATCTCAATCTCTAGTTGGCCAAAATTAATATTGCAAATACAATAAATTAAAAAAAATGAAAAATGATATATTTATTTAGGTATGAATAGTAAAAGACATATAATATGTAGATGTTGCAAAAATTGGAAATAATAATTTTAAATGCCAAGAAGGAACTTATATTATATTCCAATGACATGACCATTGACATATATGCCTGTGAATCCCACTATAGCAAAATAAGCATATAAGAATGTTAGAATTAATGTTATAGATAAAACATTAATACAATATGGTTTTGTTTGTGAGAATTTTATTACCTAGTTTATGCTTTTAAACTTTGGTGATATCATGTATTGTTCAAATTACTCAAGTCATCCTGACCCTTTTTATAGAAATACCCATTAATTTACTTTTGTGAGGAAGAAACCTGCTACTTTTTCTTTAAGAAACTCACATCAACCAAAGCCTTAAATAATGAAATTAAAAATAAAAAACACAAATAAATTAACATAGGAGAAAAGAAATAAGCATTCCTAATTTAGTTTAGAAGAGAAATTAGGCATTTGAATAGACCTTAACTTTAAGGAGAAGATGTCAACAAGAGTGAGCAAATGGTTGAACTTGAGTAAAGGTGTTCTTCTATGTGAAGAAATTGTAGTACACTTCTTACTTATAAAGAAAAATTAATTGGTTAATCATACTTCATAAGGCACTCTTGGTAATATATTTGCAATTCGGCACTCAAGACAGGCTTCTAATTTTAACTCTCACATTTTCTTTTGCAAGTTTCAAGGAAGGAAAAATGGCATTGTTTAAGTATTTCATATTTGTTATTAACTAAAACTAACATCACCATTACTACAAAACAACTTATTAACTTGGTTATTTAAGGCATTACAAATTGAAAAATGACCAATATGTAATCGAGCATCGTAGTGTATGAGGCTTTCACATTGGTTTGGTAAATTGTTGTAAAATATAAAAATAATGTCAATTTTTATTCTAAAAAGCTAAAATAATTTATGTTTCAATCATTGGAGAAATAATAATAAATTTCATTTACTTTCTAAAAATTGACATCTAATGCCCATAATACCACATTAGTTATTTAAATAATCAATGTTGTATGTTCATGCACCCCATCCACCCAAATCGTAGCCACCAAGTCTTTACTACTTCATCCCAAATCCTAACCCTATCCCCAAGCCCCCACTTATAGTTTCTCACTCCTTCATCCTCCTTATTACCCTTATATTCCTAACCAAATATAGATAGGCAACATCTCCTATTATTCAAGAAAATCCTAATTTAAAAAAATTTTAAAAATAAATTGAATAACAAAATATTGAAAATGGTGAATGATTGTATACAATACTAGAATTTGAGTTAAATGTTTCACCAAATCTATTTTAATACATATTGCTTAATATGTGAGGTTTGCAATCACCAAAATAACCTTTTGAATGCAATACCTACATGTGCAATAATTGTTTATGAAAAATTGGTGTATTATATATTTTTATATGAATAAATAATAGATAATATGAAAAAATTACAAAAAAGATGAATGAAATTAAATTTCTTATTAGTGTAAACCTATAAAAGTTGCATCAAAATGATAGGCAAAAAATATGATTGATTAGGAAACTAGAAACTAAATTATAGAATAAAGACAAGAAAAAAATCCCTCACATTTATATTCTGCACTTTTCTAAGGAGTGTTAAATCTCATATATTTAGCTGCAAGTTAACCAAGCTTTCAATTCTGCAAAATGATTAGTGAGAAAAAATAAAAAATTGAAGATAATTATGTTAAGATTGGAAAAAGAACATATATCATTAGATAGAGAATTATTTCAAGGTTAGATGAACTTTAGGATGAAATTTGCAAATGACATCATACTTTGCTCTTTTTATTTTCAACTTCACCATGCTTTAACATTTTGATTTTCAATTCGCACATGTGGCCTAAGTTTCCACATTGGTGTCTAGCAAAAAATTAATGCCTAAAATTTATATTACACGTGGATTTAGAGAAATTGCTACCACATTTGATATAACCATATTATCCTATTAAGCAATGTTTAGCATTAGTTGTAACAAAAAAATTTGATGCCATAATAAATGAATGTCTTTTATTGAAAAAACATATTTCTTTTCTTGTTGCTTTGACAACTTTTTTCATAATTAATTTTAGAACAATCCTAAAATGTTTCTAGAATCATTCCAAAATGGCTAGAAGCAACAAGCATGTATATCAAATAAAAATGATTCAATTATAGCCATCACATGCCTTAGAATTTAAAATTTACATACCTATCATACACACATAGATATATATATGTATATATATCAATCTAATATCCAAAACACAATTGATGATAAGTGAAATTGGTAACATTAACATTCATTCTTGCATAACAACATTTCTATTTTACAATTAAATAGAACAATAACAAACTAATCTATAAATGAAACAAGTGAGAAAGGAGACAATCTATTACAATAATATATTCTTCCAATTTTTTATTTCCATATAAGTACATAAACATATTTAACTTGAAAATTATTATTACAATGAATAATAAATTTTGAATTTATGATAAACATATATGGCATCCTTACATCCTTACAGAAATTGAAAAGATTAGTGGTTATCCTCTACTCATTATTTCTTTATATTGCTTGATGGCTTTTGAGGTATTTAATTCCATTAATTTTGTATCTATCACATTTTTATGTCTTTGTCTTGGTCTAATAAAGGGAGCTATTTATGGTCAACAATTCTATTTCTTGCACCTAATAAAGTTAAAATATCAATTAAAAATGATTTTTTTATATTTTTCTTTCACTAAATTTGTTTCCAACATTCATACACTACAAAAAATTAGTTATAATTGCAATAGTTTTTTGATAAATTTTGCGACGATTTTAACCCCTATAAAGTGATTAACGACAGTTTCCTTGACTATCACAATAGTGATTGCTATATTACACTTTTGTAACAATTTTTTTGATTGCTAGCATAACCGTCAAAAAATTAATTTTTATTTTTAACTTAGCAGGGCTTAAAACTATCACTAAATGAATATAAATTTTTTTACTTAATTCATTTAGTAGAGGTTGTAACTATCACTAATTGATTGCTAAAATTTCAACCTTCAATTTAGCAAGGGGTTAAAACCATTGCTAATTGATTCTTAAAATTTTAACTGATAACTTAGCAGAGGTCAAGACTGTTGCTAATTGATTCCTAGAAGTTTAACTTATAACTTAATAGGGGTCAAAATTGTCGCAAATTTACTACAAAAGTTTAACTTTTCCTTTAGTAGGGGTTAAAACCATCACTAACTAATTATAAATTTTGTTAATTTTAATTTAATAACCATCATAATTTTATAGTAAAAATTCTTATTTTTAATTCAATAAGAAGTTTAACTACCACTAAACTATTAAAATTCCTTTTTAAATTATGCAAATAAAAATATCTTGCTAAAAATTTATCAAAACTAACAAATTCCAAAATGCACTTTCATTAACATAATTTCATAATCATTTTATATTCTATACAAATTTCCAAATAGAAAATAGTATAAGAAGTGCTAGATATTATTCAAGCTAGCATCTTTAACAAAATCATCCTAAGAACTAGCAAAATAGGATAACTAATAATCTATCCTTGTTTTGTCATATGTAAAATTCCAAAAAGTCCTAGATATCATCTAAACTTGCTACATCATCAAAATCATCCTCTTCAACACTAGCAAAAATTCTCGCCATGAGCATTAGCTCCAGAAGATCTTATTTCCATAGATAGGTCTTGATTTTGCTTACTTGCCTTATCACTTGACTGACAATAATAAATATAACACAATTATTTAACTTGCAAAACTAGTATTAACTCAAAAGATTAAATATATCATCTAAATAGAGACATTTGCTTAATAAAATCATCTACATAGCAACTATCTTATTTACAAAAATTCTATAAAGATAATGTTGGAATATTTACTTAACTATTAAAATTCCTTTTTATATTTTTAATGATAGTAAAATATTTTAATAATTTTTTATCAAATGATAATTCATGAATAAATAAGGGTAATATTATAGGAGTGTAACCTCTCAAAAAATTAAATATTTTTTATCGTTAAATTATATTTAATATATTAATATTTATATTTTTAATTTTAATTTATTTATTTTAAAATTTTTAAAAATTAATTATAAAATACTTAATTTTTTAAGATTAAAAACTATCATTATTTCTTATACCCACTAAAAATTGTCACAAATAGTACAAATGCATTATTTCCTCCAAGAAACAATGAAAGCAAGCCATACATATATACCTAGAAAGAAAAGGAGATGACAATTTTAGAGGATTAGGAATCCTTCAACAAACAACAAGGAAGATGAAAACAAGCCACATAATAACATCAACTGCATAGTACATGCTAAATAAAGGTATGAAGACATTGTTTCACTTCAAGTCATTTTGTTTCCTATTTTTCTTTACCCTACAATCCCCATTCCCACTCCCACCTCATTCTCCTATTTTACATTCTTTACTATTACAATTAGCATCAAACCTCTTCCATAAATAAGCAATTAGAAAAGTACTCATACTTGGCTATAATAATATTATATTCTCTTAAATAAAAAGTACTTCATAATTTATATACAAACTTAGCGTATTTGTTAAAAGGCCATCCAACAAACTTGTTATCACATAGTAGCTATATACAGAAAGAAGACAAAAAATGTTACTACTAGGTGATGGTTTGCAAATGTACCTGATAGAAATTAACAATGTCTAGGAGCACATGTGAAACCAGAGCTCTAAAAGCTTGTCTAGAGAAGCTTGTCCTAAATAATAATATTATGATATCAATCACTAATATCTTCTGGAATATGTAACAGCTATATGTCTTATGAAGAGTTGCAATTAAGAGGATATCAAAAAATTCAATTCAATGGATTAACATCAAGAGTCTTAAATGGATGCACATGATAAGATAGGGGTGAATCAAAACTCATTTAATTTATTGAAGCTGTGTGTTAGAATTGGTAGTTTTGTTTCTAAATAAGCCAACTATTTTGTTAACTCTACAATCCACCATTACATATCACAACTTGCAATCTAACTTATAATAACTTTTCAGGTAGAAGGAAAATCAAATTAGGAAAGTTCAAAACACCAAATTCTTAAAATTAACATCATGAAGAAGCAAAATTGGGCCGATAGTAATCCTATCAAATTAACAATTTAATTTACCATAAACTTAAATAGAATCAAATTTTAAATACTAGAATAATTGAAAATAAAATAAAATCAATAAGTTAGATATAACTATAAGCTAAAAAACATGTTAGATATGAAAAAGAAAGCAACTAAATGAACCTGCATCAAGCATGATATTTTGGTACAAAATTTACTATAATAAGGAAAAGCTATCCTTATTAGAGTCGTGGTAAAAGAGAATATGCATAGGCAACAAATGCTAGTGTGAATAAGAATGCTAGCGCGACCATAATTTAATAGTAGCTTAAGGATTTTAACTAGATAAATTTTTATTATTTTATGTTTATTATACAGAAGCAATAAAAAAAGATAAATAAAATTGACAACGAAAAGGTGAAAGTATGTATGTATTGCCTCACCTACCCAAAGATGCATCAATGTAGTGCAATTAGATGGGAGTTAAGAGATTAATGGTTTTTGGATAGAAATCAAGTTATTATCATTTCTCGTCACTGACTGCAACATAGTTTTTGCTTCTACCCAACCACCTCTGCTTACCTATATTCCTTTCTTCCCCCCGCCCCTTCCTAAAACATTTGTAGCCTTAATAACACTAATGAATTAACCAATTGGTCGAGGGTTTATTTAATCTTGTAATAATTAAACAACTCATAGCTTAGAGAATAAGCCAAACCAGATCACCTCAAAATTAAAACAAATAAATAAGAAAAGAAAATGATCCTTGCAAGTGTAAACATCACTAGCAATATTAAATTACAGCTTCATTAGTCAAGGCAAACTTTCAAATAATTGGAATGCAAAGGAGAACAACAAAAAGTTAAGATTTCAGAAACCATCATCACATGCAAATACAACAGTAACCCTGACCTCTTTCTTAAACAAAATAATGTTCATAATTTTTAGCAGCTAAGTGAAAGGTACTGATAGATAGGTAGCAACTGATAAGATCAACCAACTTCGTCTACATGTTTTTGAAGCTAAGAGCATAACCATTTAGAGAGCATTTGCTGCCTAGAAATCAAGCAATGCCAAAATAGAACAAAGATAAATAGATAAAAGCAAATAGAACAAAACAGAGATAAATAGATAAAAGCAAACTTACCTGCTTAAGGATTTTGTTCAAAGAGGATAACGGCTATTGATCCAAGGGGAAAAAACCTCTAAATCTAACTTGAACAAGTCAGAGTAATCTTACTTCACAGCAAATTAAAGGAATGAAAAGCAAATTATAATTTATTAGAAGAATCCTTCATTCCCAAACAAAGTATGAAAGAGGGGAAAAATAACATAATAAACCTGTAAGGGCTTTAATAAGTGGAAGCTTTGAGAAATTCTATTTTTAAAGTTGAGGATGAATTCGAAGTCAAAACTTAGATAGATTATGATTCTGATTTTGAATCTTACAAGGAAAGCATGAAATTAGTGGTGGAAGTGGATGATGGAAACGAAATGGACTCGTGTAAGGCTTTCAAGTTAAGGAGTGAGGATGAAATGGAAGCAAAGTTGGAATAGGATCACAATGCATTCTAATAGCATTTTGACATTGTCAATGGAAGTAGAGGAGTGAGGATGGAATGAATCGACTTTGGTAAGGTTTCAGAGAAGATATTTTTATATTTCGAATTGTTAAAAATTTCTAAGTTAAAAGAGCAAATATATATATATATATATATATATATATATATATATATATATATATATATATATATATATATATATATATATTAGGCTAAAAATTATAAATTTAGTAGGAGTTTTTATATTGGCCACCACAAACATTTTCTCAAAGCCCAAATATAATTGCGGTCACCGAACTGCTACTAAAATAATATTATTATGATAGTTTTTAGTAACCATCGCAAAAAAGCCATAAAAAATATTACTCTTTTTTGCAGTGATATCTTGGGCTTCATTCTACTTTTTCTTCGCAAACTTCTCAAACTTGCATCCTAAGTTTGATATATCCAAATTTACCAAGTGTGTTTTATTAGTAAGAAGTTGGATATAATATTACCAGGGATTTTATGTTGGAACCTTGTAGTTAGATGCATATGATTTGTTGGAAATGAATTTCTAAGTGTATATGATTTACTGGTTAGGCAGTCAAGTAAAATATTACCAGATAATTTAGGTTTGAATCTTCTTTCTATCGATGTAAAAATAAATAAATGACATTTCTCCGTTCTGCGAAAATTATCTAGATGGGGATATGAAAACTTTCCCAGATAATTGTTAAATATATTATAATATGCACGTTTATAATTTAGTTTTAACAAAGAAATTTGGATTCTTTAAATTGGCTGTTCGCTTATATTATGCTTCATGAACTAATGCTATTAGAAATAATTCATAAAATTAACTGTTGAATTAATTAAAAATATGAAATGATATAAAAGAACTTGTCAATATGGCTAGATATATGAATTAGATTAATTCAAATTTACTTTGAGATCAAATTATGTAAATACAATCAAAATGTCCAATTTAAAATGAGGGCTATAAAAAATTTAACTGATTATATTTTATGATATTATATATTTATTTATGTGCTTAATTATTTATTTTATTTAAGACAATAACATAATTGTTTAAAATATAATTAATTATATTTTATGATATTACATATTTATTTACACATATATTTTTATTTTTTTATAATTCAATTTAAAGACACAATTAAGAGTATGAGCTCTCAACTAATAAAAAGGAAGGTAAATTGAAGAAGAAGAAGAAGTGGTAATTGTGTTATAGGCTACCGCTTATAAGGTACGTACTTTATGAAACTTTCTAAACCAATTTTTTTTCTAGCCAACTACATTTATCTACAGTAGTCTCCAAGAAAACTAATTCTACTTTGATATCATCCTATTCACTTTTGTTACATTCATAACATACTCAATAAATTAAATATAAAGATACCTCGTATTACATCTAATAAATCAGATTTTTTGTATGTTCAATTGCAACATGTCTAATAAATGAAGTCCCATTTTTAATATTTATTAATTTCACTAACATGGAACTTAAAAAGAAATCATATTTTTATTATATCTACATTTTATGAAATTGTGAAATGGACACTAAAAGTAAATGCTTTTTATTTATTGCGAGAAGCACATAAGAATTTTATGAACATTTTACAATTCATGCATATAAGATTGCGCTCTATCTAGGATTCAATGCATAGAATTCGGTAAATTATAAAAAATAATTGAAATTAATTTTAAGGAAACTTTGAGATGTAAGCCTAATTTAACAGCCATACGACAATATGATCTTATGTGAAACAGTGGAATTCATCTATAATGTGACTCAAGATTTCAACAAACCTAATGGCGTGTTGCATGATGCCACAACATGCAGTTCCTCATTATAAAAGACCATAACTCCTCTCAAGTTCTCACACAATACATAGAAATTAAAACCTTCAAAATGTCTCCAAAGTACTCTCTACTGCTCGTTCTTGCCGTTGTACTCTTTCATACAGCAACCTCTCTTACTGATGATCACTCAAAAACCTGGAATCACCGGAAACCCAAAGCCTTCTCACACTCGTCATCTTCCTGCACGTGTGAAACCACTTTCAGCAGGTTTTAATTCATCAAATCCTGGTCGCGATGTCAGTCAAAGCATCCCAAACAGGCCTCCATTCACAAAGAATCAGCCATCAACCACAGTACTCGGGAATGAACTTGCCGCATCCCTGAATCGCTCGCGCGGATCACACGATGGAAGCCATTCTCGCACTAACGAGGAAGCGAACTACGACAATCGCAAAAATAAGATTGGTGGATATGATGTTTTTCAGGTGGTGAAGAAAGGCAAGAGAAAGGATAAGCCTGCAGGTCCTCATGTTGATGAAGAGGTGAAGAAAGACAAGAAGCCAGGCACCGGCAACTCAGGGATCGGATAAACTTTGGTTCGTGGGAAGGTTATAGGCATATATAAATATTTGTAGGAATAATAGAAGCAATTTATCTCATTCCTTCATGGACGATCGCATGGATTGCTTCCACTGTATGTTTTTGCCAGTTATTCGCGTAGTCACGCTTATCATGTATTTCATCCATGATTGACAATTATATCTAACTCTAAAAGAGTATTATTTGAATTAACGAATATTTATCTAATAGGTCATATCTAATTCAAATCCACTATTGAAGTTCAGAATTGGATCACAATTTATAAGCTTTCACTATTTTCAGTTGGGCCTAATAATGCCTGTTCTTTTCAGTTTCTCTATCCTTTTGAGAAAAATACTAGCTCAGATAATATATTGATGCATAGTAAATTCACCCAACTAAATTTTACTATTCCCACAAGAATTTATAGCACTACCGAATCCAAGTCCGAACTTTAGAGGCCGATTGATCAATTCAAAATGAAATAGATACACATAAAACGGCCTATTAATTGCAACGCAAAATGTTTATTAAAGGCAAAATCTAAATATAAAGCAATATAGAATTTAAATATAAAGAAGAGTGCAAGAAGGAAAATATTTATTTCAAGAGAGATTCATACTTCCAATTGGTTCCACTAGTAAAAGATTACCAATATGTCATGTGTTTAGTGAATTAGATGTTAGTTTTCAACCGGAAAAAACCAACATTTAATTAAGTGATGCTATAAATATTTTATGATGTTATAACTAATGTGAAAAACTAAAATAATGTCGTTTCCTCTATCAACTGAACCATCGTCATTTCTTCGTGGAAAATGCAAATCAATATGGTAAGATGTCAATTATTACAAAGTAAACATCACTATGAATGAGAATGCAATATGGTTTTGTTTTATTATTTGATATGATATGTCTTATATATGACATCTATTCTATTAAATTAGTGATGTTGTATGACCTCTCACAAAAAATAAAAATAGAAAAACTCATTCCCCTTCATATACCCATTCCATTCCTTTCTGTATACGCTCTCCATTCTGTGCAAATTCTCAAAAGAAATCCCATTACACTACTCCCAATTTGAAATAGATACAAAACCACCAAATGAAACACAAACTCCAATTATAAAATATATACAAGCCCCATTTGAAATAGAAAGAACATTTCATATTACTATACACAATCTCATATTTAGAATAACAACTCAATTAAGATAGAAGCCACATTTCTCATTTCATTAATTTCATACAATTTGGACTTGAGATTAGATGCTACTTGAAGATTTACACTACTGAATATTGGCACGTGGTTAGATCATTTCAAACTTCAAGGGAAAAAAATAGGCATATGATGGTTTGATAGTCATAGCAATCAAAAAGAAAATTTATTAATGATAGCAAAATTGCCTTCCAATTTGTCATCAATGTTTTTTTTTCTGTCTAACTATATTTGAATAATTGTTGATATACATTTCTCACATGAAAATCATATTAACCAAAATTCTTTTACTAGCAAAATACATATTAACAAGTGAACAATTATGTACATCAGCATAATTTTAAAAATAAGAATATTGATACCTTGAACTTGTGGTAGGAAATCTATTTGGAAGTATGGTCAATCTATATCCATTCACCTTGATCTTTTCACATGTAAAACTTCTCCAAATTACCTTTATGATTAACTAGAGATGGTCCTAATAAGAAAAGATGTGTATCTTCAATATTAATGGTTATGCCTTCTTCATTTCCACTACCAATAATTTGTCTCTTCCTTTGAAAAACTATAGACCACTTATTATCAACCTAGTATAACATATACCAATGTAAATCCTAGATTAACATATACCACTTCTTTATAATTTGTCATTATGAATGGCTCCCCATTTCGACCCTCCTTACTAATATCCACCAATGTAAATCCTAGATTATCCATTTGAATGGCATTGTTATTCTCTACCTACTTACATCAAAAGATAGCTCCCCAAATTGGATGTAATCATGCTCTCATATGATTTTGGTGACCTCATAGTATGAAATTATCACGTAGATGGGGATTTTGTCTTTGGCACTAGAGGCATGCATTGCTTGAGACACTGGAAGGATCCTATTATTTTGCAATGCTCCTATCATTTTATTCCTTTGTATAAGAAGAATATTAATTGATGTTATATTCTTGATAAGATATTACCTTCATCTTGAGGCCCATTGGCTAACCATCTTACTATCTCAAAAATAGCATCTGGTATTTATGTCATCATTCCTCCTACTTAATTGTAGAACTACGTGATGAATGAGCCATTATGTTTTGCTTGTAACTACTATTCATTCTTCCCATGATGAAGCTTTTTATGGCAATAATATGCTTATCCATATGAAACTTATCCTCACTATTTTGCAGGATGTATATATGTGCTCATGCCCATATTATGATGATTTATTTATATATAGTGAGGATTATTGTATAATAATTATTATATAAATAGTTGTATCTATTTTACAGAAGACTTGTGTATATGTAGTTATTGATTTCTTTTGAATTTTTGCAAAGGACGATGAAAATGAAAAAAAAATTAAAAGAAGATTATTATAGTTCAAAACCTCATTTCATTCATAGAAACATAAATAAGCAAATACTTCAATGTAAATTGGTAGATATTTTTCCTCCAATTCTTGTAATAAGTCACTCCCATATATATATGTGTGTGTGTGTGTGTGTGTGTGTGTGTGTGTGTGTATTTGACTTTCTCCAATTAGTGTGGAAAAACTAAATTTGGCCATATTTAATTTTCATTGAATTCGATAAATTATAAAGTGTGAAATCCAACAACACAGAGGTTGAAGAAAGTTTTGGCATATATATTTATGTTGATAATAAAGAAATTCAAATTAATTAAACATTAAGCATACCATTCAACCCTTATAAATTTAAGACATAATTTGGGGTTTAAAAATTTTTACTATATTGATAATGAATTTTGGACTAAACACATTTAGCAAATTACATAAACTTTTTGCCACTTCATCACATCTTAACAAAACATAAGCATTATAATAATTTCTTATAAAAATCACTTGCTTGTATGATCAAACAAATTAAGAAAATGAAGATATGATAAAAATTATTTCAATTTTCTTGTATGTTTGGTGGTTAACCATGGTAGAATTTTTATGTGAGTTCCCATTAATTATAGATATTTTATTTTATTTTTTATGAAATTTATTGAACAATGATTCAAAAGGTTTTTATTTTCTGAATCCTAATTGGTTCAAGTGATCTATAACTTGGACTTATGAATACTTGATTATGTTATAGGTGGTTGCAATAGCATTGTATGCCTTATGCTAAAGTGGTATATGTTAATAGACAAACTATGTTATGATTTATGCATATACATGATATGATAATTGCACTTGTTCTTGTATATGCATGATGACAACTAAGTATTTACAATAGCATTGCATGTCTTTATACCAAAATGTTATAAAATCATCAATAGACATGCTATATTATGGTTGAAATAGTAATGCTTGATAATATGCTACAAGAATTATATTTTATACAAGTATCACTAAGCATATGATTAATCAGGATATATGATATAATGATCATTTATGTTCTTATACTAATTTGTTTTATATATGAATCATGTATCAATATCTTGATATATTATATTGGACTAGCTATATGGTTCGCAAAGTTCATGAACTTGTATATAGGGAAGTCCAAGATGAAGAAGAGAGAGCATTGACGCATAGGAATAGAAGATCATATTATGCTTAACTCAAGAACAAGAAAGAAAGATAACAAAGAAGATGTGATCCAAGCATTGAAGGATGAGAATATTAAAGTGTATGAAGGCTTGGAAGCATTAAGAAGAGGCAAAACACTTCATTAGTATAGTTTTTCATTTTAGGCTTAATCTTTCTTGTAAAATAGAGTATTTCATAATATAGAGCTTAAACATGTTTTCATAATCTTAGCTTGACTAAAGTATTTTAAAAAAATAGCCCAAAATCATATTTTTACAAGATAGCCTATGGGGACATTTCAAAAACTAATGAGATATGAGTTTATGATGATTTCAATTTAGACCTCTGGTTACTATTTTAATCATATCTCATAAAATACTCATCATTTGACTTTAAAACATCTTCCATAAAAAAATATACTCAAAGATCTTTCCATGGATATATTATTTGCTTAAAATGATCAACATATGAAAAAGTTATGTTTTATATAATTTGAGTCTCAAAATCAAATTTTTACAGATTCACTATTTCTGACCTTTGCTCATTATTTTAAATTTTTCTCAAAAATTATATTATATATGAGCTTGAAATATTCCAATTTAAAAGTAAACTCAAATAGCTTTCTAACGATAGGTCATTTCCTTAAAATGGGCTTAAAATGAAGAACTTATGACTTTTTAAAGTTAAGTCTACATATTTGTCCAAGTGAATTGATTCACCAATCAATTTCAGACATCCAGAGAGCACTCTAAACATCCTAAATTGATTCACCAATTAATTTTGACTATTCTAGTATGCGAATAACGACAAATATTGTCTATTCTGCTGGAAATCGCACATTATACATGCACAGCGGAATAAAAATTTTACACAATTTCCACCAAGGATCCATGCAAATTTAAAATGCCATAGATTAGGGATTAGGGTTTATACCTTTCGGTCAAAAATCTTCTATCCGCTACACAACAAATTCGATCTGCTTCTGTCCGTTTTCAAATCCAATCTACTCTCCAAATCATGAACCGGAATAGAAACTAGAAGATCAGATCACCAGTGCAGCGTTTAATGTGGCTGCACCTCTATGGTATCCACACGAACCCGTGAATCACCGATGAATGTCCACTGCACACACCGATTGGAATTGATCTCCTTTTACCTCGTAGTGCTAGCTACGCCTCTTCAGGGGTTTTGGTCAAGGAGAGGTGCTAGGGTTTTTCTATACCCTTTTTGGGGTGTGTGAATAATGATAGTAATCCTATTATTACCCAACAAGCCTATTTAAATAGGTGCATAGAAAAAACCTAACCTATTTGGGCTTTATTCCATGTACAATTATAGGCTTACTATTGGGCCTTATAATTATGACATGAATTCTCAAATATTAAGCCCAAACAATTTGGTCCATTAATTCCAAATTCACTAGGCTCTAAGTGTGTGACCCTACAGGCTCTCATTACATTGACAATGACCATTGATCATATTAATGATCATAAACAATGATTGGTGTCTAACAACACATCATTGTTACCCAAGTAATGAGAAAGTCGGTGATTTGACTAAACCTTTACACGTGATCATTACCTATGTCCTTTTGTCCTATACATCTAGATTGAGCACAAGACATGGACCGTGTCATTCCCGTATAGCCCAATCTTAAGGTTTCTTGATTCCTAAGTAAGCTGACTGAAACAAATGTAATCGACATCCCATGTTAATTCATCTGAGCATGGCCATGCATTTTCTCAGCTTTACTTAATCAAGGGGCCCACGGATGTTACTCCTGTTATATAGGAGGGACAAATCCCATCTTAATCACACAAACCCCTCCGCATGATATGTGATATATCCAATATCTACCCTTGCATTCACTCAACTATTAGTGACATAGAATAGTATCAAAATATGAAACTCACATGTAGGGAACCTTGGTGATCTCAAGTTAAAGGACTATATTAATAATGATCATTAAGAACCACTCATGACACTCATATAACGATCCATGTAGTGTTCTTAATATAGGTCGGTCTAGTATACAAGTTCTCTAATTTGTACTCATGTGTAAACTTAATATCCCATATAAGTCTTCACACATGCTAGTCTTAACATATCAAAGCAACCTAATCCATAATGATATATGACTAGGGACATTTAAGAATGCAATTATTCTAAGGTTATTATCATAATTGAATATATTATGTAGACAATATATATAAATATAATAATTGGAATTGCCATTAAAATAACATGATTCAAAATTACAATCACCAATATGATTGGTTGTAGGGCATATACACTAACATATTTTCCATTCCTAACAACCCTAAACTGCTATAATACTAAATGGGCTTCCTATATAAATTAGGAAACATCAAATACAATATAGAGAGAGCTTGAACCTCAACATTTAACATCATTTTAATCCTTCTTTCATCAAACCTTGATTTGAGCTCTTTTTTATGAGATTTCTCTTTTCTAGGAGCTTTATTTGTTTCACTCACTCTTTAAGAAAGTTTGTATGAATTGTTCTTCATCTTCTATCATTTCTTAATTGTAAAAGGTGTGGTATCTCTTGGAAAATCTTGAAATGGGTGAGGTATCCCTTGGAAAAACTTAAAGAGGGTGAGGCATACCTTGTAAGAAGAAGATTTGCTCAAGGAAGAGCAAGAGAATTGTAGGGCTTCTTCAAGTGCCAATTGAAACTTGAAGGGATAGTGGATTGATATACAAGCTTAGAGAATAGATGTACACTTTGGAGTGTCAAATCATTAAGGGAGGAACTACTACAAATCCTTGTGTTTGATCTCTCTACCTTTACTCTTTATTTTTCTACGTTGTACTCTATTTTCCTCTTGTAAAAATTATTGTTTCATTATTCTTGATTACCTTAAACTTGAACATTAGCTTACATAATCATTTATTTAGTGTTTCCAATTGCAAGTTGAGTACAAAAGTTTTAGAAAACTAATCTTAAATTGGTAAAACTACATGCTGTGCTGCATGCTTTATTTTTCTATTGTTATATTGAGTTTGAATGCTTATGTTGATGCTTAAATCATTAAGTGCTTGAAATAAATAGTTGAAAAAGAAATCCATCTACGTATATGCTCTTTGATTATTCATCTATGCATAGTTAAACGAGTGACTTTGCACAAGTGCATTATATTGCTATATGTTATGTGCAAACCTCTTTATTGAATTATGTTCTTAATGTTTTGTTTATAAATAGTTGAATAAGTTAGTTTGCACTAATTCCTTGAATTATCATATCTTGAGTGCAATAAACATCTTCATAAAACCTTCTTGAAAGTGTTTAAATAAAAATCATTCTTATGGCTTCCCAAAATCAAAGGTTTTCTAAAGGGAGTTTCAAAAATAAGAAAAGTTTTAAAAACACCCAATTCACCCCTTCTTGGGTGTGGGTTGCCAAGGCCAATAGATTATGGGTTAATGCCTTTAGTAGTTAAAATGTAGTATTATACCCTTCCTACCCCATAATGGGAGGGTCTAATAGGATTTTATTTACATTAATTAAGTCTTTTCTTCACTTATAACTTAATTGTAGTTATAATTGGCTTGTTCCATTGGGAGCTATGCACTCTAAGAAAAGGAAAGGAAGATCTATTCCTATGTTATTTATTTGAATACTATAACGTTCAAGAGAATTAAATTTACAATAAAAGTATATTTTTGCATAAATTTGGTATTCATGGTATCCAAAATTCTATACAATTCCTAATTTAAATTTTTATATATGACAATAGAGCCATCTTGTATGAATTTAAGATCCAATTTTATGAATTTTTTTTAGTGGAAGTCATTTTTTTTGAAACATGATATATTAAAAAAAATTAATGTTATCTTCTTAAAATTTGATATTTCTTATTTATTCTGCTCTTGAAACTTTTGGATATATTTATAATTTCTTTCTTACATTATTTATTTGAATACTATAATGTTCAAGAGAATTAAATTTACAATAAAAGTATATTTTTGCATAAATTTGGTATTCATGGTATCCAAAATTCTATACAATTCCTAATTTAAATTTTTATATATGACAATAGAGCCATCTTGTATGAATTTAAGATCCAATTTTATTAATTTTTTTTAGTGGAAGTTAATTTTTTTGAAACATGATATATTAACAAAAATTAATGTTATCTTCTTAAAATTTTATATTTCTTATTTATTCTGCTCTTGAAACTTTTGGATATATTTATAATTTCTTTCTTACATTTTATCGTGTGAAAATCTCACCTAAGTATACCTATTTAAAATCAATATCAGTGAGGTCAACATTCCTTACAAATGTTTTCTTTTTCTATTTGTTATTTTTCCTCCCTATCTATTGAGATTGATCTTTGTAAACTTATTGCGTCTTTAAGTACATAGAAATGCAAAATAACTCATAATAAATTTATCTAACATGCACCCTTACCCTTTTATCTTGTTATATTGTGAAGTACTAGACATGATTCAACTATGGTTTTATGCTTCATAATCAAACATCTATGAAGTTAATTTGAATATTTTATTATAAATAAAAAATGAAAATTATAGATTTTTATGATAATATGTTTTTCACGTAGTTATCATGTGTTTGGGAAGAAATACATAATATATGACTCATTTTAATTTTTTATGTGTAATTCAATAGGAAAAATTGCACTTTATCCTCCCATGATTTCATTCTTTTTTATTTAATCCACTTATAAACCTAAGTATTGTAATTTATGCTTTTATAATTTTAATTGTTAATGCTTTGGCTACCTAAACTATTTTCCATCTATAATTTAAAATAAAACTTGCATGTATTGCATATGATATTTACTTTTCCAAATTTTGACTCAATTTGGTGCTTACTCATAATTAATTCCCCTAAAAAAAAGTCCTATTTGGGACCCTTTATAAAGTAATCATGGATTAAGTTGTAGAAGATAAAGTTCTAATAGTATTAGAGTATTTTTTTAAGGTAATTTGATTCTAGATGAGCGTTTGAGTTAAAATTTGAGAAAATAAAAAATCACATAATGCACATAAATTTTTGTCAAAAATTAATTCAAATGAGTAAAGTACTCATAATTAAAAGTTGCATGTTGGTGAGGTGTAACACTTAATTCTATATGTGAATTAAGTGTAAAAAGACAAAATCATATGTGCATAAAGTGTGATTTTTCCAATTCATTAAATTAATTTAAATTTTTATAATATATTAAAATTAATAAATTATAATTTTAAAAGATTATGATGGAAGAGAGATTAGAGAAAAGACTAAACATAATTGGAAACAATTAAAATTCTAACTTAAACAAGGACTTAATTAATTAAAATTTAAATTGAACTCTTCAATTAACATTATAAGTAATAAATAAAATTAAAATAATAATTCCCTCATATATTAAAAAAATATAGAATATTAAAGTTTCAAAATTGTATAGTGTTACATTTTTTTGTTGAATTTTTTTAATTTTATATTGTAATAAGTGGTTCTTATGAATTTGCATTGAAAAGAGTAGAAAATTTTAAAAGTAGATTCTTCAAAAAGAATAGTCAAAGGTGATTGATGGTGGTTACTTATGATAGGTAAAAATTGATTATGACAACTACTAACAGTTATTTGCAATAGGTGGTAGTCAATAGTTGTTATTGACATTACTGTTATAGTGGTTAGTAGTAATAGATGGTAGTCGATAATGGTTAGCAATGAGTGATAGTCGGTAGTAGTCAGTAATTATGGGAGCATAGTGGAGAGCAATAGTCACCAATGATAGGCATTGATAAGTAATGATTGAATATAGTAAGAGAATGATTTGATAAAATAACTTTTTATATTGGTTAAACATTTTCATATCACAAAAATGTAGGATATTCATCCCTTATAAAAATATTTTAAAAGGAATATTGAGTTAAAATATTTTAAAAATATCCACATTCTCAAACATATTTTAATCAAATTTGAATAAAATATAAAAATACCGTATTTTTTAAAATATTTTTAAAAAATATTAAAAAAAATTCCGAAAATTAAACACCACATATTGTTTTCGGAGGTTATCATTGTAAAGAGGCATCCGATCAAGCCTGGAAATCCTACAGTGCATTTAAAGCTTTCGGCGACAAGTTCCTTATTATACAGCTGGTCTTCCTTAATGGAATTTAAAATTTAAAAGTATTTATATAATATAAAAGTAAGAGATACCTATCATGATATTTTTATATTATATTATGATTATCCTTAGATGATAGAAAAAGTAAGATCAATGATGTCTAACATGGCCCCTGTTTAATGACTCCGTTAGAAAGCTTGGTGCCACGGCTGAAGTGGGATTCCTCAATAATATGACTTTAGACATAACTGGCATGATTCTCGTGGAAATATATTTTAGATGGAAAAAAATGTGTTTTTCCTTTAAATAAAATTAAGCGAAATAAAATTAGCATCGTCATCCTTTCTGTTTTATCTAACGATGCATGGAACTCTCAAAGGATTGACACATTGACATCGAGAAAATATAGTTTTATGATCTTGAATTAGCAAATTCAATCTTTCATCGTTAAATTAATCAAATTTAAGGTGCATAATATGGCTACGGTTGAGAGATATGTTATATGTGTTGGATAGAATTTTCATTTGTAAAAGTGAATTTAGTTGGTACACTACTGCTTCATTTATTTCAATAAAAATATTTTTATAAAATATTAAAATAAGAAAAAAATATTTTATTTATTTAATATTAAATATGAAGAGTTTAGAAAAATTAACTTCTTCTTTTTTAAAAGTAATTTGCTTTCCTTTATTACTTTGCCTCTAGACCTCAATTTCTTTTTAATTATTAATACAAATGGTATGTCACTCATTTATTATTATTTATGCAAATGAATTTTTCTTCTGAAAAATACTTTCCTATGAAATAAATGGGACCTAAATAGAATATGCAATACACATACAAATATTATTCAATTTATTTTAACATTTATACAAGAAAAACTTATATAATCTTGATAATTTATTATTACTGACAACATTAAATATAAAAACATAAGAGAGAAAAGTACTTAATAAATTTGCATAATTTAAAAATTATTTAAGGAGAGAGTTTCAAGCGTGGGCTCCAAATAAAATAATGAAATTCTAAAATGTGGTTTGAGAAGAGTAAAGAGGGAGTATTTTAAACCTGACAAAAGTGATCATTTGTGGAATCTCGGTGAGTAGTTTCAAGGCTAGTAACCATCAACACAAATGACATATCTCTTCCTTATTAATATGGTTTAAGTCATTGTGATTAATGTTGTTGATCAATTTTGAATTTTATTTTAAGTGCATATATAGTTGAGAGAATTATAATGGGCTGCTAGCTTTGAATGTCAACTACCATTTGGAATCTGGTAATTTAGTGTTGTTACAGAAATTAGAATCCTTTGTTGGTAGTTTAATTTTGTCTAATAAAAAACCAAATAAACAATCATTGAAATTGAATGTTTGAGAATCTGAGTTTGAATGCTTATGTTGATGCTTATATGGTTGAATGGCTGAAATAAATGATTGGAAAGGAAATCCATCAATGCATATGCTCTTTCATTATTCATCTATGCATAGTTAAATGAGTGGCTTTGCACAAATGCATTGAATTGCTGTATGTTGTGTGCAAACCTCTTCATTGAATTATCTTCTTAACGTTTTGTTTATAAATAGTTGAATAAGTTAGTTTGCATTAATTCCTTGAATTATCATATCTTGACTGCAACAAACATCTTCATAAAACCTTCTTGGAAGTATTTAAATAAAAATCATTCTTATGCCTTCCCAAAATCAAAGGTTTTCTAAAGGGAGTTTCAAAAATAAGAAAAGTTTTAAAAATACTCAATTCACCCCCTCTTATGTATGGTTTGCCAAGGCCAATAGATTATGGGTTAATATGTTTAGTAGTTAAAATGTAGGACTCTACCTTCCTAACCCATAATA
Organism: Sindora glabra; assembly: GCA_020226215.1. NCBI lineage: Eukaryota > Viridiplantae > Streptophyta > Magnoliopsida > Fabales > Fabaceae > Sindora > Sindora glabra. The sequence goes on along the minus strand of CM035232.1, from coordinate 51,055,588 downwards.
GGAGGGTCTAATAGGATTTTATTTACATTAATTAAGTATTTTTTGCACTTATAACTTAATTGTAGTTATAATTGGCCTATTCCATTGGGAGCTGTGCATTCTAAGAGAAGGAAAGGAAGATCTATGCCTATACTATCTATTTGAATACTATCATGTTTAGGAGAATTAAATTTACAATAAAAGTATGTTTTCACATAAATTTTGTATTCATGATATCCTAAATTCTATACAATAACTAATTTAAATTTTTATATATAATATTAAAGCCATCTTATATGTATTTAAGATCCAATTTTAGGAAATTTTTTAGTGGAAGTCAATATTTTCGATACATGATATATTAAAAAAAAAGTCATATTATCTTCATAAAATTTGATATTTCATATTCATTCTGCTCTTGAAACTTTTGCATATATACATAATTTCTTTCTTACATTTTATCATGTGAAAATCTCACCTAAATATACTTGTTTAAAATCAATATCAAGTGAGGTCAACGTTCCTTACAAATGTTTTCTTTTTCTATTTGTTATTTTTCCGCCCTATCTATTGAGATTGATCTTTGCAAACTTATTGTGTCATTAAGTACATAGAAATGCAAAATAACTCATAATAAATTTAGCTAACATGCAACCTTACCCTTTTATCTTGTTATATCGTGAAGTAATGGACTTGATTCAACTATGGTTTTATGCTTCGTAATCAAACATCTATGAAGTTAAATTGAATATTTTATTATAAATAAAAAATAAAAATTATATATTTTTATGATAATATGTTTCTCACATAGTTATCATGAGTATGGGAAGAAATACATAATATATGACTCATTTTAATTTTTTATGTGTAATTCAATAGGGAAAATTGCACTTTATCCTCTCATGGTTTCATTCTTTTTTATTTAATCCACTTATAATTCTAAGTATTGCAATTTGCCCATTCATAATTTTAATTCTTAATGTTTTGTCTACCTAAACTATTTTCCATCTATAATTTAAAATAAAACTTACATGTATTGCACATGATATTTACTTTTCCAAATTTTGACTCAATTTGGCACTTACTCATAACTAATTCACCTAAAAAAAAGTCCTATTTGGGGCCCTTTATAAAGTAACCATGGATTAAGTTGTAGAAGATAAAGTTTTAATAGTATTAGAGTATTTTTTAAGGTAATTTAACTCTGAATGAGGGTCAAATTGAGTTAAAATTTGAGAAAATAAAAAATCACACATAATGCACATAAATTTTGTCACATTTTTTCAAAAATTAATTTAAATGGGTAAAATATTCATAATTAAAAGTTGCATGTCAGTGAATTGTAACACTTAAACCTATATGCGAATCAAATGTAAAAAGACAAAATCATATATGCATAAAATATGATTTTTCTAATTCATTAAATTAATTTAAATTTTTATAATAAATTAAAAAATAAGAAATTATAATTTTAAAAGATTATGATAGAAGAGAGATAAGAGAAAAGACTAAACATAATTGGAAACAATTAAAATTAAAAGAATAATTTCTCTACTTATTAAAAAAAACAATATAGAATATTAAAGTTTCAAAATTATATAGTATTACAATTTTTTGTTGAATTTTTTTAATTTTATATTGTAGTAAGTGGTTCTTATGAATTTTCATCTAAAAGAGTAGACAATTTTAAAAGTAGATTCTTCAAAAAGAACAGTCAAAAGTGATTGATAGTGATTATCGATAATAGGTAATAATTGATTGTGACAACTGCTAATAGTTATTTGCAACAAGTGGTAGTCAATAGTTGTTATTGACATTATTGTTAAGCAATGGTGGATAGTGATTAGCAATAATAGGTAGTGACCAACAATGATTAGCAATAAGGGATAGTCGGTAGTAGTCAATAACGATGGGAGTATGGTGGTGAGTAATAGTCATCGATGATAAGCATTGATAAGTAATGGTTGAATACAATAAGAGGAGGATTTGATAAAATAATTTTTTATATCAGCTAAATATTTTCATATCACAAGAATGTAGGATACTCATCCCTTATAAAAATATTTTAAAAGGAATATTGAGTTAAAAATATTTCAAAAAATATTCACATCCTTGAAAATATTTTAATAAAATTTGAATCAAATATAAAAATTTCATATTTTTTAAAATGTTTTTTAAAAAATATTAAAAAATACCGAAAATTAAATACCACGTATTGTTTTCGGAGGTTATCAATGTAAAGAGGCATCCCATCAAGCCTGGAAATCCTACAGTGCATTTAAAGCTTTCGGCAACAAGTTCCTTATTATACAGCTGGTCTTCCTTAATGGAATTTAAAATTTAAAAGTATTTATATAATATAAAAGTAAAAGATACCTACCATGATATTTTTATATTATATTATGATTATATTTAGATGATAGAAAAAGTAAGATCAATGATGTCTAACATGGCCCCTGTTTAATGACTCCGTTAGAAAGCTTGATGCCACGGCTGAAGTGGGATTCCTCAATAATATGACTTTAAACATAACTGGGATGATTCTCGTGGAAATATATTTTAGGTGGAAAAATGTGTTTTTCCTTTAAATAAAATTAAGCGAAATAAAATTAGCATCGTCATCCTTTCTGTTTTATCTAACGATGCATGGAAATCTCAAAGGATTGACACATTGACATCGAGAAAATATGGTTTTATGTTCTTCGATTAGCAAATTGAATCTTTCCTCGTTAAATTAATCAAATTTAAGGTGTGTCGAAACCAACGCTCTCTAAGTTGCACTACGCTGGGGTGCATAATATGGGTACGGATAAAAGATATGTTATACGTGTTGGATAGAATTTTCATTTGTAAAAGTAAATTTAGTTGGTACACTGTTGCTTCATTGGTTTTAATAAAAAATATTTTTATAAAATATAATTATAAAATATTAAAATAATGAAAGAAAAACATTTTATTTATTAAATATTAAATATGAAAAATTTCGGAAAAGTAACTTCTTTTTTTTAAAAGGAATTTGCTTTCCTCCATTACTTTGCCTCTAGATCTCAATTTTTTTTAAATTATCAATGCAGATGGTATATCTCTCATTTATTAATATTTATGCAAATGACATTACATCTTTCATGCAATTGGTCAATGTGTCTACTCTATAACAGATATTATCTTCATATGGAAAAGCTTTAAAAATATTGAAAGATACTTGATCATTTTGAACCTGTAAAGTTAGCTTTCCCTTCTGCACATCAATTAGAGCTCGTCCAGTTGCAAGAAATGGTCTCCCAAGAATAATAGGAATTTCTTGGTCTTCTTCCATGTCAAGCACTATGAAATCTGCTGGGAAGATGAATTTATCAACTTTTACTAGCACATTTTCAAGGATTCCACGTGGATGCTTTATTGAACGATCTGCTAGCTGCAGTGACACGGTAGTTGGTTTCACTTCTCCCAATCCCAGCTTCTTGTAGACGGATAATGGTATCAAATTCACACTTGCACCAAGGTCACATAAGGCTTTTTCAAATCCACACTCTCCAATAGTACAGGGTATGCAGAAACTCCCAAGGTCTTTAAGCTTTGGCGGTAGTTTTTTTTGGAGAATTGCACTGCACTCTTCAGTTAAAGCTACTGTTTCGAAATCCTCCAGTTTGCGTTTCTTTGATAAAATATCCTTCATAAATTTTGCATAACTGGGCATTTGGGCTAAAGTTTCAGCAAATAGGATGTTGATATGCAACTTTTTAAACACCTCCAGAAACTTGCTAAACTGCTCGTCTAGCTTAACTTTCACCAATCTTTGAGGAAATGGAACTGGTGGAACATATGGTGGAGGATTATCTGGAAAAGTCATCCTTCCTGGAATTAACCTCATCTTTGCTAGAAAGAATGTAGAATTTCTGCTAGCAGCAACTGAACTTGGTCATGCATTAGCTGTTAGAAAGATTGCTTGCATGAATGGAGGAGGGCTTAATAGCTTAAGAGGAAGTGCAGCCTTTTCTGCCAACATTAGAGGAAGCAAAATACTGACTGATTGACTAACTACAGGACTATAAACATAAACTAGATCCATCAGTGAAAAAGATAGATTGGCAATCTCCAACCAGCAGTTAGAAGCATGAGCCAGACACCACTCTTCGGTTGTAACTTTCTTTACTCTTATGGTTTTACTCCCAAAATTTCTGTTATATATGTGTTGCTTATGCATTTCTTTTTAATAAACCCTTTTTGCTAATCTATTGAAGACATTGGGGACAATGTCTACATCAAGTGTGGGGGGGATTAAAAAAAATTTGTTTTTGTTTTTTTTATTTTTGTTTACTTTGTAGGATATTTTGGTAGTAAAATCATGAGATTTATTATAAAAAAAAGATGGCCGAGTAAAGAGTTATTTTCTGCTCTTGATACGCATCCTAAAAAAAAGATATAAAAAATAAAAAAAAATATTTTCCTGCTTATTAGGTTCTTTTCAATAATTTTAAAGATGTTATAGCATGATTGAACAACTTTCTTACTTCTTAGAATTGATAGGTTTTGCAATGGATTTTGAGTTGGATGGATTAAGTTGAAAACCTTTAACCGTAAGATTTTGAGCCTACTTGTTGAATCAATATTATATTTTTTGTGTGTGATATTCACCTGTTAAGTTGTCACTCTAGAACTTGCATAAAATCTGGTTGAGATTACAATTTACATGCATACTCAGATATGATAAAGGCATTTTTTTCCTCAGTTAGAACTAAATAGCCAACCCTGCAGTTTTACCATTGATAAACCCTTTTGAGCCTGATTAACCATTTCTTTGCTTTAACCTATTAATATATCATTTAATGAAATATCAATTGTCTTTACTTAACCCTAGGGATTAGTAGAGCATTTGAATCTTTGAACAATGGATTTTTGATAAAGTGTGGGGGAATATGTATTATTAACTTCAAAGTTGCAAGGGTTTTCTTTCAAAAATAAAAAATAAAAAAAAATAGTTCAAAAAAAAATAAAAAAATAAAAAAAAAGAAAAAGAAGAAGAGGGAAATTGATGTGTACTTGAATTTGAATCGTGGGCTGCTATGTTGAGATAAAATTATTTAGATATTACCCATGTTTTAATTGCTCTATTAATTTCTCTCCTTACTTCAACCTTTCATATCCCTGTTTTATCTTTCCTTTACCTTGGCCTCATTACAACCCTTAATAAGACCTTTTGATTTGAAGTGTGTATGTAAATTAGGTAATGGAGATTGAGAATTTATGCAAGCCTATGGTAGTGCAATCTTTAATAGGATGAATTTGAGTGAAACACTTGCCCATAAACACTTGAGAGAGGAAGAGTTCCAGTGATTATATCAATCTGATTCAATCCTACTCAAATGAAGTTGCAATTCCTTTTTGATTTTATATGTCAAAATTTGTTGATTCATGAATTCTATGATATCTTTGTACTTTAATTATCTTTCTTATGTTTTTGTACTTTTTATCTCATGGGTAGTATTAGTATTAGTTTTTTTTTTTGTTTTGTGTTTGTCCGAGGACGTCCAAAAGCTAAGTGTGGAGGAACTTGATACGTAAAATATTTACATATTTATTTTTCCTTGTATGATGCATTTTTGGATGTTATCTTGTTAAATTTAATAAATTTAGTTGCATTTTGTGAATGAGTCTTGAATTTGAAATGAAATCAAATCTTTTAGATAATGCTGTATTTTGACCCTGTTTCAGGTTTTAGGCTATATCTGGAGTTCTAGATGCTGGATTGGGTTGTTCTTTATATGGTTAAAAAGCTAAGAAAAAGCTCTACAACTTTCATGTTTAAAGAAAAGCCCAGTTCGGAATCTAAGGATCTCAAATTCTGCTTGGAAGATGAAATAGTGGTTCTGACGGAATCTGACCTTTGACTACCAATCTAATCATAACTTGAGATAGAAATGTCAAAATTAGGAGTTCTTTGTGGCATTTGAAAGATAAGATCCGGCTCTACAACTCCTATGTTGACAGGAAGATGTAAATCAGCCATTCTGGTGGTCAAAAATTACCAACAAGTCAGAAGAAGTGTGCTGCAAAAATAAAAAAGGGTGGCTAAAGCATGTGATTGGTAGCCAATGGTCAAGATTGATGGCTTGCATGTTGATTCATTCACCTATAAATAGGTGGAAGTGGAGAGCATTCAGGCATCCAAGCATTGAATCATTCATTCATACGTTTTAGATAGTAGTTTAGTTCATGCATTTTTAGTTCTTGTATGCCTCCTACATGGAAGGCTAGGTTTTCCTCCTACATGGAAGGTTTTACCTCCTATATGGATGAATAGTATTTTCATTTTCATGCATTTGTAATTGTATCCTTATGTTTGTATTTTCCTAGGAATATAGTGAATTGGCAATTAATTATAGAATTACTTGACCTTGGAAGAGGCTAGTAATTAATTTAGGGAAACTCGACTATCAATTAAGGGAGTAAAATTGGATTAGTGTAGATAGATGATTCAATCCGAAGTTGTTAAGTGAAGTCTGATCCCTAGATCTTTTATTCATCTTCATCTTTATTCCATTTGCATTCATATTTTATTTAAATATTTTCTGCATAGATCTTTATTTACTCACTTCAATTCCAACTTATCGATTTGCCAAATAGTATTAGGATTATTAATTTTGGTACTTAGTGAAACAATACTCGTGGGAACGATACTTTCTCATCACTTTATTACTTGTTTACGATAGTGTGCACTTGCGCTAATTAATAAACCATTTCACATGTAACAAATTTTTGGCACCGTTGCCGAGGATTGTTATCATTAATATCAATACCAAGTAATCTTAATCCTAATTTGATTTTTATTTTATATTTTTTTTCTTTGGTGTTTCTTTTCTTTTTTCAGGTTTGTCCTATTGTATGACCAGATCAAGAGTTGCTGAGCCACTGCTATTTGATTTTGAGATCGAGAGAACTTGTCGAAGGAATCGAAAGATACAGAAGCAGTCAACTATAGATCAAGGTGAAGCAATGGCAGATTTGAGAGAAGAACAAGACACCAAAGCACTCCGTGACTATGCCACACCAACAGTCATGGATACCATTTCTGGGATCAGGAGACCGCCTATACCAGCTAACAACTTTGAGATCAAGCTAGCCATAATTCAAATGGTGCAAGCAAATCAGTTTGGAGGTTCTCCAGTAGAAGATCCAAATGCACATATAGCCAGCTTTTTCAAAATTTGTGATACATTCAAGCAGAATGACGTTTCTGATGATGCCATAAGGTTGCGACTTTTCCCTTTCTCACTTAGGGACAAGGCTAAAAGCTGGTTACAATCTTTACTGGTGGGGAGCATCACTACATGGAACATATTGGCACAAAAATTCCTAGCAAAATTCTTTCCTCCAGCTAAAACTACAAAAATGAGGAATGAGATTGCTTCATTCACCCAACATGACATGGAAAGCCTTTATGAAGCATGGGAAAGATACAAGGAGCTGCTAAGAAGATGTCCTCATCATGGGCTACCAGATTGGCTACAGTTGCAGACTTTCTATAATGGATTGTCTAATGCTACCAGAACACTTGTAGATGCTGCAGCTGGTGGATCATTAATGGGAAAAAGCATCGAAGCTGTTGGAAGAAATGGCAGCAAATGCTTACCAATGGCCTTCTGAACGTAACACTTCAAAGAAAGCACTTGGAGTCCATGAGCTAGACATTCTAACCACTTTGTCTTCTCAAGTTACCTCTTTATCCAAGCAAGTGAGTTCATTAACAGCTCAAGCAAATGCAATCAGAACTCCTGCAGATGCTTGTGATTTATATGGAGGCCCTCACATGAGCACACAATGTCAAGAAGGAAATCCATTCATTCCTTCTCAACCTGAACAAGCCAACTATGTGGGGAATCAAAATCGTCAAAATGATCCTTTCTCAAACACATACAATCTAGGATGGAGAAACCACCCTAATTTAGGGTGGAGGAATAATCAGAATGTGTTCAAACCTCAAGGGAATTATCAACAGCAAATTCAGCAATCACCACCACAACCAAAGGCGAATTTAGAAGAAGCATTGGCTTAATTAACCATGAATACTTCCCAATTCATGGCCAGAACAGAAGCTACACTCAAGAATCATGAAGCAATCATGCAAACTCAAGCAACCTCAATCAAAAATCTAGAGGTGCAAATGGGCTAAATTGCAAGTATGCTGAATTCCAGACAACCAGGCACTTTACCTAGTGACATCGAAAGAAATCCTAGAGAGCACGTAATGGCTATTTCATTAAGGAGTGGGAAGCAGTTAAATGAGCCAGAATCAAGGAAGAAAAATGAAAAAGCTCAAAAAGAAGATGAGGTGATTCCAGGAAGAATGACTTTTCCAGATAATCCTCCACCATATGTTCCACCAGTTCCATTTCCTCAAAGATTGGTGAAAGCTAAGCTAGACGAGCAGTTTAGCAAGTTTCTGGAGGTGTTTAAGAAGTTGTATATCAACATCCCATTTGCTGAAGCTTTAGCCCAAATGCCCAGTTATGCAAAATTTATGAAGGAGATTTTGTCAAAGAAATGCAAATTGGAGGATTTCGAAACTGTAGCCTTAATTGAAGAGTGCAGTGCAATTCTCTAAAAGAAACTACCGCCAAAGCTTAAAGATCCTGGAAGTTTCTGCATACCCTGTACCATTGGAGAGTATGGATTTGAAAAAGCCTTATGTGACCTTGGTGCAAGTGTGAATTTGATGCCATTATCCGTCTACAAGAAGCTGGGATTGGGAGAAGTGAAACCAACTACCGTGTCACTGCAGCTAGCAGATCATTCAATAAAGCATCCACGTGGAATCCTTAAAGATGTGCTAGTAAAAGTTGATAAATTCATCTTCCCAGCAGATTTCATAGTGCTTGATATGGAAGAAGACCAAGAAATTCTTATTATTCTTGGGAGACCATTTCTAACAACTGGACGAGCTCTAATTGATGTGCAGAAGGGAAAGCTAACTTTACAAGTTCAAGGTGATCAAGTATCTTTCAATATTTTTAAAGCTTTTCCATATGAAGATAATATCTGTTATAGAGTAGACACATTGACCAATTGCATGAAAGATGTAGTGCATAAAACTTGCACAGAAGAGCCATTAGTAGTAGGAATGGTTGATGCATCAAAGTCTACTAATCCTAAAATCCTAAAGCAGATTAATTTCCTTGAGAAAAATTCTCCAGTTTTCAGTAAGAAACCATTCAAAGGTTTAGGAGAGAGGTCAAGTAAACCTATTCCATCAATAGAAAAATCACCAAAATTGGATCCAAAGGCTTATGCTAAGCTCTACGAGGAGAAGACAAAAATGTGGCATGATAGAAGAATTATAAGGAAGGAGTTCACACCAGGGCAGAAAGTACTTCTTTACAACTCAAGGTTAAAAATCTTCCCAGGAAAATTAAGATCAAGGTGCTCAAGACCTTTTACTGTGGTTCAAGTTTGGCCGTATGGAACTGTGGAAATTCAAGATGATGACAGAAAATTCAAAGTGAACGGGCAAAGATTGAAGGAATACAATGATAGTACATTCAACACCATCAAGACTGTCACCACGCTCGAGGAGCCAGCTGGTAAGTATTAAAAAAAAGAAAAAAGAAAATAAAGCAATAAGTTAGGACTTTGTCTAGCTAAAGACGTTAAAGAAGGGCGGCTGCTTGGCAGGCAACCCAAGACTTCTTTCTCTACTCATTTCTTTTCTTCTAACTTATTTAAGCACACATCGCATAGCATTTTTCACTTATAGTTTCAGCTTTCATCATTTTCATCATGGAGGAATGCCTTGTAAAGCTTAAGAGCAGATTCCCTACTCTTCCCAAAGATGTGCTCAGGAAAATTTACAACTGTCGACTTGAAAGAATGAGGGCATTTAAGCATTTGGGTCTTCCCGAGGATATACGTTGGATTATTGAAGCTAAGGTACGTTTAGCAGGTGAGTTTCATGAATCATTTGTTAGACGTATGCCAGGTATGGGAAGAAGTTCTTACTCTAAAAAGAGAAGAGCTAAAAGAATGAGAGTCTGTCATAAGTGCGCAAGGTGGAATTGTAATACGCTTTGTAGGAATAAAGGAATGATTTCAGTAAATCGAGAGGACAAAATCCGATTCATAAAGAATGGACTGAGTAAAGAGTCATTGGATGATATCATTCGGACTCTTGAGACGCATCCTAGTGGTGATGTTCATGCTGTTCTTCTTGATTTAATGAACTTATTCAATACAGAAAAGGAACGCTACAGTCTTGGGGATCTGACTGTAAAAGATCCTGTTTGCCAGTTTATAAGAAAATTGGATGGGAAGCAAATCCTCGGCTCATAGAAGCCGTTTAAGCCGTTACTGAATGAAAAATCAGAGGAAGATGTGAGCCACAATCACAACTACTGTACATATGTTTGTCTACTTTACTTTTCCTTTATCTTTTTATCTTTACAGATGCTTTTTAACTTTTCGTACATTTATCTTCTTTTTAAGTTTACCTTTTCAGCAACTTTTTGACTTTCTTTACATTTCGTATTCTGCTTTGTTCACGCCATTATTACACTTGTCAGTTTTGCATAGTATTTTTCTGATATTATCTGATTTGTGTGATTTCTTTGTTTTTGCTTTTGTATTATAAAGATGCATTTCAGCAATCACACTTTGCAAAATGTCTGAAGGAGAGAGTAAAGAGGAGGAAGAGGTTGAAAAACCATCAAAATGTGGATTTAAATCTATCTGTGTTTTTGGTGAATCTTTTGCTGGAAAGAATGTAGAATTTCTGCTAGCAGTAACTGAACTTGGTCATGCATTAGCTGCTAGAAAGATTGCTTGTGTGTATGGAGGAGGGCTTAATAGCTTAAAAGGAAGTGCAGCCTTTTCTGCCAACATTAGAGGAAGCAAAATACTGAGTATCCTTGTGAATGGTTTAGATGATAAGCAATACGCCATCGGTAAAACATTAAAAGTTTTAAACTTGCCTGAACGTATGGGATGCATGCTTTACAGTGCTGAAGCCTTTATTGCTTTACCTGGTGGTTTAGAAGCATTAGATAGAATTTCCAGCATTGCATATTGGATTAGCTTGAACTTTCATCAGAAGCCAGTAGGTTTATTTAATGTTAATGGTTTTTATAATAGTTTGCTGTCTTTTTTAGATCAAGCTGTGGAACAAGGATTCATACCCCAAGCGACTCGCCGTGCCATAATGTCTGCCTCAAATGCTGATCAGCTGATTGACCAACTACAGGATTATAAACCTAAACCAAATCCATCAGTGAAAAAGATAGATTGGCAATCTCCAACCAGCAGTCAGAAGCATGAGCCAGACACCACTCTCCGGTTGTAACTTTCTTTACTCTTATGGTTTTACTCCTAAAATTTCTGTTATATGTGTGTTGCTTATGCATTTCTTTTTAATAAACCCTTTTTGCTAATCTATTGAAGACATTAAGGACAATGTCTACATTAAGTGTGGGAGGGATTAAAAAAAAATTTGTTTTTATTTTTTTTATTTTTGTTTACTTTGTAGGATATTTTGGTAGTAAAACCATGAGATTTATTATAAAAAAAGATGGCCGAGTAAAGAGTTATTTTCTGCTCTTGATACGCATCCTAAAAAAAAAGATATAAAAAATAAAAAAAAATATTTTCCTGCTTATTAGGTTCTTTTCAATAATTTTAAAGATGTTATAGCATGATTGAACAACTTTCTTACTTCTTAGAATTGATAGGTTTTGCAATGGATTTTGAGTTGGATGGATTAAGTTGAAAACCTTTAACCGTAAGATTTTGAGCCTACTTGTTGAATCAATATTATATTTCTTGTGTGTGATATTCACCTGTTAAGTTGTCACTCTAGAACTTGCATAAAATCTGGTTAAGATTACAATTTACATGCATACTCAGATATGATAAAGGCATTTTTTTCCTCAGTTAGAACTAAATAGCCAACCCTGTAGTTTTACCATTGATAAACCCCTTTGAACCTGATTAACCGTTTCTTTGCTTTAACCTATTAATATGTCATTTAATGAAATATCAATTGTCTTTACTTAACCCTAGGGATTAGTAGAGCATTTGAATCTTTGAACAATGGGTTTTTGACAAAGTGTGGGGGAATATGTATTATTAACTTCAATGTTGCAAGGGTTTTCTTTCAAAAAAAAAATTGGTTAAAAAAATATATTAAAAAAAAAAAGAAGAGAGAAATTGATGTGTACTTGAATCTTGGGCTGTTATGTTAAGATAAAATTTAGAGATTACCCATGTTTTAATTGCTCTATTAATTTCTTTCCTTGCTTCAACTTTTTATATCCCTGTTTTATCTGTCCTTTACCTTGGCCTCATTACAACCCTTAATAAGACCTTTTGATTTGAAGTGTGCATGTAAATCAGGTAGAGGAGATAGAGAATTTATGCAAGCCTATGGTAGTGCAATCTTTGATAGGATGAATTTGAGTGAAACACTTGCTTATAAACACTTGAGAGAGGAAGAGTTCCAGTGATTATATCATTTTGATTCAATACTTCTCAAATGAAGTTGCAACCCCTTTTTGATTTTCTATGTCAAGATTTGTTGATTCATGAATGCTATGATATCTTTGTACTTTAATTATCTTTCTTATGTTTTTCTAACTTTTTATCTCATGGGTAGATTAGTATTAGTATTAGTTTTCTTCTGTTTTGTGTTTGTCCGAGGACGTCCAAAAGCTAAGTGTGGGAGAATTTGATACGTAAAATATTTATATATTTATTTTCCCTTGTATGATGCATTTTTGGATGTTATCTTGTTAAATTTAATAAATTTAGTTGCATTTTGTGAATGGATCTTGAATTTGAAATGAAATCAAATATTTTAGATAATGCTGTATTTTGACTCTGTTTCAGGTTTTAGGCTATATCTGGAGTTCTAGATGCTGGATTGGGTTGTTCTTTATATGTTTAAAAAGCTAATAAGAAGCCCTACAACTTTCATGTTTAAATAAAAGCCCAGTTCGGGATCTAAGGATCTCAACTTCTGCTTAGAAGATGAAACAGTGGTTCTGACGGAATCTGACCATTGGTTACCAATCTGATCATAACTTGAGATAGAAATGTCAAAATTAGGAGTTCTTTGCGGCATTTGAAAGATAATATCCGGCTCTACAACTCCTATGTTGACAGGAAGATGTAAATCATCCATTCTGGTGGTCAAAAATTACCAACAAGTCAGAAGAATGGTGCTGCGAAAATCAAAAAGGGTGGCTAAAGCATGTGATTGGTAGCCAATGGTCAAGATTGATGGCTTGCATGCTGATTCATTCACCTATAAATAGGTGGGAGTGGAGAGCATTCAAGCATCCAAGCATTGAATCATTCATTTATGCATCTTAGATAGTAGTTTAGTTCATGCATTTTTAGTTCTTGTATGCCTCCTACATGGAAGACTAGGTTTTCCTCCTACATGGAAGGTTTTACCTCCTACATGGATGGATAGTATTTTCATTTTCATGCATTTGTAATTGTATCCTTATGTTTGTATCATGAATGTGATGATATTTTTATTTTATTTTATGTTTTTTTTTAATTTCATTATGTTCTAATTTCTCATCTTCCTAGGGTGATGAGAAATTAGAACATAATGAAATTAAAAACAAACATAAAATAAAATAAAAACATCATCACATTCATGATACAAACATAAGGTTATAATTACAAATGCATGAAAATAGAAATACTATCCATCCATTAGGAGGTAAAACCTTCCATGTAAGAGGAAAACCTAGCCTTCCATGTAGGAGGCATACAAGAACTAAAAATGCATGAACTACACTACTATCTAAGATGCATGAATGAATGATTCAATGCTTGGATGCTTGAATGCTCTCCACTTCCACCTATTTATAGGTGAATGAATCAGCATGCAATCCATCAATCTTGACCATTGGCTACCAATCACATGCTTTAGCCACCCTTTTTTATTTTCGCAGCACACTTCTTCTGATTTGTTAGTAATTTTTGACCACCAGAATGGCAGATTTACATCTTCCTGTCAACATAGGAGTTGTAGAGCCGGATCTTATCTTTCAAATTCCACAAGGAACTCCTAATTTTAACATTTCTATCTCAAGTTATGATCAGATTGGTAACCAATGGTCAGATTCCGTCAGAACCACTGTTTCATCTTCCAAGCAGAATTTGAGATCCTTAGATTCCGAACTGGGCTTTTCTTTAAACATGAAAGTTGTAGGGCTTTTTCTTAGCTTTTTAACCATATAAAGAACAACCCAATCCAGCATCTAGAACTCCAAATATAGCCTAAAACCTGAAACAGAGTCAAAATACAACATTATCTAAAAGATTTGATTTCTTTTCAAATTCAAGACTCATTCACAAAATGCAACTAAATTTATTAAATTTAACAAGATAGCATCCAAAAATGCATCATATAAGGGAAAATAAATATATAAATATTTTACGTATCAAATTCCCCCACACTTAGCTTTTGGACGTCCTCGGATAAACACAAAACAGAAGAAAACTAATACTAATACTAATCTAATCTACCCATGAGATAAAAAGTACAAAAACATAAGAAAGATAATTAAAGTACAAAGATATCATAGCATTCATGAATCAACAAATCTTGACATATAAAATCAAAAAGAAATTTCAACTTCATTTGAGTAGGATTGAATCAGATTGATATAATTACTGGAACTCTTCCTCTCTCAAGTGTTTATAGGCAAGTGTTTCACTCAAATTCATCCTATTAAAGATTGCACTACCATAGGCTTGCATAAATTCTCAATCTCCACTACCTGATTTACATGCACACTTCAAATCAAAAGGTCTTATTAAGGGTTGTAATGAGGCCAAGGTAAAGGAAAGATAAAATAGGGATATGAAAAGTTGAAGCAAGGAAAGAAATTAATAAAGTAATTAAAACATGAGTAAATAAAGATCTATGCAGAAGATATTTAAAGAAAATATGAATGCAAATGGAATAAAGATGAAGATAAATAAAAGACCTAGGGATCAGACTTCACTTAACAATTTCGGATTGAATTACCTATCTACACTAATCCAATCAAGTAATTCTATTATTAATTGCTAATCCACTATATTCCTATATGAATTAAAACAACTAATCATGCATTAGGATTTATGGAACTCATTAAGACTACATAAACCATATGAATATATTCCTATTTCATATGCAATTTACGGTTTTAATTATAGGTTCCATACACATGTATCTCCATCCGGTCTCAACACACATATTGAATTCATTCAAAAGGTGGCCAATCAATTGAAAGCATTAAGAGCAATAATTAAAACTCAATCTAGGAAAGTAAATCGAAATTAGTTTCAATAGATTAGAATTCAATCCGTTATTATCAAGTTACGTCATCACCCTAGGAAGATGAAAAATTAGAACATAATGAAATTAAAAACAAACTGAAAATAAAATAGAAACATCATCACATTCATGATACAAACACAAGGATACAATTACAAATGCATGAAAATGAAAATGCTATCCATCCATGTAGGAGGTAAAACATTCCATGTAGGAGGCATACAAGAACTAAAAATGCATGAACTAAACTACTATCTAAGATGCATGAATGAAAGATTCAATGCTTGGATGCCTGAATGCTCTCCACTTCCACCTATTTATAGGTGAATGAATTAGCATGCAAGCCATCAATCTTGACCATTGGCTACCAATCACATGCTTTAGCCACCCTTTTTGATTTTCGCAACACACTTCTTCTGACTTGTTGGTAATTTTTGACCATCAGAATGACAGATTTACATCTTCCTGTCAACATAGGAGTTGTAGAGCCGGATATTATCTTTCAAATGCCGCAAAGAACTCCTAATTTTGACATTTCTATCTCAAGTTATGATCAGATTGGTAACCAATGGTCAGATTCCGTCAGAACCACTGTTTCATCTTCCAAGCAGAATTTGAGATCCTTAGATTCCGAACTGGGATTTTCTTTAAACATGAAAGTTGTAGGGATTTTTCTTATCTTTTTAACCATATAAGGAACAACCCAATCCAGCATCTAGAACTCCAGATATAGCCTAAAATCTGAAACAGGGTCAAAATACAGCATTATCTAAAATATTTAATTTCATTTCAAATTCAAGATCCATTCACAAAATGCAACTAAATTTATTAAATTTAACAAGATAACATCCAAAAATGCATCATACAAGGAAAAATAAATATGTAAATATTTTACGTATCAAATTCTCCCACACTTAGCTTTTGGACGTCCTCAGACAAACACAAAACAAAAAAAAATTAATACTAATACTACCCATGAGATAAAAAGTACTAAAGCACAAAGATATCATAGCATTCATGAATCAACAAATCTTGACATATAAAACCAAAAAGAAATTGCAACTTCATTTGAGAAGGATTGATTCATGAATGCTATGATATCTTGGTGCTTTAATACTTTTTATCTCATGGGTAGATTAGTATTAGTATTAGTTTTCTTCTGTTTTGTGTTTATCCGAGGACGTCCAAAAGCTAAGTGTGAGGGAATTTGATACGTAAAATATTTACATATTTATTTTCCCTTGTATGATGCATTTTTGGATGTTATCTTGTTAAATTTAATAAATTTAGTTGCATTTTGTGAATGGATCTCGAATTTGAAATGAAATCAAATATTTTAGATAATGCTATATTTTGACCCTGTTTCAGATTTTAGGCTATATCTGGAGTTCTAGATGCTGGATTGGGTTGTTCTTTATATGGTTAAAAAGCTAAGAAAAAGCCCTACAACTTTCATGTTTAAAGAAAAGCTCAGTTCGGAATCTAAGGATCTCAAATTCTGCTTGGAAGATGAAATAGTGGTTCTGACGGAATCTGACCTTTGACTACCAATCTAATCATAACTTGAGATAGAAATGTCAAAATTAGGAGTTCTTTGCGGCATTTGAAAGATAAGATCCGGCTCTACAACTCCTATGTTGACAGGAAGATGTAAATCAGCCATTCTGGTGGTCAAAAATTACCAACAAGTCAGAAGAAGTGTGCTGCGAAAATCAAAAAGGGTGGCTAAAGCATGTGATTGGTAGCCAATGGTCAAGATTGATGGCTTGCATGCTGATTCATTCACCTATAAATAGGTGGGAGTGGAGAGCATTCAAGCATCCAAGCATTGAATCATTCATTCATGCATCTTAGATAGTAGTTTAGTTCATGCATTTTTAGTTCTTGTATGCCTCCTACATGGAAGGCTAGGTTTTCCTCTTACATGGAAGGTTTTACCTCCTATATGGTGGATAGTATTTTCATTTTCATGCATTTGTAATTGTATCCTTATGTTTGTATCATGAATGTGATGATGTTTTTATTCTATTTTATTTTTGTGTTTAATTTCATTATGTTCTAATTTTTCATCTTCCTAGGGTGATGACGTAACTTGATAATAACGGATTGAATTCTAATCTATTGAAGCTAATTTCAATTTTATTTCCTAGATTGAGTTTTAATTATTGCTCTTAATGCTTTCAATTGATTGGCCACCTTTTGAATGAACTCAATATGTGTGTTGAGACCGGAAGGAGATACATGTGTATGGAACCTATAATTAAAACCGTAAATTGCATATGAAATAGGAATATATTCATATGGTTTATGTAGTCTTAATGAGTTCCATAAATCCCAATGCATGATTAGTTGTTGTAATTCACATAGGAATATAGTGGATTAGCAATTAATTATAGAATTACTTGACCTTGGAAGAGGCTAGTAATTAATTTAGGGAAACTCGACTATCAATTAAGGGAGTTAAAATTGGATTAGTGTAGATAGGTAATTCAATCCGAAGTTGTTAAGTGAAGTCTGATCCCTAGGTCTTTTATTCATCTCCATCTTTATTCCATTTGCATTCATATTTTCTTTAAATATTTTCTGCATAGATCTTTATTTACTCACTTCAATTCCAACTTATCGATTTGCTAAATAGTATTAGGATTATTAATTTTAGTACTTAGTGAAACAATCCTCGTGGAAACGATACTCTCTCATCACTTTATTACTTGTTTACGATAGTGTGCACTTGCGCTAATTAATAAACCATTTCACACGTAACAACAGTGTCATCACACCATTAGTTAGCTTCATTATTAAAGAAATAGCTGATGAACGAAATTAATACAGAAGTTATCTGTCCAAAAAAACTAAAAGTTTTTACCCTAATAATAATAATAATAATAAACCAAAGGAGGTGAAGAGAAAGTAAGTTTTGCTCCATATGACGCAAGACATAACAACCCAGATGACATGTGACATGTTGTCACCGCAAGTTAGCTCCATTATTAATGACCAACACCCTTCTCTAATTTCCCAACCACACAAAGTACAAACTCTAAAATGTCTCCAAAATACTCCCTAGCTTTGTTCCTTGCTGTGACAATGTTTCTCACTGCAACCTCTCTAACCGATGATGTACGGCAGCCACAAACAAAAGCTTAGTGAAGACAGGACCAAGAAAACAGCCTGGCGGTCCTGATGTTGGACACTGAGGACTCAAGAGAGACCGATTATTGCTATGAGTGCTAAAAGCATATACATCATTCCTTTATGGATAAAGGGATGACGTATGAAATGCTCTCTCACTATGCTTTATCTATTTCGTTGTATTTCCATATGTGTTCCTTCTTATGAGAAGAATAGTTTGTGTTTCTATACAAGAAATCTCTTGCTCTTCCTCTGGTTTTAAATTTCCTTTCGACTCAGCATATTATTATTGTTGTTATTGCTATTGTTGTGCTTTAGACTCTGAAACCTCAATTTGTTTAACAAGGTCTGTCTGTATTCCCATGCATTTGTTTACAATTTAACTAATTACAACTTTATCAAAATTGCGATTTAATAATTTGATAGCATATATAACAACTCCTGAGCTTGCTTCAAGTCGGGCTGGGTTTATAATATTTTCATATTATAGTATATATCCCTCAAAAAGATAATAATTTTGGAATTGAGATGGAATTAGTGCCAAAAAAAAAAAACTTGGAGAGCTCAACTTTTTGACAAATTAGTAAAACTTAAAGCTTAGATCGACTTCACTCAGAAAAAAATTAATTTATTGTTCTGAAAACTAGTGTATTAGAGTGAAAAACATGTTGCCGCTGCAATATTGCAATACATCGTAATTGCGAACCTTTTATAAATCATAATCATAGCAGTGTATTGTGACCATAACACCGTAACATTACAACTGCAATGGCTATAGTAACCACAACACAATAATTTTTAAGATTTTCTGGTATCCAAAAGAAAGGTATGGCCGACCTATAGAACAAATTCATTAGAAAGAAGAATGAAATTCTCTTCTGTGCATGGATTTAAATTGCAGGGTGCAAAACATGTTTGCGGTTGCAACATTGCAATAAAATATATTGTCAACGCTTTTTACAAATTGCAATCATATCTATGTATTATGGCCATAATCGCAGCATTATGACCGCAATGGTTACTGTAACCGAATTACAACAATTTTTAAAAATTTTTAACTAAGTAAAAATTGAAAATTTTGATAATTTACTTATAAATATATTTTATTTGATCCAACATAATATTATTTTGAAGTAAATGATTTAATATAAAATAATATAAATTAATAATTATATATATTTTATTGTACGGTATGGATTCTTTTTTAAGTTTGGAATATTAATTTAGCTTTCTTTTTCCCTCTGGTCATTCGTGAAACCTACAGTTCTTTCATATATAGCTCTTGTTTGGACGTAAATGAAGACTCTACAGTTAGTCTTCCTAATGAAAGATCTACCTACCAGGAGTAAGGCTATCTTCACTAATTTATCTTTCTGCACTTTCCACGTTTTTATGCCTTTATCTCCGTCCATGATAAAGCGTCGCTATTTTCAGTCAACAATTCTGTTGCTTGTACCTAACAAAGATAAAATATCAGATTAAAAATGAACTTTATAATTTTTTCTTTCACTAAATTCGTTTCCTGTTCATATTTAGGACTTCATTCTACTTTTTCTTCAAAAACTTTTCAAACTCACAATCTAACTTTGGTATATCCAATTTCACCAAGTGGGCTTTATTAGTATGAAATCGATACAATATTACTGGCGATTTTATGTTGGAATCTTCTTGTTATTAATATATTCGGAATAATTAGATGCATATGTTGGGGAGAATATTGCCAAGCCACTAGCTGTACATAGTTTATTGGTAAGGGACTTAAGTAAAATATTACTAGAGACTTTATACTGCAATTTTCTTTCGGTGCAAGTGAAAAAAAAAAAAAGACATTCCCCTATTTTGTGAAAATTATCTAGATGGAGACATGATGAACACTTTCATAGTTAACTGTTAATTATAATTTGTACGTTTATAATTTGGTTTTATTAAAGAGATTAGGGTTCTTTACTTGGTTGTTGGATTGTTATCTTTTGCGTAAGCAATCAATTAGTTAACTGAAAAATTATTATATTAGAAATGCCCCAAAAAATTATCAGTTAAATTAACTAAAATTTTATAATAATATAGAATGGTATGTTAGAATTAATATATATTTGAATTAAATTAATTTAAGCTTATTTTAAGATTTAATTATATTAACACAATTATGAGGTTCAAAATAAAAATAAAATTATATAAAATTTAGTTAATTAGATTTCATGATCTTACATATTTATTTATTCATTTAAAACAGACATATAATTAATATTTAAAACAGAAATATAATTAATTAGAATATAATTAAATATGCTTTTTGATATTATATACTCGATTACATACTTATTTTTATTTATTTATAGTTCAAACTAAGGATACAATTAACACTACAACATTTTTAATATACAACAACTATAATGACTAAAAATATTTTTCCCTAAAATTTAAATAGACAACATTTTTAAACTGTTGTCTTTTATTTTTTTTGACTTAGGCAACATTTATTAGACAACATAAAAAAATATTGCTTGATAAAAAATAGGCAACACTTAAATGATTGTTGCTAAATAAGACTATTGCCTAATAAAAAATAAGCAACACTTGAATGGTGTTGTCAAATTATATTTCATAAGCAACAAACAAATTGTTGTCCATTATTGAATTGGCAATACTTATTTTGTATTTTCTTTATCTTTATAAATTATTTGAGAAATAAATTTTAGAAATAAAAATGATATTTTAAATCAAATGAAATATTTAATTTTTATTTTAAACTATTGAATTATACTTCTATTTTTTACCTGAAAATTTTATTTTTCCATCATCATAATTTTCCCCAAAAGTTATTTTTTCACCTTGCAAAAATATTTAAGCCAGAAAACAGAAATATAACATAAAATATAATAATGTAATAAAAACAAGAAATATTTACACTGTTAATTAATATCAATCGCAAGCTACTTTTGACCACTAAAATGTTTTTTTTTTTTTCACTATCAACTTATTGAAATAGAATACACTGTTTTGTGGGGAAAAAGAAAAAACCATTTGGGATTATAGTTGGCTTCCATCTTCTCCACTACACCATTGGATCTTTTCTGTGGCATCATTGGCTCGTTGCTTCATACTAGGAGATGCCTTCATCTTCGCTTACCACAATTGTTGTTTTTATGGTATCGATTGATCAATTCGAAAATTAATTTCGTTGTTCTAGTTCTGATTGTTCTCGTTCCGATTGCTAAAACAATTTTTTTTTTGTCTCTTATCACATTTTTTTCACTTCTACAATTGATTCTTCTTTTTCATCTTCCAGAGCTAGTTGAAGTTAATTGTTCTTATATCAAACCGAAGAGAGAATGTACAATGCCGTGAGAAGGTTCAGGAAGGTTCATTACAATACGCTCCGGTTGCCACAGAAAGATGTGGCTAAGGAGGTCAATCATCGGTGAAATTCGGAGCAGGAGATGGGGCTGTGTATCTATTTGATCCTAATATATATACGGGTGGAAGGATTTCGGTGCAGGGTATTGATGGAGTTCTGTTTCCACCGGAGGAGGAGGAAACAAAGATGCAATGGAAAACAATGCCGCTTTTAAGGTTGCCTTTAAACCAACACGAAGAGGTATGCTGATTCATGCTCTCAATTGGTTTTGATCTATTTTTAACCAGTAATTGCTTACTTTCCTTCATTTTGTTCTGCTTTTAGGGTTTAGGATTTGCTTTGTCGTGTCATAGAGACATAGGATAGAACAACTTTTGGACTTTGTTCCTTACAAACTATTTAGAGTTTATAAAAATAGATTTTGATTAATTATTGAAATAGTGAAGAATAATTTATTTGTGTGAATGGAAAAAAATAGAAATTCTAGCCATGTTAAGGTAAATTTAGAGATTGAATCAATGGGATCGTGGTATATATAGTTGTTTACCCTCTAAAGTTTCAACCGTGGTCAACCGTGGGTTTGATGAACTTCTCTAGATTCTTGAAGATTTATTTATTTTTATTAATTTAGAATTAGTGCCCCTCGATAAATTTAATGGTATATATCCAAATTGTACTCTAGTATTACTATTGGTTGTCCATCTCTAACATAGTGAAAGATTAGCTTTGAACCTCTCTTAGAATGAAGCTATCGATTAAACTTGAAAGTCAACCTTGAAATTGCTGAGCAACTTGTTTTTATGACATATGTTCATTTCTCATATAAAATGAGTGTCCGGATTGATTTTTACCCTTTTAATTCATTGATAATTACAATATTTTTGAATTCTTTTCATTCAAACCATCCCTATTCAAGAATCATTAAAGTTTATGGTCTACATCACCGATGTGTTAATTAAAGGGTAAAATGTTGATTGCTACATAATAAGAACTAAATTTGGTATCAATTTAAATCTAAACTTCTATGAGTTCATCAATTCTCCCCATTTTTGAATGCCTAATTAACTAATTTTTACACTTTACAGCGTGCAATCTTCTAATGCATATATATTTCATATAGTGGTAGACATTTATTTAAAGATTATTTATAATTTATTCCAATATTCTAGACATCCATAAAAATTCATCTCCTTTTCCAAGTAAATGAGGTTGCTTGGATGTTGGAACATGATAGGAGAGATGTACTTTCTAACAACAGGAAATGGTGTGGTCATTATTTGAATTGGTTCTCTCTTTGCCATAGCTCACCTAATGAACTTAAATGTATAGAATAATTGACTTTTCTATAAAGTAAAAACCATTCTTATTTCATATATCATGTTCTTCTACATAAGGACCATGGAAGTGCTGGCTCACCTATCTCTACGACCTCTTGACATTTTTGTGGCTCATACAGCTGGTTGTTATTGCCTTGCAATTAACCCAATAGGAACGTATGCTGGTGGAATTTGTTATTTTAGTCTCGCTAATTATAATTACAATATCTGGATAAGGATTGAAATATTGAATCTGTAATTACATATATAATTCCTAGAATGCTAGCATGCTACTCTATGGTTTTAGCACTTATTTCTGCATTTATTTCCCTCAAGAGAATATTTGTATACATAGAAATTTGTCTAGGTGAACATAACAAATTTAGAAGTACTCGTATAGTAATCTCATCATTTTGAGACAGGAAATTCACTTGATTCGAGAATAACAGAGAACTTCTGCATAATTAAGGGCAAATTTGCAGAAAAAGCCTGATATGCTAATCAATACAGATCTATTGCAAATTACCATGGGAAGTTGAATAAATGTGTAGTCTGTTTCTTAGCTTTTTATTATTGTTTTGTTTTGTTTTGGCTTGGCTTACCACTGGATGAATAAGATTCACCAAAGTCCTATTTAATGTGAGTGGAATTGGTATGTCTTAACAGTGGAGTCAAATTAGAACATGGCAAGTAAATAAACATGAAGACATCATTAATGTTGTCATGATCATAAAATTGGTGAGAGAAGGCACAA
Organism: Sindora glabra; assembly: GCA_020226215.1. Lineage (NCBI taxonomy): Eukaryota > Viridiplantae > Streptophyta > Magnoliopsida > Fabales > Fabaceae > Sindora > Sindora glabra. The sequence continues at coordinate 51,031,724 of CM035232.1, read as the reverse complement.
TCACACATTTGAAAGAAATCTAGTGCCTTTTGTGGATGCTCCCATATGTTTTCAATGACCCCTTAATATGAGATTGTCACATAAATGAGGTTTTCGTCCCTGGCACTAGAGGCATGCATTGCCTAAGCCACTAGAGATATCCTATTATTTTGCTTTCCTCTTTTCATTTTGTTCTTTTGTGTAAAAAAAAATTAGTTGATGTCATTTAATAAGATATGACCTTCATTCAAGACCTGTTGACCAACATTCTTATAATTTCAAAAATAGCATCCGGTGTTTATGCCATCATACCACCCCCAATTGTAGAACCATATGATGAATAAATGATTACACCCAACATGTATTTCCTGTTCACTCTTATCATGAAGGAGCTTTTTTATGATATTAATTTACTTATTCACGTAAAGTTTAATGTCTTCAAATTTTGCAGGACATATAGATGTGCATTTGCCTGTTATTATGATTTATTTATATATAATGCCGTTTATTGTATAAGGATTATTGTATAAATAGTTGTATCAAATTTACAAGGGATTTGTGTATATGAAGTTGTTGATTTTTTTTTTATTTTTGAAGAAGAAGAAAAAAATGCAAAAAATATTAAAAAGAAGATGATTATAGTTCAAAACCTCATTTCATTCATAGAAACATAAACAGTCAAAGACTTCAATACAAATTGGTAGATATTTTCTTTCAATTTTTGTAATAACTCAGTCCCATAAATATATATATTTGAGTTAGTATGGAAAAACTGAATTTGGCCATTTTAATTTTCAAAGGCTTCGACAATTTATAAAGTGAAAGATCCAACAACACAAAGGCTGAAAAGAGCTTTTGGCATATATATTTATGCCGATGATAAATAAATTCGAATTAATTAAACCTTGAGCATATTATTCAGCCCTTATTAATTTAAAACTTAATTAGTGGTTTAAAAATTTTTAGTATATTATTAGAGTATTTTGGACCAAACACCTTTAGCAAATTGCCTAAACTCTTCGCCACTACATTACACCTTAACAAAACACAAGCGTAATAATAATTTCTTACAAAAATCACGTGTCTGTATGATCAATCAAATTATGAAAATGAAGAAGCATGAGAGATTATTTTTCTCTTTATGTTTGGGGGTCAATTACGTAAGTTTAGTGTCAAAATTAACATATTAAAAGTTGAAAGTGGTTTTGTATAAAGTTTCCTATTTTATAATTTATTTTGGATAATAAGTATTTTAATTTGGGGAGGTGTTTGGATTATTGTTCCAATATAAAGCGGAGGATCGGAGAATCCAGTCTAGAAGGTGAGAAGAAATATTGAGCTAAGGATGAAAGGAATGGTGTGGCCGATAGCATAAGATTCCTAGCAAAGAAAGAGGAAAATTCTCTTGTAATACATCGTAATTACGAACCTTTTATAAACCACATGTAAACTAATTATCTAGGATATACTCATACACTTATAATATCCTAGTAACATGAAATTAAATCAAAAATGCGGAAGCCTACCTCCAGCCATTGCCACATTTGAAATTGCGCACTGATGTTATGTAATCTCCACTTGAATTTTTCCGAACAGTCACACGAATTATCGTACTCGGGTACTTCCAGGTTCTGGTTTGTGCTTCTATGATGGTGTAAATTGTTCAGAAATATAATTTTTGCATAAACTGAACCCGGGGACCCCTGTATGATTTTTATACTAGCATGAACTCAGCTTCTCCCATCAAAGAAGCTGAGATTTCGGTGGTTTGTTGAAGCAAAATACTGCTTCCTAGTTTCACGGACCACGTTCAGCATTCGAATGTTGGTTTTGTTACCAACGGAAAAAAAGATTTGTTACATTCTCCCACTTGGTCCGTAAAACCTAATATATATAAAAGTAGAGAAAAACTCAATGAACGGATCATAGTGATAGGTCCTCTGTCTATGAGTATTACCTCCCATGTATCACGATACATTTTGCTTTCTCAACCCAGCGTAACTTAATGAATAAGTCTTATACTTATTCTGGGTCCTCTTAATGCTATTTTTCTCTAAACATAAATGTATACTCAAAAAATGAGAAAAATAACTTAAACTGAATAAGAGCTTTATTACAAATATGCATATATACATCAAAGACTTAATATGGTACCAAGTCCCATCCTTAATACATGATCCTTAAACACTGATGGTGGCATGCCTTTTGTCAAAGGATCTGCTATCATCAACTCATTGCTAATGTGTATAATGGTAACTTTGTTTTCCTTGACACATTCCCGAATGGCTAAGTACTTGATGTTGATGTGTTTACTTCGACTTCCACTTTTGTCATTCTTAGCCAGAAAAACTGCAACTAAGTTGTCACAATAAATTCTTAATGGCCTAGAAATTGAATCCACAACTCTAAGCCCAGAAATAAAGCTCTTCAGCCATACACCATGTGAAGTTGCCTCAAAACAAGATATGAACTCAGCTTCTGTGGTAGAAGTAGCAACTAAGGTTTGCTTTGCGCTCCTCCAAGACACGGCTCCACCAGCAAACATAAAAATGTATCCTGATGTTGATTTTCGTGAATCAACGCATCCGGCAAAATCCGAGTCTGAGTAGCCAACTACCTCAAGATTCTCAGTTCGTTTGTACATCAGCATGTAATGTTTGGTACCTTTGAGATACCTCATCACTTTCTTTGCAGCTCTCCAATGATCCATTCCTGGATTACTTTGATATCTCCCTAACATTCCAACTGCGAATGCAATGTCAGCTCTTGTACAAACCTGAGCATACATAAGGCTTCCAACAGCTGAAGCATATGGAATGTTTCGCATTTGTTCCCTTTCTAGATCATTCTTCGGGCACTGATTCAAATTGAACCTGTCACCCTTCACAATAGGTGCTACACTTGATGAACAGTCTTTCATCCGAAATCTCTCTAAGACCTTATTGATATAGGTTTCTTGTGATAGACCTAAAATACCTTGAGTTCTATCCCTATAGATCTTAATACCAATTACATAAGATGCCTCACCCATATCCTTCATATCAAAATTCTTAGAGAGAAACTGTTTCACCTCATATAGCAATCCCCTATCATTGGTTGCAAGCAGTATATCATCCACATACAGCACAAGGAAACAGATTTTACTCCCACTGACCTTGTGGTATATACACTGATCCATGACATTTTCCACAAATCCGAATGAGGAAATAACATTATGAAACTTAAGATACCATTGGCGAGAGGCCTGTTTCAATCCATATATGGATTTCTTAAGCTTGCATACTAAACGCTCACCAGCACTAGAGGAGAATCCTTCAGGTTGTTTCATATATACCTCTTCCTCTAGATCCCCATTGAGGAATGCCGTCTTCACATCCATCTGATGCAGTTCCAAGTCAAATTGGGCAACCAATGCCATTATTACACGGAGGGAATCTTTTTTAGACACAGGAGAAAATGTCTCTGTGTAGTCGATTCCTTCCTTCTGAGTGAATCCCTTAGCCACGAGTCTTGCCTTATATCTTTCAATGTTGCCTAATGAGTCCTTTTTCATCTTATAGACCCATTTACACCCTATGGCTTTTGAACCACTAGGCAACTCGACAAGATCCCAGACTCCATTAGACGCCATGGAATCCATCTCTTCCTTCATAGCATTGTACCATAATCCGGATTCTCTGCAGTTAATAGCTTGTGAAAACGTCTCAGGGTCATTTTCAGCTCCTATATTGTAGTCAGACTCTTGTAGATACACAGCATAATCACTAGGAATTGCTAACCTCCTTTCCCTAGTTGATCTTCTTAATGTTGGGTTAGCATCTTCTTGCGAAGCATGCTCCTCAATTGGTTGTTCAACAATTTCTGGTAATTGTTCAACAACTGGATCAACTTGGTTATGGCCAAGTGGTTGTGGATCCTCAATGATTGGTTGTTCAATACCCAATGGTACTTGAGGGGCATGGATTACAACCAATCTATTACTTGATGTGGAAGCTTGAGAACCAAAATGATCAAGTTCAGTATTTGGATGCTGAAATTGATCACTCCCACTAATTAAGTCATTTTCAAGAAATTTTGCATTTCTTGATTCCACAATCCTAGTGCTATGAGATGGACAATAGAATCTATATCCTTTGGACTTTTCAGCATATCCAATGAAGTAGCCACTTATAGTCCTAGGATCCAACTTCTTTTCTTGTGGATTGTAGACCCTAACCTCAGACGGACATCCCCAAACGCACAGATGTCTTTAACTCGGTTTCCAACCCTTAAACAACTCAAATGGTGTCTTTTCAACAGCCTTAGTTGGGACCCGGTTAAGGATATACACTGCCATCTTAAGGCCTTCAATCCATAAGAACTTAGGAAGCTTAGAGCTGCTAAGCATGCTCCTTACCATGTCCAATAGTGTTCGATTTCTTCTTTCAGCTACACCGTTTTGGTCCGGAGACCCAGGCATGGTGTATTGGGCAACAATCCCATGTTCTTGAAGAAATCTAGCAAATGGACCTAATGCTTGTCCATCTTCAGTATATCTACCATAATACTCACCACCTCTATCTGATCTCACTATCTTAATTTGTTTATCACATTGTTTCTCTACTTCTGCTTTAAACACCTTAAAGGCATCAAGTGCCTTATTCTTATTATTCAACAGATAGAGATACATATATCGTGAGTAATCATCAGTAAAGGTGATAAAGTATTTTGGACTACTAGAGTCCAAATCTGGACTACAAATGTCTGTATGTATGATTTCTAAAATGGTAGTACTCCTCTTAGCACCTTTCTTAGTCTTATTAGTCTGCTTTCCCTTTATGCAGTCTATACAAGTTTCAAAGTCAGTAAAATCTAGCGTACTAAGTATTCCATCTTTTACTAACCTTTTAACCCTCTCTATTGAGATATGACCTAGCCTACGGTGCCACAACATAGAGGAATCTTCATTAGTAACACATCTCTTAATACCTATGCTACTAGAAACATGCATTGAATCATTAGGTATACTGTCTTGTAATTGAATTCAGAAAAGACCATCAGAAATTATACCATTGCCAACAAGATTAGATTTATAAAATAACTTAAACATATTATTTGAAAATTCAAAAGAATATCCAAAAGGCAAAAGTTTCGAAATAGAAATTAAGTTTCTAGAGAAACTTGGTACATAAAAAGTCCTTTCCAATATCAAACTAAAGCCAGTATCTAAAACTAGTCTGCAAGTTCCTATAGCTTCAACTAGTGAGCCCATCTTGTTGCCTGAATAGATGTACTGCTCACTGCCTACTGGCTTCCTTTGGTTTAGAAAGCCCTGCAAGGTATTAGAGATATGGATTGTAGAACCAGAATCAATCGACCATGTGTTACTACTAACATCTACCATATTAGATTCATAACAAAAGTGTGAGATTGAGATACCTTTCTTTTCAAGCCAGCTCTTAAATTTGTTGCAGTTCTTCTTTATGTGTCCTTTCTTCTTGCAGAAGAAACACTTGGACTCTTTCTTTATACTACCTTGAATGGGTGCATTTCCCTTTCCTTTTGAGTTAGCTTGCTTGTTGTTCTTCCCTTGTGTTGCTAAATGTGCGCTTTCTCCCATTTCTGCAATAAGCCTCCCTTCTTCCTGTACACACATGGACAGAAGTTCATTGATTGTCCATTTCTCCTTATGTGTGTTGTAGGAAATCTTGAAAGGTCCATACTGAGGTGGCAGAGAGTTTAGGATATAGTGTACAAGGAAAGACTCAGACATCTCGACCTCAAGCATTTTTAATTGAGCTGCAATGTCCCTCATCTGCATGATATGCTCTCGCACACCCGTTATGCCGGTAAGCTTCATTGATGATAACCTTGTCATTAGGGTGCTTGCCAAAGCCTTGTCTGAAGTTTCAAATTGTTCATCAATGGCCTTGAGCAAACTTCGAACATTCTGATGCTCTCCAATAGACCCACGAACGCTAGCAGATATCTTAGTTTTGATATACATCATACTAAGGCGATTTGATCGCTCCCAACGCTCATAAAGTGCTATTTCAGCTGCACTACTACTATCAGTGGGTTTAGGAGGTTCATCCTTTCTTATTGCATCATCCACGTCCATCCACCCCAATTGAAGAAGAATTTTCTCCTTCCATATCTTATAATTATCACCATTCAATTCAGGAACTTGAAAATCAGAGATATTTAGAGGTTGAAAAGCTATATAAAATTACACGCTATGTTAATAATTTGAGGCAATTAAAATATATTTCATATGACATGTCTTACCAATGCAAAACATATCTATCAAACATAATCCTAGTAACAAACAAAACTGCCTGTGGGCTTAGTTTTATTTAATTAGGCTTATGTATAAAATTAGTGAAACTAGCAAATTATATCCCCTATCTTAATTCCTGTGGGTAGATTAAGGTAAAGAAAAATTTACTATTCCACCCTAATTAATCATATTAAATATAATAAAATTCCTGTGGGATAATAATTATTATATTGAATATGATTAATTACAATTAATGTCAATTTTTCTTTATGTGATCCTAGATTTAAATCTAATGCTTTATGTATAATTTTAGAATAATCAAAAGTGCTGTGGCTAAGTTTTAATTAAACTAAAATTATACGGATCACTTGACATTTTAAAACATACTCAGGCATTTTTTTTATGAGATTTCAATTATTAATTAATCACTTATACAAATGTGACAAATTAATTTTCTCTTCATAATATATATATATATATATATATATATATATAGCCTAAGATTGATAAAACAATCATACAATATTTTCATAATGAGAAGAAAATAAATAATTAATCAACTAAGCCAAATGTGATTAATTATTTGATTTAAATTCTCCTAATTAATTTTTAATTTAAATATGTCAAATTAATGCCTAAAATAACGTTTAAATATTAGACATAAAAATGTTTGACTCTAGTTTTAATTGTTATGATTTAATAATATTCAAAAGCTAGAAAAGCTGGAAAAATAAAATGCTGCTTAAAACCATTAAATATCAGTCTGTGTGTACTTAGAACAAAAGAAGTCGATGGCTTCAATGGTCAGCATGTTTGCATACTAGCTAAAGGGCGGCAGTTCAACCCCCCGCGGTCGCAAAATGGATTTTCATTTTAAATAGAAGCTTGAAAAATGGGCTTGTCCGAAAACGGCCTAACAAAGCCCAAAATCATTTAAACAAAACGACGCCGTTTCAATTAATGAAACGGTGCGTTTCAACAAAGCCAAAAATTACAGGAACAGACAGAAAACAAAACGACGTAGTTTCACGAAGAAGGTTGTCTTCAACCTCCAGCCGGGTCGACCCAACCCGATGTCGACCCGATTCCAACCAGAAACAGACCCGCAATATTTTATGCAGTTTTCGACATGTTTTTCATTATTTTTCAAGCCTAAAACTATCAGAATCTCATGGGCTATTTATTCCTAGTCATAAAAACATGAAAGAACTGTATCTAAATAGGATTCAAATTCAAATCTATCCTCTGTTTTTCATGTAAAACATAGCAAGGCAGAGGCAACTTTAAGCTCTGATACCAAATGTAAACTAATTATCTAGGATATACTCATACACTTATAATATCCTAGTAACATGAAATTAAATCAGAAATGCGGAAGCCTACCTCCAGCCATTGCCACGTCTGAAATTGCGCACTGATGTTCTGTAATCTCCTCTTGAATTTTTTCGAACAGTCACACGAATTATCGCACTCAGGTACTTCCAAGTTCTGGTTTGTGCTTCTATGATGGTGTAAATTGTTCAGAAATATAATTTTTGCATAAACCGAACCCGGGGACCCCTGTATGATTTTTATACCAGCATGAACTCAGCTTCTCCCATCAAAGAAGCTGAGATTTCGGTGGTTTGTTGAAGCAGAATACTGCTTCCTAGTTTCACGGACCACGTTCAGCATTCGAACGTTGATTTTGTTACCAATGGAAAAAAAGATTTGTTACACCACAATCATGGCCGTGTATTGTTACTATGACATTGCAACATTACAACTAAAATAGCTACAGTAACAACAATGCAATAATTTTTAAGATTTTCTGGTGGGAAGTTGGCCAACGGAGAGCATCAGTTTTATTAGCAAAAAGAGTGAAATTGTCTTGCGTATTTAAATTGCAGGGTGCAGCAACATTGCAATAAAACATAATTATGCTGCTTTTATAAATTTCAATTACATCAATGTGCTGTAGCCATAACATCACAACATTGTGACTGCAATAGTTACTATAACTACAATACAACAATTTTTAAGATTTTTTAACAATGTAAAAATTGAAAATTTTAATATTTTACTTATAAATATATTTCATTTGATTTGGTATGATATTATCCTGATATAAAAGAATTAATATAGAATAATATAAATTAATAATTATATATTTTTATTATATGTTGTATGAACGATACGAATTCCACAATTGCAGTATACATAAATTATATTTTTACTCTTGCAATACCTACAACTACAATATATATATATATATATATATATATATATATATATATATATATATTGTTATTGCGATTGTCGGCGGAATTTAGAACATTGGAGATGAATAAAGCCAATTTTGTGGTTTATTGTTATTGAATAGATCTTAGGTTGGGCATTCAAGGTTGGGCGACTTATTGCCCAGTCCAAAAAAATTAAGTCTATGGTATGGATTCTTTTTTAAGTTTGGATTGATATTAATTTAGCTTTTTCTTTCTTTCTTTTTCCTTTCCTCTGGTCATTCGTGGAAACCCGCAGTTCTTTCATATATACCTATTGCTTGAACTTAAGCGAAGACTCTACAGTAAGTCTTCCTCATCAAATAGAATCCAAACTATATTTTTATAATATTAGAAAAAGTAAAGCTATATACTTCAATTCACATGAAAATGGCTTATGCTGCTTTTGGAATTTAGCAACTCTGCCCAGATAAAGCAAGAATTTAAAAATTAAAGAAAAGTAACCACATTATTTTAAAAGATAAAGCTACCATTAGCAGGGCTTTCTTTACTAATTAGTCTCTTACTTCTCACATTTTTATGCCTTTTTCTCCAATCATGATAAAGTTGTACTTTGTGTCTATATGATTAGTCTTGCAATGATATTTGGGGTCCTTTATGCATGCTATTGCTGCTTGGTTATTACATTTTACTAATACTGGACTAGCAATGTTAGCATTTACACCTTAATAATCTAAGAACCTTTTGAGCCACATTGCCTCTTGTACTGTTACTGAAAATACTAAAAATTTAGCTTCCGTGGATAAGGCTATGCATGATTGTTTCTTACTAGTCCAAGATATGGTGCTATTATTTAGTAAGAAGATGTACCTAGAGGTAAACTTCCTTTCATCTAAGTCTCCTCCTCAATCAGAATCATTATAGCCTTTCAATTGCAAATCATTTCCTTCATAACATAATGAATAGTTGATAGTACCTTTTCGATACCTTAGTATCCTTTTAACTACTTTCCAATGTCCTGGGCCTAGGTTGGATTGATATCAGCTTACCATACTAATGGCAAAGCAAATATATGGTCTTGTGTGCATCATTATGTACATCAAACATCCAACTGCATTTGCATAGGGAACTTTTCTCATATATGTTTTTTCTTCTAGAGTCTTAGGACACATACTTTGGCTTAGACTTTCATCTTTAGCAATAGGAGTGTTTATTGGTTTACAACATTGCATTTGGAATCATTCAAGAATTTTATTGATATAATGCTCTTGTGATAGAGATAATAATTTCTTTGAATGAGTTCTTGAAATCTTAACTCCAAGAATATATGCAACTTCACCTATATCTTCCATTTTAAAATTAGATGACAACCATCCTTTAGTTTCATTAACATACTCCTTGCTATTTTCTGCTATAAGAATATCGTCAACATATAATGATAAAATTATAAACTTATCCTTCGACCTTTTTATATATACACAATGGTCTTCATCAATCATGATAAAATTATTTAACATAATCACATTGTGAAAGTGAATATACCATTGTCTCGAAGACTACTTCAAGCCATATATAGACTTCAAAAGTCTATAAACTTTGTTTTCTTGGCCATCTTTGATAAAACCTATAGGTTGTTGCATGTAGATTTCTTCTTCTAAATCTCCATTAAGAAATGCAATCTTTGCATCCATTTGATGTAATTCAAGGTCCATACTAGCAACTATAGCTAGTAATAAATGGATTAAGGTGAATTTGACAATAGGTGAAAAGGTTTCTTCATAATTTATTCCTTCCTGTTGTGTGTAACCTTTCACTACTAGTCTAGCCTTGTATTTTTCAATAGTGCCATTAACCTTACGCTTGATTTTGAGAACTCATTTGTTCCCAATGACCTTACATGTTTTTTGGAAGATCAACAATTTCCTAAACTTGATTTGATCTCATAAACTTTATCTTTGCTTCCATTACTTTTGTCTAATCTTCCTTATTAGGGCCAAAGAGAACCTCTGTAATATTTCTTAACTCATCTTCATCTTGTATAATGGCCACAAAGGCTTCACCACTTTCAATGTCGAAACAATGATGAGGAATGGCTTTTCTACCACTACGTTGCAATTGGGGTTTTGGAGAAATATATTTCTCAAAGATCCTTAAATTGCTTCCACTCAGACTAGGGTCATTAATCATTTGAGTATTCCTATTTAGATTACTCCTATGCTGATCAAGTTCACTATCATTTGTACTTGGAATTAGAAACATATTTCCTAAAATTCTCCCACTCGAAGGAAGTGAGTCTTGAGTACTTGTATCCATAATCTTGTATAAGGATAAATCCTTATTTATATCGTCCTATTTAAGAAAATCATTCTCTAAGAATGTGACATCTTGTGATTCAAATTCTATGAGACTCTCACTATCATTTTCACCAATAAACACATAGCTTTTTGAATGTTCTTAGTATCTAATAAAGATACATTTCTTTCCTCAAGGACCTAATTTGCCATGTGAGTTTGAGGTATCAAGAGCATAGGCCGCACATCCTAAAGCTTGTAAAATACTTAAGATAGGTTTTCATTTCACCCATAACTCATATGGCATAGTGGGAACTGATTTGATAGGCACATGATTAAGGATAAATGTGGCAGTTAAAAGTGCATTACCCCAATAAGTGATAGCCAAATTTGCTTATGCCATTATAGACTTAACCATTTCTAAGAGCATTCAATTTCATCTCTCTGTAACATTATTTTGTTAAGGAATGCATGGATTCATCAACTAATGTTGAATCTTTTTTTCATCACATAATTGTCTAAATTGATCAAACAAATACTGACGACCACCATTGGTTCATAATGCTTTTATTTTTCTATCTAATTAATTTTCGACTAAGCTCATATAGCTTTGGAAGCCACTTAATGCTTCAAATTTATTTGTTATCAAATACCAAATTATGTAAAATTATCTATAAATGTGATGAAATAGAAAGCTCTATGCCTTACTTTTATATTCATTGGACCACATATGTCAGAATAGACTAATTACAAAGGAAAGTCAGCTTTGATTCCTTTTTCAAATGATTTTTTGGTACTTTTGCTAGCTAAGCAATGCTTGCAAGTAAATAAATCCACTTTATCATAATTAGGCAATAGCCCTTCTTTAGCTAGCATATCCATATGATGTTGACTAATATTGCCAAGTCAAGCATGCCAAGCATTCGCATCAATTTTAGAATTATGCGATAATGTAAACATGGAGTAACTAAGATTACATTCATAATAATCAGTATCCATCACAATAAAACTATTTGTTATGTAACTAGATCCATAATAAGTTATTCCTAAATATAATTCAATATTGTCATCAGTAAGAAATAAATTAAAACCAAGTTTTAACAAAACCAACATAAAGATTAAATTTCAGCAAATTTGAAGTGCATATATAACATCATGCAAGAGTAGAGTCTAACCACCTTACAAGACTAACTTGCATATGTCAATTCCTTGAACTATAACTCGTGTATTGGTTCCTACATAGATCCATTTTGTTCTATGTAGTATTCACTAAAATTCCATGAAGGTGTCTCGATCTTTTACTACATGGTCCATTGCCCCTGAGTCTATAATTCACAAAGGATGAAAATCTATTAGAAAAATATAAGTAGCTACACAAAGTTCACTAACTTGAGTATAACTTAATACCTTCTTAGGTTCAAGGCAATCATGGGCAAAATGCCCTTTTTTATTGTAGTTAAAACACTTGACCTTGGCCATGTTCTTCTTGAAATGATGTTTTCCTTTCCTATGTTAGTTATTTATTGATTTCTTGCTAAAATGACCCACCTTCTTCCTTTTCTCCTAGGATCCACCTTTATATTTGTCCTTTTACTCATAAACATTTCCTAAGCTTGATGAAGTTATATGCATATTTGTATTAAGCTTAGTAGCCTTAAGCCATCCTTCTTCTAGCTCAGGGTGGAGCACAACATCATCCATCATTTGGATGTTTTCATTATGGGTTAAATGCATCTTTATATGCTCCCAGGAATGAGGTAAGAAATGAATTATAGTTTGAACTTGTTGCTCGTTGATTAACACGTGACCCACATCTTTTAATTCACAAATCACATTTGACATTTCTTGTAAATATTTTTCATTGAATGTTCGTATTTCTTTTTATAAGTGTCAAATTTGATCGTGAGAGATCTTAGTTTGGTAATAGATGTTCCATCAAACTTATTTTTTAGAGTAGACCACATGTCCTTAGCTAAGTTATAATTTCTAAATTCTCACATGATGTCATTTCCCATGTTATTAACCAACGTAATGTGAGCAAGAGAATTCTTCCTTTTCTAGGCTTTATAAGCCTCTCGATCCCGCCTATGTTAGGCCGTATTTCTTACCTCAGGCTCATCTAGAATAATATTGAGTGCTTCTAAAATATCTTGCTTTTCTAGCACACATTGGATTTTCATGCTCCAAATTTCATAATTGTCACCATTCAATTTCTCACCATTATTGAGTTTAGCGATAATATTTTTGGAAGTAGTGGCCATTGTGTTTGTAGAAACACGAAATTCTATATGTGGATAGAATTGTAGATAATTAATGTCTAGCCATACATATATATCTACTTTGGCATTAATTACTTATGTTAGGACTAGTTCACATATAAGGTTTAGAGTTAAAAGGTCACTATGTTTCTAATCATCATCTAAATTCCTAATGTGAAGCTAATGCTAAAATAATTAATTAAGTAAACTATACTAAATAAAAGAACTTATAGATATGCAATTTCAATAATAATAAAAAATTATATAAATTGAAACATATTTCAATAATACAATACATAAAAGAAATTACATAAAAATACCAGATATCAAACATCTGCTTAAAGTTTACAATGTTTTCAAATGGTTGATTCTTTGTGGAAAAAAGTTAATGAACCTATCATATAACTCTTGGGGAAACTTGATTTCAGTACTAGATTTCATGCCTAACAAATAGGATTGATAAATATTTAGGTCACATCTATGATTTTTTCACTTAAAAAATTCTAATACAAATTTATGGATAATATTATTATATTGTTTATGTCCACTTGTTCTTTCTAATAGGAAATCTAATATATTCCTTTGGTAATCTGTAGGTAAGTGTTTTGTAAGGTTTTTAATTTCTTTAAATTCTGGTTCATCTTTAAAGCACTAGCCCATATCAAATTTTGAACATTTTCATGAAATTTGATAATATGATTTACAATATGTACAAAATTATCTTTATAAACTTTTAGGTCAACTTGGAGATTTTTGAGTTCGACAGTCAACCTATTGATTTCTTGTCTTTGTGCGAGAGTCTATATGACTCTTGGCGTACATATTAATCTTACCATTTTTTATAACATATACAGAGAAAAAGAACTTTGTTAGATCTCCAAAGTAATAATTTGTATAAAAATATGCTTAAAAATGTCTGTCATAAAAAAATTTAAAATAATTTTGTACATCATGTAAATAGTGTATAAGAAATTCTCACAATAATTAAAAAAATCCAAAGTGTGAGAAAACAGAAAAAAAAAATGCCACGCGCCAATATGGTATATGATTTTATTGGGTGGGTTGGAGATGACACAGAATTTGGTCTGAGTGATCTGCTATGAGTTTTGTTACCTCTGCAAGCCGGGCTTAATTCCCACTTTTTACAAAAGACCTTTTTTTTATTATTCTATTAATATAGTATATCATATTTTTGGGTGGGTTATGACTTCATATGAAAGATGGAGGAGTTGGTTTGAGGCAGCAGTTCTATATTCTAGGTTGTAGGTTCAAATCCCACTAACAATTTTTTAACTATTTTTTATAATAAAAAGAAATGGTTTCGCATATGAGAATCTGGAAAGTTTTGGAAGAAGTGTAACAAAACTTTCTGTTATTCAAAATTGAAACTCTTCTTTTGATTTTTACTACAATACATACCCTTTTGTATTTCCAACCGCCAATATAAGAAACCAACTTTATACATAAGTCGTGCGGTGCTCGTAGTATATTCCCATTTTATAACAGCATAATTGTAGACAAAGTTAATGGTTGTGTATTTATGCACGCTGTCCAGAAAGGGAAGAGCTAGGACCATTCTAAATTTTGAAGAAGCCATAAAGCTTTTAAATTTTTAAAAAACAAAAGATCGTAAATACTTTACAAATCCTATTAAACTAATGATAAAATTACCATGCATGCATAAGTGAATTTATGCATATAAAATTTTAAGATCGAATACTCAATGTAAAATTTTGAGAAACTCTAAAGGCAATTCAAGACATATAATGCATATAATACTAGAAAAACAAACAATTTAACTCTAATACCAATGTTGGAATAAATATAAGAATATGAGTCGGATTTATACATACCGAATACCAAAAGTTTGCAGTGAAATATTCAAGATCCAATATTTGCTTTCATTGGTCGTATTGGCAATCACTTCGTAAAGATAATCTTGTTCATGGACTAAATCTTTCTTTTATGTGTAGAGGTAAAAAAAAGAGAATTTCTAAGACATTCTAAAAAATATTTTGTTAACCAATCCAAAACTTCTTTTCTTTTGCCTATTTATAGGCATTTCTTAAGTCGGGAGTATGGATTGGGTTATGGACCCATTTTGGGCAATCTAGATCTATGATCCAACAACAATATATATATATGCACACACATGCACCCACACACAATTTTTACCGGAATTTAGAACTTTGGAGATGAATAGAGCCAATTTTGGAATTTATTCTTATTGAAAAGATCTTAGGTTGGGCATTCAAGGTTGGGCGATTTGCTGCCCTGTTCTAAAAAATTTAGTGTATGGTATGGATTCTTTTAGGTTTGGATTAATATTAATTTAACTTTTTTTCCTTCCCTCTGGTCATTCGTGGAATCCCGCAGTTCTTTCATATGTACCTATTGCTTGGACCTAAGTGAAGACTCTACGTTTTCCGCGTGAAATAGAATCCAACTTATATTTTTATAATATTTGAAAAAGTAAATCTATATGCTTCAATTCACATGTAAAAGTTTATGCTGCTTTTGCAATTTAGCAACTCTGCCCTGATAAAGCAAGAATTTCAAAATTAAAGTAAATTAACCACATTATTTTAAAAGATCTACCTACCATGAGTAAGGCTTTCTTTACTAATTAATCTCTTTCTACTTTTCAAATCTTTATGCCTTTATCTCCATCCATGATAAAGAGTCTCTATTTGCAGTCAACAATTCTATTGTTTGTACCTAACAAGGTTAAAATGTCAAATTAAAAATGAACATTATAGTTTTTCCTTTACTAAATTCGTTTCCGGTTGTTCATATTTTGGGCTTCATTCCACTTTTTCTTCACAAACTTCTCTAACTCCCCTTCTAACTTTGGTATGTCCAAATTCACCAAGTGTGCTTTATTACTAAGAAATTGGATACACTATTACTGGAGATTATATGATCGAATCCTCTTGTTATCAATACATTCGGAATAATTAGATGCATATGTTGGGTAGAATATAACCTAGCCACTAGCTGTATATGGTTTATTTGTAAGAGATTTAAGTAAAATATTACTAGAGATTTTATACTGGAGTTTTCTTTCGGTAAAAGTTAAAAAAAGAAAAAGACATTTCCCTATTTTGTCAAAATTATCTGGATGGAGATATGAAAACTTCCATGAGCAATTGTTATTTATAATTTGCGAGTTTATAATTTAGTTCTATTAAAGAAATTTGGGCTCTTTTAATTTGTTGTTGGATTTTGTCGTCTTTTGCGAAGTAGCTAATTAATTAATTGAAAGCTGATTATATTAGAAATGTCTCATAAAACTGATTGTTGAACTAATTGAAAATGTAAAATGATATAGAAAGGCATGTTAATATTAAAATATATATGAATTAAATTAATTCATATTTACTTTAATATTAATTCATATTTAGTTTAAGATTAAATTATATTAATATAATTAAGACGTTCAAAATAAAAATATAATTATATAAAATTTAATTAATTATATTTTATGATCTTACATATCTATTTATTTATTTTGCTTTTTACTATTTAAAAAATATATTTTCTTAAAATACATTTAATTATATTTTTGACATTACATATTTATTTTTATTTATTTAGAGTTCAAAATTAAGGATCCAATTAAGGATGTGAGTTGTCTATTACTAAAATGGACAAGGATAAATTAAAAAAATATAAAACTACAATAAGTTATAAACTATGGCTATAAGGCACCTTATTAAATTTGAATATTTTTGTTAAATTAATGTGCAAAATAGTTCTAGAAGTGAACTTATATTTTATTAATGAAAAATCAATTCTTCAGGTAATTTGCCTATAGCCAATTACATTTATCAAAGTATAGTCTCCAAAAATGATAATAATAATAATAATGCCACTTTTATTTCTTTCAATTCGCCATAGTTACATTCATAGCGTGTCCAATAAATCAAATATAAAGAAACCATGACGATGAGTTAAATTAGAAAAAAAAATTATATGTTGAATTGTAACATGCCTCTCATTGGATCTAATAAATGAAATCAAATTATTAATATTTATTATTTTCACTAACTTGAAAATTCAAAAGAAATCAGACTTTTATTATATATCTACATTTTATGTAACTGTGAAATATGAACACTTAGGTTAATTAACTGTTCCAACCTTCCATGCAATGCTTATAATTCGGTAAATTATGGAAAGAATGAAAATTAATTTTATGAAATATTTGAGGGTTGGGCCCAATTTAACGACCATAAAACAATATGATCGCATGTGAATGAGTGAAATTCATGTTTAATGTGACTTCGGACTTAACCAACTAAATGACATATGTGGCATGATATCAAAACATGCATTTCCCCATTTATAAGAGGCCGTCACTCCTCTCAGGTACTCACAATACATACAAATTAAAACCGTAAAAATGTCTCCAAAATACTTTCTACTGCTGGTACTTCTTGTGGCACTCTTTCTTATAGAAACCTCTTGATCATCACCCAAAACCTCAAATACGCAGAATTAATATTTAAAATTATTAATATAAAAATATCATTTAGGGCACATTTGGTTCGTGGGTTCTTTCATCCCTGGGAATATGAAGATTCTAGGGAATGTGCATTCCCGGGAATGTGATTCCCGGGAATGTGATTCCCAGGAATGAAGTATTTTCATGTTTGGTTAAACGTGGATATTCCTGGGAATATCTTTTTTGATTCCTAAACAAGTTATTTTCCCATGTTTGGTTTATATTTTACGTTCCTGGACTTTTTTTACAAGTTTACCACAATGTCCCTAATCTAAAACGACACATAGAAGTGCATCCCGAGAAGATGAAAAGGATAGAAACAAAAACAGTCGATTCACCTTCCCGCCTAGAGCATTCAACCATCAAATCACTTGAAAATCGAACGAGAATACCTCAGAACCATCGAAAAAGGTGGATTCATGTAAGGTCGTTTCCTCAGAAGATAGCATTTCTAGCCTTCGACAACTCTCAGCCAGTTGCAAGCAGTCACTTTTCCTAACTCGATACATCAAAATGGGTTGCCATATGGTAAATGTTGTTGTATCTTACACATTCTTTTTCATATATGCTGCAAAGGATTATCTTGATGGGAAATGTTACTGCATTTGCGTGTTTGTGTGTATGTGTGTATATATTATATAATATCCATGTTTAAATGAAACCCTAGGAAGTTAGAATATGTTGAAACTGATATGTTGACATTACTGTCACTAATCACATAGTAATCGCTTGTGATTATATATATATATATAGCAAATAAGATTGTGGTTTGCGTGTTCATGTATACCATATATATATATATATATATGTGTGTGTGTGTGTGTGTGTGTGTGTGTACAATATATATGTTGAAATGAAAAGAGTAATGCGTTCTTCGATGTTTCTGTTTCCTGTACAAGATAGTAACACCTTCTTTTATAAATTTCGTCATTGATTAAACTGTATTTTGCCCATTTTAACCATGTTCCTCATTGGTTGTTGCTATTTTGGATCAAACAGAAACATTCCATATACAATGTATATATATGCATGTGTAATATATATGTAGAAATGAAAAAAGTAACACATTTCTCGATGTTACTGTTTACTATGGAAGACAGTGACACCTTCTTTTGTGAATTTCTTCGTTGATCAAACTGCATTTTGTCCATTTACTATTTTGTTCTTAGCACAATAGGACATTATTTTTTTACAAACTTTTTATCTTCATCCTTGATTGTGATGTTACTGTTTCCTCTACAAACAATCACACCCTCAACATGATGCAAGTTTCATTGTGAAGAAAGCAGTATTTTATCTATTTATATTATTTTTTTGTTGCTGTTACTATTTCAGATCAAATAGATACATGTCCCTACACAAGAAAATAACATGTTACTATTTATTCTTAAAACAGTGACATGCTGATTTTTAACTATTTTGATGTTAATCTTGCTTGATTTGTGAACTTATCCTTAGATTGATCAGTTTTGTTCTTAATCACCCTAGACTTGTAAACTTATTTGAACAAAAGGATAGCAAAACACCCAAGCAATCCGAGGAAACTGAAGAAAGAAATACAAGATATGAGCAATACAGGTCCAATCTGTTAGCGTGCATAAAGCAAATTGAATAGCTTAATCTAAACAGCATCCACAAGAGTGTGCTAGAGCAAAACCTTTTCTGGCTACTTATCAAAGCCATTATCATAAGCAAGCTTGATTGCAGTATGTACTGAAAGAGCGATCAAGAAATAAAAGTAGTCATTGCCACCTTCTCGTCAAAACACAAAAAATTCTTAATTGGTAGCAAACATTTGAGCATCACCCCCACCTCAGTGAAACTCATATTTGGAATAAGGGATGGAGAACACCCTATCGACACAACACCTGGGAAGAGGCCACAATCTAATCTTAATACCAAGTGATTTCGTGGCCAAGGATGCCTAACAAAACCAATAATATTCAATGCACTCTAAAGGACAGTGGAAGGAACATCAGAAATTGATGTTGAGGATGTCTAACGCCTAGTAACCCTGATGCTGCTAGTGACTCTGTTTATACCAAACAGGGCTCAGACGCTGGCTTGGTCCTACCTAAAATATGTAGATGACCTAGATGACATGGGACAATATTGTTGGTCTGGACATATACATAAGCAACTGATGAACTTAATCACAAGGGACAGCCCACCAAATGTCGCTAGCTGTATCATGCTATTACCAGTAAGTAACAGTTGTCAAACTTGTTACCCTTCATGTCATTTCTTTTAACTTAATTGAGAGTTTTTACCATATTTCTTGCATGTTTCTGGTAGTGTTGGTTGATGTTACTATTTTCATTCCAAATAGTAACATGTAACCCTTTAGTGTGTAAATAGTAATTCTACATCTTCACGGCAATTAGGTTGTTAGTGTGACTTCGTCTGTGCAGTTGTTTTGAGTTTATGGTTCATGTTACTATCTGGATGTAAAACAACAATGTGATACTATTTTGTTCTCAAACAGTAACACGTTGTTATTTTCACATTTTTCTAGTGAATGACTATTGATTAGTCGTGTTACTTTGAGATTTTGTGTATTATTATTGCCTAGACACCAACAGAAAATAATTACTATTTGTTGTGTAGACAGTAGCATCCTAATTTTAAGAACATCTCTAGATGCAGCTTTAATTGAAGATTTGATAAAACAATGTGTATGTTATATTATCGATAGTATTGGCTATGTGAGATAACAAATGTGCTTTATGGGCATCAAAATCAAAGGGCACCAAGATGCCTAAAGTGGGACTTGAAGCACCTCACACGCCAATTGAAGGAAATAATGGTCAGCCACCTTCAAGTAATGTTTGGAAAATGTCATTTCCTTTATCCATTTTACAATCATACCATCACTCAATCCTTTATCTTATGTTACTATTTCTCATTAAAATAGAAACACGTTAAGAATTACACTCAACCAATCACTCTTGTGTTTCAGGTGATCAATAGAAAACTCTAGCCAATAATCGAGCAACAAAACATCATTTACAATGTGACAACCCCAAAACTTCAACTTGTTGAATACAATGGTCAAGCAAAAACACAAATCACACCCTCCCACTCTGATGAATCCAAAATGGAGGACGATACACAAATGAACTAATACCTAATTCAACCAAGAAAAATAACACTGGATTAGTTTGCAAATATTACACTGAGTCATAAACAACATCAAGCACAAGATACAAATGAGGTACAACAGCTGAGGGATCAGTTACTCAGCGCAAATTCTAGGATAATTGAGTTGATTAATGAATTGACGTTCTTCACAGAGAAACTTTGGATGGCAGAACAATAACTGAAACAAAGGAAGGAAACAATCACAAAACTAACTCAGGAGAACATACAGCTCCAAATGCAACTAAAACAAAGGAATGAAATAATCAGAGAGCTAACACAGGAGAACACATAGCTCCAATCACAATTATACGACAAAAAAGCACACAGAAAATCTCTAGATGATCAAGGAGACATTAGAGACTGCAAATGCTAGTCTTGATGACCAAAATAAACAGCTGAATGCACGGATCACTAAGATGACAGAAACCATCACAGCTGAATAAAACAAGATTAAGCATATTGAATGATCGATGATAAGAAAATAAAGAAAATCAAAACATGAGATGGATTACACATCCTCTAGCCAATGTGATAAGCCCACTGAACAACGACAAACACAACAAAAAATAACTCCTACTGAGGAGGAGACTAGAAATGACAAGGAGGACAATGTGATCTTATTGGAGGATGATTCAACATCAAAAATTTTCAAAAAGAAGCAGACCAAGAAGACATCCAAAATTGTAGGATGGCCGACTGCAAAGTACATCCCCCAAGATGTTATAGACAATATAGTGAAAACAAAAGAAATAGGAGAAGTAATGTAAGTCATGTTCAGTATTTTTATTTGGTTTTACACTTTCCAGTTGAAGAAAAACATTTTTGATGTTATTATATCTTGTTCAAGATAGTAACACCTTCTTGTGTTCGAGTTTCATTGTTAATGACACTACAGTTTGTCTATTTATTATGTTCTTTGGTTGATGTAACTGTTTCACACCAAACAAATACATGAAAACTACATGTTACTATTTGAATGCAAATAGTAACATGTTGATATTTAATGATTTTGTGGATAATAACATTACTGAATCCTTTGTTTAACCACACTATTATTTACAGGTCTATTGTCAGGTCGTCTCCTCAGCAGGACATGTTTATAATAATGGATGTGTTGCTGTAAGTGCTTGCAGAACAGTTAATAACAAACAATGTATGTATGCACCTCTCAAACTTGCATAAATTATGTTTTCTCTGGTTCCTTTTAGTACTGTTATTATTTCGAGACATAATAGTAACATGACAAAATTAATCATTTGCAGGCTCATATGAGATGATGTTATTGTTCATTGTTGAAACAGCAACATGCCATGCGAAAAGTAATTATCTAACAATATCCATTTCTTCAATTTCAGATCATAGACAACCATGCGATCATTTGTAGCATGAGCACATCCAGGAAAAACAATATATTTGTATTTGACAATTTGTGTTGGGTAAGGTGTTGAATACATTCCATAAATGTGATATAGAGATAATAATTTGATACTAAAGTAGTGTTCATGTTGTATTGACAGTCTTATGTGGTTAGCCCTTACAAAATGTACAAGGATATGAGGGTGCATAAATTCAATCAAAGGGTAGGGGAAGTAATGAATGTAGACATTGTTCTATTCCCAATGAACTTAACAAGTGTGAATAATTGCAGCAACCTCAATCACTTTACACTTCTCGTGCTGGATAATACTAAGTGCAAGTGGACTCACTACAACTCATTGAGGCTAAGAAAAGTAGGGCTCTATGATCCATACTTTTGCGATGCCCAAATAGTGGTGAGTGTTACTTGCACTGTAATCAAACACTACCCATTGCTTAAACAAACATGTTGTTTTCTTGTTAACAATGCTTAATCAGACTGCAAGTACTAACCATTGCTTAACCTTGCTTGATCTTCTCATCTATATCATTTGTTCTGAATATGGTATCTGTCTTAAAACATGAAAACTAACACATTAGACCAATAATAGGCACAGACACTTATTGTGTGCCATTACTGTATTATTGATATGTTATTAATGCTTGATGTTGTTGTTTCATGTGATAACAATAACACATTGCTGTTTCAAGGTTTTATTGTTAATGCCCTTGCGTGTTGTCTATTTTTTATGTTAACAACCGATGATTATATTTTTTCATCACAAGGAGAAATATGTTACTATTTTTAGGAGAAATATGTTACTATTTTTGGATTAAAGGAGTAACATGATTCTTTTAATCGATTCCCTCCTTAACCATGCTTGATTTTGTTAATTTATTTCCAACAAAAGAATTACTATAAGCAAAATAAAAATGAAATCCTTTGCAAAAATGAGAAGGGTACGGGAGTAGATCAAGCAACTGTAGAACCACCTTTTGATATCATATCATATGAAAATTCACGCCAACAGGAATTTGGATCGTGAGTAACAACTTCTTTAGTAGTTTATAAGATTTGATAGTTATAGGTTCCAAACTAACTCATTTGCCTCTAATTACGATTTCAGGCAAGACTACAGAATTTTTATCTGCAAACAAATAGAAGATATATATAACAACAAAGAATTTGAAGAAGAATTGCCAGTGGAATCTGTCATGAAATACAAGGCAAAATTAGTGATAAATTTCCTTAAGGATTTCAAACCTTCCAGCTCAATGTGATTATTAAATTTATACGTGCATGTACATAACATTTACAATGTAGTTACAATTCAATTGTATGTAACATTCAATTACATGTAACATATTACATTCAATTGTATATAACATTCAATTTTATGTAATATTCAATTGTAATTTTTAATAAAAAAAAACTATCTCTAAAGTCACAATAATTTAAAATATAACTTTCCTTTTTAAACAAGGAAAAAATTATTTTTTATTAAATTGTTTTTTCATGAAAACATCAAATACTAAATCTATTGAACCAAACTTATGTAAATGGTTATTAGATGCCCACATTTCACACTTGTCAATAATTATAAGTGCAAAAAACACATCATCGAGATATGAAAGAAAAGGTAGTGACTAAAGAGGAGGAGGTGATTGACTTAATGGAAATGGTGGCCTATTCATTTGAGCTGGATCTTCATTACCTTCCATTGTAAGTTTGTTCATTCACATCTATATTTTTATAATAACTACGCACATAACTTAGTTTAAATTATATCATTCATATAATTGAGAAATGAGAACTAAACTTAGAAAAAAACACAGAAAAAATATATTAATATACTTTACCACTAATTAATTATTCTTAACTTTGGTTGCTCCTTTCTTTACTCAAATTGTGCAGGATTTATGTACGTATGGTAGACTTCATTCTAATTTCTTATTGATGTTCTCTCATACCTGACATACTGTTACAATCGTTTGTTGCAACGTCAATGTTGATGTTACTATTTTGACCAAAACAGTAACATGCAAGGACTTGGCATAATCTTGAGTTTTCATCCAATTAGGCACACGTCCAATGTGAAACCAACTAAGGATCACTTGTTGCAACCACCTAGATTGATGTTACTCTTTTGAACCAAGACAGTAACATGCAAGGAAATGGCATATTCTTAATGTTACTATTTTAACCAAGATAGTAACATGTAAGGACCTAGCGTATTATTGAGTTTTCATCTAGGCAGGCACACATTCAACGCGAAATAAACTAGAAATCGCTTATTGCAACCACCTATATTGATGTTACTGTTTTAAACTAAGATAGTAATAAGTAAGGAAATGGCGTATTCCTACATGTTACTGTTTTGACCACAACAATAATATGCAGGGACCTAGCATATTCTTGAGCTTTCATCCAGGCAGACACATGTCCAACATAATACTAACCAAGGATCACTTGTTACAACCACCTAGATTGATGTTACTGTTTTGAACCAAGATAGTAACATGCAGGGAAATGGTGCATTCCTGCATGTTAGTGTTTTTGACCAAAACAGTAACTTGCAAGGACCTAGTGTATTCTTGAGCTTTCATCTAGGCAGGCACACATCTAACACGATACCAACCAAGGATCGCTTGTTGCAACCACCTAGATTGATGTTACTATTTTGAACCAAGACAGTAACATGTAGGGAAATGGCGCATTCCTGCATGTTACTGTTTTGACCAAAACAGTAACATGCAAGGACCTGGAGTATTCTTGAGCTTTCATCCAGGCAGGCACATGTCCAACGCGATACCAACCAATAATCGCTTGTTGCAACCACCCAAATTAATGTTATTATTTTGAACCAAGACAATAACATGTAGGGAAATGGCTTATTCTTGATGTTACTATTTTAGGGAAATGGCCTATTCTTGATGTTACTATTTTGACCAAAATAGTAACATGTAAGGACTTGATGTATTCTTGAGTTTTCATCTAGGCAGGCACACGTCCAAACATTAAATTAACCAGTAATCCACAAGGACATTGAGAAAGTGTAAATATACCTAAGCATGACAGATGCAATCATTATAGAAAGTGGAAAACCACATTATCATAGAAGCATTCATCTCAAACTGGATATCATAAATTCAGCCAAAATAAACATGATAGTCCAAAATAGGTGATAGCTGCTACATTAATGTCTTCTGATGTAACATCACTACAGATTTCCTAATAGATGCTCAACATATTCCTTCCTCCAATCGATGGGCAAAGTGAAGAAAAGATCAATTCAATGTTGTTCTTTAGTTATAATCTCACCAGCCATCATCCTTTGCATGTTTGTAAGTCCATCAACTTGTTTCAGTTCATCAATCACCCCTCATCCTTCATTCAACTCCTTCTTTTTCATGCTTGAAACACGATGCAAGTTCTATAACAGTATTCTTTGTAGCCTCATAAATACTTCCCAGCTGAGCTATGGTACTAGTCATTTGATCAATAGCATTATCAAAATTTCTAGCTCTTTTCTTTGATTTATCCACACTACATTGTCCACTAGATGGCTCTTTAGTATTTGGGAATGTTAGAGTTGGAGGTTGGGATCCATAAACACTTTCCCAAAACTCATGAAGATCTTCAGGTTGCATGTTAGTTTGGCCCTCTTACTGTCTTTCTAAATTCTGTTGTATTTCTTGTTCCATTACTTGCACTGCATCATAAGGATCTTCAGCATCTTCACCATTCGCTCTATCTTTACCATATACTCGTTGCAATTCATTAAAAAATGGGAAGGACTTGTTATATAATCCAGTAAGATTAGGATAAGACTGCCACATAACATGAAATGTAAAGCAAAAATTAATAAATAAACACCATTTGAAGCTAAATATTGTTAAAAAATAATAGGATATATTTACCTTTACCCACTCATTAAAGATCTCCTTCTCAACCACAATCTTCTTTTCTTGGTCATCCCATCCAAATCCACTTGCCCTTGGACCTAACATTTCTGCGATGGCTCCATATTGCTTTTTCAAAAGCTTGACTCTTAGTTCAATGTGTGGGGAAGCTCTTAGACTACACCCTAGCATTTTCTCTCTAATTCTTTTAAATATCCAGATTTGAATTGCCCACAACCTTCAGCTTTCCAATGTCTTTGAGTTGAAAGTCCCACCAAGGCCTCCACTAGCTTAAAATCTTCATTATATGTCCATTGGTGTTTGTAGCCTTTTGATTTTGATTAGGTGCTTTCACCCATCTCCATTAATGAGCTAAGTCATATGCAATGCAAAGTAATATAGCTCAACAAATTATACATTTGAAAAAAATATAGCCAAGTTTCCCATATGCAAACAAATTATATTAGAATGTTCAAATTGAACTATAAAACAAATGAAATCAATTACATAATAGCTCATACAATTTAAAGCATATAAAAACTTAGAAGATAGCAAATATAAAAGTTTCCTAAATACGACTTCCTCTCCAAGTGTTCCATATTTCCTCTGCAAGATTGTCTCTCCATGTAATCCATTCCTTACTTGACTCCATATGTGTAATTAAATTATGTGTGCAATCATCATTCTCCTTATTGAATTGCAAGGTTGCCTCTAAGGGATCCACAGTCATCATTTGTCTGATATGATTATGCAATAGGCAACATACAGATATAATTCTACCTTGGGTCTTTACTGGATAAAATGACTTATTTCTTAGGATTGCCCAACGCCCTTTTAATAATCCAAAAGCCCTTTCTATAACATTCCTAGCAGATGAATGCTTCATATTTAAAAACTCTTGGGGTTTGGTTGGTTATGCTCCATCTCTCCATTCGTTTGAATGATAACTTTGCCCTCTATAAGATGTAAGGAATCTAGTACCATTCATATATCTAGCATCATATAAGTAATAATAGCCTATGATCAATTATATAACTTAACAAAGGTATAAAATGAAATAAAATAAAATTTTAACAATTGATTTCTTATGTATTGAGTACCTTGTGGAACTTTAGACCATTAGAACGAGCAATTGCATCCCTTAAGACTTTAGAATTAGCTGCTGAACCCTCCCATCCAGCTAAGACATAAATAAATTGCAAGTCTTGTGAGCATACTCCTAGCACATTAGTAGTTACCTCACCCTTTCTATTTCGAAATCTAGGCTTATCAACCTCTGGAACATTCACCTTGATATGAGTTCCATCTAATGCTCCTAAACAATTCTATAGATTGAAACAATTAAAAACCATTTCATTCGTAAAATGTAGATACTATTCTATAACTAATTTTTGTAAATTTAAAAATACTTTAAACCATTTCCATTTAGGATCACTAGAATTTCCAGGGACCGGTTTAGGTTGTTTGAGTAATTCTTTGTAGCACCTTAGCACAGCAACCAATACATTGTTAAATTGCTTGCTAATAATCTCTTCGGATCTTATAAATTATCTCTTTATAACTCTACTCTTAACATCATGGGCTAAGATGTGCAAAAAAATTGCCATCATTTCCTCAGCACCCATATTCCTAGTAGGCTCTAGCCTACCAACCACCCTTAGCATGTCACACAATCTGTGGAAAGAAAACCTATCCATTCTAACATTTTCAATAGATGCCAAGTCATTTATAAAGACTATCCTATTGAAGTTTACATTTCGGACCAAAATCCTATTATGGTAGTCAAATCTTATTCTTTTCTTTTTCCTCAACTCCTTCAATAAAACAGTAGAAATCACCATGAAAATTAAAGTGAAATCATTCAAAAGCTCTAATAATATAATCAATATAATAATGATTCTCTTCTTTCTTGCTTGAATTGAGGGATTCATTCTGCAATAATAACACCCACAACACAATATAGGATGTATAAAGCAAAAAAATAGTTAACTAATATAATTTAAAATTATAAAATAAAAATAAGTGATCCAAATGAGATAAAAACCTAAAATATAGAAATAAAGAGATAAAATAATATTCAAAATATTGGTAATTTACGATCAGTGTTTTCGAGTTATGAGAAACCCAATATTGTATTGTGGAAAACCTAGGCAATAGGAAAAACTGCTGGTTGGTTAGTTTGGGTTGAGAAGAATTTCGTATATGCAATTCACGTGTGTGCCAAAGCAACATGAACTATTGTATGTTATTGTGCTATTTTTGTTGTTGGGTTTCGTGATCCTTGTGCCGTATATGTATAAATATTCACTGTTATTTGTTCTAGATAGAAATATATTGCAAGATTTAGGGATCTACCTTAAACGTAATAGAAGCAGAAGTGAAAGCCAAGAGAATGATCGAGAGAAGAGAAGCAGTGAGCACAGTAAAACTTAAAGCTGGGATGGTTGTGTTTTGAGTCAAAAAGGGTATATTTATCCTAAATTTTTAATATTGATATTCCCATGGGATGAGAATCTCATATTCCCACCTCCCCCTATGGGAATATTTTAGGAGAAAATTTAGGGTAAAAACATTTCCGGTAATGATACATTCTCAAGCATCTTTTCTAAACTTTTGAACTAAACACAGGAATTTAATATTCCTACAAAATATTCTCGGGCAAGTCAATGACATGACGTGAACCAAATGTGCCCTTAACATTAATTGTTTAATACATTCAACATCTATTACCACATGATGTATCAATAAGTTTCATTATTTATTTGGTACTTTCAACATCAATTCTCAAATTGACATTAAATACTTATAACAACATCGATTTTTTTATAATGAAACTAATGTGATTAGTTGCAATATATTATTCAATTATTGAAATATAACTTCAACTTTTTAATGTAGTAATTGACATTGATAATTGATTTTTTGTAACTTAAAATTTGAATTTATAATAGGATGATCGGTTTACAAAATAACTAATGTTATTTATTTTTTTTTAATTCTAAAGAATTCTCTTAAGCTCCACTATTCCAAGAGTAATATCTAAGTCTAACTACAAAATTCAGTAACTTATCTTACTATACAAGAAAGAACAATAGTATCCAAACTTTATATCAATCTCTATATGGTTAAAATTAATATCCCAAATACAATAAATTGAAAAAAATGAAAAATGATGCAATTGTTTGAGTTTGAATAGTAGAAGACATATAATATGTAAGTGTTACAAAAACTGAAAATAATAGCTTTAAATAATGAGAAGGACTTACATTGTCTTCCAATGACATGGCCATTGACATATATACTTGTGAATTCCATTATAGCAAAATAAGGGTGTAAGAATGTCAGAATTGATGTTGTAGGTAAACCATTAATATGATATGGTTTTGATTGTGAGAAATTTATTACCTAACTTATGCTATTAAACTTTGATGGTATTGTATATTTTTCAAATTAGTCATGTCTTCTTGGTCCTTTTTATAGAAATAACCATTAATTTACATTTTTAAGGAAGAAATCCATTGCTTTTTCTTTTAGAAACCCATATTAACCAAAACCCTAAAGAATAAAATTAGAAATAAAGAATCTAAACAAATCAACATAATATAGAATAAATAAACATTTGTAATTTAGTTTAGAAGAGAAATGAGGTATTCAAATAGACCTTAACTTTGAGAAGAAGATACCAGCAAGAGCAAGTAAATAGTCAAACTTAAGCAAATGTGACTTCTATCTGAGGAAATTGTAGTGGACTTCTTACTCCTAAAAAAATTAATTGGTTAATCATACTTCATAAGGCATTATTGGTAATATATCAACAATTTAGTGCTTGAGATAGGCTCCCATTTTCAACTTTCACTTTTATTTTTGCAAATTTTAGGGAAGAAAAAATGGTGCTATTTAAGTATTCCATATTCATTATTAACTAAAATTAACATCACTATTACTACAAAATAACTAATTGACATTAGGTATTTAGGGCATTACACATTGAAAAATG
This sequence comes from Sindora glabra, assembly GCA_020226215.1. Taxonomy (NCBI): domain Eukaryota; kingdom Viridiplantae; phylum Streptophyta; class Magnoliopsida; order Fabales; family Fabaceae; genus Sindora; species Sindora glabra. The sequence continues at coordinate 51,001,814 of CM035232.1, read as the reverse complement.
ACTGATGTTAATTGAGCATTATAGTATATATGGCTTTCACATTAGTTTGGTGAATTGTCATAAAATATAAAAATATCATTAGCTTTTATTCCAAAAAAAATTGACATCATTTATGTTTCAATCATGTTAGGAAATAATATTAAACTCATTTACTTTAAAAATTTGGCAACAAATACCCATAATATCACATTAGTTATTTAAATAATTGATGTTATATGTCCATCCACCACACCCACCCCAATCTTGGCTATCAACTCTTCACTTCCTCATCCTAAAACCTAATGCCATTCCCATGCCCCCACCCATAGTTCCTCACTCCTTTATCCTCCCTATTATCCTTTTATTCTCGACTAAAAATAGATAGACAACACATTGTTTTAGAGAATCCTAATTTAAACAACTTTAAAGAATAAACTAAATAACCAAAGATTAAAAAAGATAAGAGGTTGTATACAATACAATAATCTAAGATGGCTATTTCACTAAATCTATCTTGATACATATTGCTCAATATGTGAGGTTGGCAATCATCAAAATATGAAAAATTGATGTATTACATATTTTCACTTGAATAAATAGTAGATAATATAAAAGAATGCCAAAAAAGATTAATAAGATTAAATTTTTTACTTGCGTAAGCCTATAAAAGTTGCATCAAAATGGTAGGCAACAAAATGGGGTCGATTAGGAAACCAAAAACAAATTTGTAAGAACAAACATAAGAAAAAAATTCCTCACATTTATATTATGTACTTTTCTCTGGACTGTTAAACCTCTTATATTTAGCCACAAGTTAACTAAACTTTCAGTTTTGTAAAATAATTAGTGAGCAAAAATATAAAATTGAAGATGATCATCTTAAGGTTGAAAAGAGAACATACATCATGAGATAGAGAATCATTTCAAGGTTAGAAGAGCTTTGGGATGAAATTTGCAAATGGCATTGTAATTTACTCTTTTTATTTTCAACTTCACCATGCTTTAACATTTTGATTTTCAATACGAGCTCATGGCCTAAGTTTCCACATTGGTGTCCACCAAAAAATTAAAGTCTAAAATTTATATTACACTTGGATTTGGAAAAACCATTACTACCTTTAACACAAGTATATCATCTTATTAAGTAATGTTTAATGTCAGTTACGACAAAAAATTGATGATAATAAATGAATATCTTTTATTAAAAAAATTATTTCTTTTCTTGTTACTTTGACAACTATTTTCATAACTAATTCTAGAACAATCTTAGAATCTTGCTAGAATTATTCCAAAATGGCCAAATATAATAAACATGCATGTCAAAATTAAAATTTGCATACTCATCACAAACACACACATATATACATCAAACTAATATCCTAGACACAATGTACTATAAGTGAAATCAATAACCTTAAAATTCATTCTTGCATAACGACATTTCTATTATACAATTAAATAGAACAATAACAAATTGAGTATAAATAAAATAATTGAGAAAGGAGACAATCTATTACGAAGATATTTTCTTCCATTTTTTTATTTCCATATAAGTATATGAACATATTCAAATTGAAAATTATTATTACAGTGAACAACAGATTTTCCATTGATGATAAACATAAATGGCATCCTCACAAAAATTAAAAAGATTAGTGGTCATCCTCTACTCGTAATTCCTTTGTATTGCTCAATAACTTTTGGGATGCTTGATTTCATTAATTTTGCATCTATCACTTTTTTTCTTTGTCTCGATCCATGATAAAGGGAGCTATTTGCGGTCAACAATTCTATTGCTTGTACCTAACAAACTTAAAATATCAATTAAAAATGAATTTTTCAGTTTTTCTTTCACTGAATTCGTTTCTTGTTGTTCATATCCTATGCTTCATTCTACTTTTTCTTTGCAAACATCTCAAACTCGCATCCGAGGTTTGATATATCCAAATTAACCTAGTGTGTTTTATTAAAAAGAAATTGGATACAATATTACTAGAGATTTTATGTTGGAATCTTGTCGTTAGATCCATATGATTTGTTGGAAAGTAATTTGGGTAGAATATAACCCAACCCACCAGGTGTATATGGTTTCCTGGTTAGGCAGTCAAGTAAAATATTACCAGATAATTTAGGTTTAAATCTCCTTTCTTTCTATCACAGTAAAAATAAATAAATGACATTTCTCTGTTATGCGGAAATTATCTGGATGGGGGTATGAACACTTTCTTAGATATTTGTTAATTATATTATAATTTACACGTTTATAATTTAGTTTTAAAAAAGAAAATTGGATTCTTTAAACTGGTTGTTGGCTTATGTCATATTTCATGAAAGTCGCTAATAAGTTAGTTCATGAGTAATGCTATTAGAAATTATTCTAAAATTAACCATTGAATTAACTAAAAATATAAAATGATGTAAAAGAATATGTCAATATGAATAAATATATGAATTAAATTAATTTAAATTTACTTTCAGATGAAATTATATTAATACAATCAAAATGTTCAATTTAGAATGAGGGCTATATAAAATTTAACTAATTATATGTTATGATATTACATATTTATTTATATACTTAATTTTTTATTTTTGTTTACAGTATAAGTATGATTATTTAAAATATAATTAATTATATTTTTTGACATTACATATTTATTTATGCACATATTTTTATTTTCTTAGTTCAATTTAAGGACACAATTAAGATATGAGTGGTCCATTAATAAAAAGAAGATAAATTTGAAAAAAAAATAATAATAATTGTGTTATAAGCTACCGGTTATATGGCACTTTATGAATCATTTTAAATCAATTTTTTTTTTGTTCAAAAAATTAGTACATGAAATAACTCTAAAGATTAGCTTGTATCTTATTAAATGGAACAATAATTTACAAATTAATTTATTCTTTTGCATAAAACACAACCTAAAAGCTCAATTTTTCCGGTAATTGACCTAAAGCCAATTACATTTATCTACTATAGTTTCCAAGAAAACTGATGTTACATTTTTTTCTTCCTACTCACTTTAGTTACATTCGGAACATACTCGATAAATTAAATACAAAGATACCTCGTATCACATCTAACAAACCAGATTTTTGTATGTGCAATTGTGACATGCCACTTATCGTATCTAGTAAATGAAATCCCATTTTTAATATTTATTAATTTTACTAAAATGGAACTTAAAAAGAAATCAGATTTTTATTATATCTACATTTTATAAAATTGGGAAATGAACACTAAGGTTAAATGCTTTTTATTTATTGTGAGAACCATATAAGAATTTCATGAAAATTTTACAATTGATGCTTATAAGGATTTTCCGTTCCTATCTTGGACTCAATAATTAGAATTCGGTAAATTATAATAAACACTTAAAATTAATTTAAAGGAAACTTTGTGATGTTGGCCCAATTTAGCGGCCATCCAACAATATGATCTTATGTGAAAAAGTGAAATTCATCTATAATGTGACTCAAGACTTTAACAAACCTCATGACATGCGTCGCATGATGCCACAATATGCACTTCCCGATCATAAAAAGACCATAACTCCTCTCAAGTTCTCACACAATACATGGAAATTAAAGCCTTAAAGATGTCTCCAAAATACTCTCTGCTGCTGGTTCTTGGTGTTGTACTCTTTCCGACAGCAACCTTTCTTGCTGATAATCACCCAAAACCCGAAATCGCAGGAAAGCCAAAGCCTTATCACACTCATCATCTTCCTGCACATGTGAAGCCACTTGTATGAATCTAAATTCATCAAAACCTGGTCGTGGTGTCAGTCAAACCATCGCAAACAAGCGTCCATTCACGAAGAACCAGCCATCAGCCACAGTACTCGGGAATAATATTTTGTGGACTATATATAATTTATTAATAAAAGAATTATTATTAGTTAGAACTTATGTGTGTGACAATTTTATATGAGCATATGGATACTTGGCTCAACACTAATAAACATGTTTGGATCCTGTGATGGATAGGATTTAGGACTTGGATGGTGTAATATATAAAGAGGTTCCTACTTCACATTTCTTGAGTCTTAAGTTTTTTGCTCCATTGGTGAGACCTACTGCACATAGATTGAGAGATTGCTAAATGAGAGATTCCCCAATTCATTACCTAGAAGGCCTATTTTTAAGATTCCAGATATCTATGAAATAATCTATTGATTATATTAATATGATTTATTTTTATTTTCTCACTATCATACTACAATTGAGAGCCAAGATTATGGTGATGAATTTTTTTTATGGAATATTTCCATTAATTGGTATCAGAGCTTGATTTTGGCTTTTGGTTGTAGTTGATTATTAGAGGAATTTTGAATCAATATTGTTGGCCTTCATATGATATTTATGCCAATAATAATCTTGATTAATGTTATGATACATGCCTCCATAATTAATTAGGAATTTCTATTATATTGCTTTCTTATTTCCTAAATGCAAAAATGCATGCATTGTGATTTTCCTACCATAAAATTTGCTTGTGTGGTTCTATGTATATGGATATTGATGTAATAATTGTGGAACCATAATATTTGGTTGACAAACTACACAAAAAAATAGACACCCTGGTATGAATAATAAGATATGAGAAACAACATAAAACATGAAAAAACCTCCTTGAAGCACCAAAACCTCCATAGTATAAAAGCTTCCAATTTTGAAAATTTGAAATTGCATTTTTTTTTAGGGTTGGTTTGGTCGAGGAACTGATAGCAATGGATAGAGGGAGGTTAGACCCAAAATTTTAGGTAGGAAAATTGCAAAAATCACATTGAAAATGGTGTGAAAATTGGGCAAAATAGATTAAGTCAAAGATGGTCTAAATCAAGTCACAATTACAAACTCGTGAACGATACCCACCGGAGGAAAAGGTGAACAAGGCAACATGCACATTATCCATGCATCACCTTGTGGACATTTTCCAATGGTGATGAACATACTAACATGCTCCACTCTCTAAGCACATTTTAATGAGATTTTTTCCAAATTTTTCTAGAATAATATTGTATGGTATTTATTTCCTAATTTATTTGAAATAATTTTGAGCTAAACTTTTTCCTATGTGATTTTTATGCCACAAGCTACCTATTATAATTTTTGTAGCAATTTTGGAGACTAGTTGTATGATGTAATAATTTTTGGAGAATTATTACATTAATTGGACATTACTGTATGCTTATATTATACTATGAAAATTTTGTATAATTGTATACTCACCCTCATAGGACTAGCTGCATGAAATTTGGTTTAAGATTTTGAAAGAAAAAAATTGTTTTAAATTGTACAAGGGAGAGGCCATATTGGTATTATTAAATACCTTTCAGTATTATATTATTAATATGGTAAATTGGCTATAATATGAGTGAAGGATTAGATATTTTATTCCTAAGATCTTAAACACCCTTTGGTGTTAGGTTTTAGGAGTATGATATCTGGCCCTTGCATTATGTTATGAGAACTTAAATGCCTTTTAGTGTTAGTCTTTATAATGTGATAGTGATTAATATTGTATAATTTAATTTTATGAGGAAGGATTTAGCATGATTAAGTTTTTTTCTTTTTTGACATTCATCAGATGTTTTTTATATTTCTTAAATTTTGATGTCTATGCAATAAAATTTTAAGATGTTGATAGGACATGTTATGTTTGATAAGGCCTAGTTTTAGATAATGTATCTAGAGATTTGAGTGTAAACTTCATTGTAAGTTTGAAATCGAGTAGAGGATAAAATTGGAATACAAAAGTTTCTTCACACTCAAATTAACTTGGTTTAGTTGTTATTTTGGATCAAACCATTAAACAAAGCATTCCTTGAATTAGTAAATGTTTGAAGCATTTTTCAAATAAGAAAAATGGGTGAAACTATATCCAATTGGAAAGGGTCATAAATTGAGAAAGTGATCAGTAATGAGATTGGAAGGTTATTGAGGCCAATTATAGACTTTATTTTAGTTTAATTTGGTGAAAATATAAAATTTTAGCACTTTTGTCTTGGTATGTATTAAATAGTTTCCATTAAGTTTTATTGACTTCTTGAAAAATGTTTTATAACTAGAGATGTGTTTTGTTTGTGTTTCATGTTATACTAGAAAAACATAGCACTCTATGGAATTTCAATAACGAAAATTTGTTTCAACCTATTATCAAGTTTTTGGTAATTTAAAAAAAACTTAATTTTTGAGGTACATGTTTTGATAAAGTTGTTTTATGATTTTGTGAAATCAAAAATTTTCAAAGTTTAACCCTAAACTATCTCTAGGATTTAGTAGGACTAATCCATTTAGGGATGTCCTTAAATAGTGGGAATCTATTAAATTTGTTAAAAGGTAGAAGTTAGAAAAATAAATTTGATATGAAGTTTAATAGGGATACTCATATAAGTTTATAGGTTCAAGATCAAGATGGTAAGTAGTTAATAAATACTTTAGGATGAGGGTGTAATTTACTAAATGCTCTCTTATCTTGATATTTAAAACTTGCTTATAGTTTAAAACAACTTATTTTAGTGCAAGCCATGTTAGTTAAAGAAGAGGGTAGCCCCCTTGATTAATGATCCAATAACTAGATAGTATATTCACATAGTTGTATCTCATTTTGATGAAATTGTAATTTCTCTTAAATATTAGGAGAGCAATGTAGATCAATGTATGATAAATTCGAGCATTTTGGTAGTTTTGGATTTGCATGATTATATTAATCATGGTTAGGACATGTTGGTTGAAACAAAATAATTAAATCAAGCCTAGTTAAAAGTGGCCTAGGAGTAAAATGTGGTAGGCCCATAATAGCATATATAGTGGGTTTATAAGCCTAAAATTATTTATGATGGGATTATATTGTACAAATCCTAAGGGTATTTGAGTTGTCTCATTTTAGTACCAAAAAAGTCCAACATGTCAGTATACTCTAATGTTAATTAATCAAGAAAGATTAAATTTATTGAGCCCAAATATTTTGTAAATGATTAAGGTTATCCCATATTCATTGGTTGTAAGTATCTTCTTATTGATTTAGGCTATTGGTTCTAGACTACAAACAATTTTATATCAATATGGTACAATTATTTATACACTAATCTATAAAAGATCAAGAGATCTCGTATGCACAAGTTACTTAGACTTATTCTATAAGTTGTCTAAGTGATCATAAAACTATAACTAGACATGTGTTATAAGGTGTTGTGTCATGGAATTATTATGTAGTCAATTGTAACAACCTCCATTAAAAGGTAGGACATGTCACATGTAATAAATTCTTTATCAAATTAGTAAGTTAAGGGTTTTATGGCTTTACCTAGATTTATGTTGCAATAAAACTACTATTATGAATTTTCTCTCAACAATAACAACTTTGCCTATATGAAGGACTTCAAATTGAAATACCTATTTGTGAGAGATAATACGCAAGTATATTACTTAATTTCCATGGATTATATGCTTGTGGATCCACTAAGCAAAAGGTTTAAAGGTAAATATAAAGCATGATCATGTGAATAAAGTGAATTTTTCTAAGCCTTTTTAGTATCTTGGGTTAGTAGCAGTTTTATTGATATCATTAATATCTTGTAATATGCTTAAATCAAATACTCATAATAAGATATTTGTAATATTATCATGTTTGTGCACATTTTGGTTATAGTATATTTATGGAGTCATTTAGACCTTATCACATATTTGTTAGGCATTTTGGATAGATGTTAAGACCTATTGTGCATAGATTTAGACATAGTCATATAAAAGTTATATAAATCTTATTCTACACGTCTTAATAGTGTTGGTTAATGAGATGTAGGTATCTAGTATGTTGTGATGTTAATATCCCTTCAGATATAATATTTATATTACTAGATACCTTTGATCTCACTAGACCATTAGGTGTGAAAATATCATTTTGTATTAACATTAATCTTTTTTGTAGTCACTATTAATAAATTATGTATGCCCTAGTGGGAGATTGTTAATATTTTGTGGACTATACAAAATTTACCAATAAAAGGATTATTGTTAATTAGACCTTATGCATGTGACAATTTCATATAGGCATATGGGTATTTTCCTAATAATGATAAATGGGTTTAGATCCAATGATAGATAAGATCTAAGGCCTGAATTGCATAATATATAAAAATATTCCTACTTCACATCTCCTAAATCCTAAATTTTCTGCTCCATTTGTGACACATACTACACATAAACTAGGAAATTATTGAGGAGGGATTCCCTAGTTCATTAGCTAGAAGGCCTATTTTCAGGATTCTAGTTTTTTATGAAATAATGTATTGATTATATTAATATGATTTATTTTTTTCATGAAATATTTTCATCACTCACTGCATCCATGAATCACTCATGCAAATCACATGGTGGAAACCATTCTTGTGATAAGGAGGAAGTGAACTATGGCAACTACAAAAATAAGATTGGTGGATATGATGTTTTTAAGGAGGTGAAGAAAGATAGGAGAAAGGATGGCCTTGCAAGTCTTCATGTTAATGAAGAGGTGAAGAAAGAAAAGAAGCAAGGCATTGGAAACTGAAGGATCGGATAAAGTTTGGTTGGTATGAAGGATATATGCATATATAAATATTTGTAAGAATAATAAAAGTAATTTATCTTATTTGTTCATGGATAATTGCAAGGATTGCTCCCACTACATGTTTTAGCTAGTTATTCCTATAGTCATGCTTCTATGTATTTTATCCGTAATAGACAATTATAATTAAATCTAATGAGTTTTATTTGAATTAATGAATATTTATCTAATAGGTTGTATCTAATTTAAATCCACTATTGAAGTTCAAAATTAGATCACAATTTATAGGGCTTCATTATTTTCAGTAGGCCTAACAATGTCTATTTTTTTAGTTCCTTTATCCTTTTGAGAAAAATACTAAATAAGATAATATATTGATGTATATTGAATTCACCAAACTAAATTTGACTATTCTCACAAGAATTTATAGCACCAGTGAGTCTAAGTCAAAGTGTTGAACTTTAGAGATTGATCGATCAATTCAAAATGAAATAGATACACAAGAAAAAAAAAGGGCTATTAATTGCAATGCAAAAGGTTTATCAAATGTAGGATCTAAACCTAAAGATATATAGAAATTAAATATAAAGGAAAATGAAAGAAGGAAAAGATTTAATTCAAAAAATATTCATACTTTCAGTTTGTTCCACTACTAAAAAATTAATGATATGTCATGTGTTTAATGGATTAGATGTCGGTTTTCAAACAACATATAATTAAGAGATGTTATAAATATTTTATGATGTTATAACTAATGTGAAGAAAAGTTAAAATAACATTAATTTCTTTATCAACTAAACCACCATTATTTCTTCATGGAACATACAACTCAATTAGGTAGGATGTTAATTCTTACAAAGTAATCATCACGGGAAATCAATATTTAATATGGATATGTTTTAATATTTGACATGGTCTATTTATCACATCTATTCTATTAAATTAGTGACTTTGTATGACCTCTCCCAAAAAATAAAAATAAAAAAACTTGTTACCTTTTATGCACCCAGCCTATTCCTTTCTATATATCCTCTTCATTCTATATAACATTTCAAAATACATCCTACTACACTATTCTCGATTTCAAATACATACAAAACCCCTAAATGAAACATAATACTTCAATTTTAAAATATATGCAAGCCCAAGATGAAATAGAAAGCAATGCATATTTTATATTACTATACACAATCTTGTATTTAGTATAACAACTCAATTGAGATAGAAGCCACATTTTTTGTTACATTAATTCCATACAGTTTGGACTTGAGATTAAATAATACCTTAAAATTTACACTATTGAATATTGGCATATGGCTAAATCATTTCAAACTTTAAAGGAAGAAAATAAGCACTTGATAGTTTGATAATCATAAAAATCACAGAGAACACTTATTGATGATAGCAAAATTACCTTCTAATTTGCCATAGATATTTTTTGTGTCTAACTATATTTGAATAATTGTTGATGTACATTTCTCACATGAAACTGTATTAAGCATTTTTTTTACTTACAAAACACATTAATAAGCAAGCAAATATGTACATGAGTATAACTTTAAAAATGAGAATATTAGTACCTTGAACTTGTGGTAGGAAATCTATTTGGAAGGATAGTCAATTTATTACCCTTCATTATGATCTTTTCATACCCTCATGATTAACTAGAGGTAGTCCTAATAAGAAAATATGTGTATTTTCAATATTAATAGTTATGCCTTCTTCATTTCCACTATCAATAATTTGTCTCTTCCCTTGAAAAACTATAAACCACTTATTATCAACTGGATATAACATATAAAAAATTATGTTTTACTTGAAATGTCATTATAAATGACTCCTATTTGGACCCTCCTCACTAATATATATCAATGTAAATCCTAGATTATCCATTCATATGCTATTGTTATTCTCTATCTACCTGCATCAAAAGATAGGTTCCCTAAATTGGATGTAATCATGCTTTTATATGTTTTCAATAGCTTTATAATATGAAATCATCACATAAATAGGGGTTTTGTCTTTGACACTTGAGGTATGCATTACTTAAGTCACCGATGTAATCCCATTATTTTGTATTACTTCTATCATTTCGTTCCTTTGTTAAAAAAAGAAAATTAATTAATATCATATCATTGATAGGATATCATCTTTGTTTTGAGAGCCATAGGCTAACCATCTTATTGTCTCAAAAATAGCATCTAGTATTTATGTCATCATACTTCTAACTTGATTTATGTTTTGCTTGAACCTACTTATTTTTGCCATGATAAAGCTTTTTTATGGCAACAATATGCTTATCCATACAAGACTTATCCTTTTCACTATTTTGCAAGATATATAGATGTGCTCGTGTCCATATTATGGTGATTTATTTATATATAGTGTGGATTATCGTATAAGAATTATTGTATAAATAATTGTATCTATTTTAGAAGGGATTTATTTATATGAATTTATTGGTTTCTTTTAAATTTTTGCAGAGGAAGGTGAAAATGCAAAAAAAAATATTCAAAGAAAATGATTATAGTTCAAAACCACATTTCATTCATAGAAACATAAATAGGAAAATACTTCAATATAAATTGGTAGATATTTTTTCTTTCAATTTTTATAATAACTCATTCTTGTGTCTATATATATATATATATATATATATACATATATATATGTATATATATATATATATATATATATGTATATATATATATATATATATATGTATATATATATATATATGTATATATATATATATATGACTTTCTCCAATTAGTGTGAAAAAAAAATAAAATTTGGCCATATTTAATTTTCAATGACTTCGATAAATTACAAAGGGTGAAATCCAACAACAGAAGGGTTGAGGAGAGTTTTAGGCATATATATTTTTGTTGATGTTAAGGAAATTCAAATTAATTAAACCTTACGCATACCATTTAGCCTTTATAAATTTAAAATGTAATTAGAGGTTTAAAAATTTGTAGTATATCACTAATTAATTTTAGACCAAACACCTGTAGCGAATTACCTAAATGCCTTGCCACTTCAACACACTTTAACAAAACACAAGCATTATAATAATTTCTTATAAAAATCACTTGTTTGTATGATCAATCAAATTAAGAAAATGAAGATATGACAGATTATTTCAGTTTTCTTTTACGTTTGGTAGTCAATTATGGAAGAATTTTTATGTGGGTTGTCATATATATTTTATTTTTTTGATAAAATTGATTGATCAATAATCTAAGAGGTTTTTATTTCCTAAGACCTAATTCATTCAAGTGATATATTACTTGGGCTTATGGATACTTGATTATGGGTTAATGCATTTAGCAATTAAAGTGCAAACCTATACCTTTCCTAACCATAATGGGAGGGTCTATGTTGGACCTTTTTTAATTATTAATAAATTAGAAATTATGATATGAGAAAGAATAGTTAAAGCAACCAGTAAATTTGAGTGAATTAAGAATTTTATGTGTTAAATATGGAATAAAATGAATTTTAAAAAAAAGTATAAGAATATGATTTGGGTGAAATTTTGATGAATAAATTTTATTAGAATCCAAAGGTTTGAATTATACACTAAAGTAAGTAAATATGTGAGTACAGAAGAGGTTTAGGAGCACTTTTTCAAAAATGCCCCTGAGGCTTTATTTTCTCCCGTTTTAGCCCTCAAACCTTATTTTCCCCTTATTTCACTTCATTCCTCCCATTCTCCCATCTCTCTCTAAGAATTTCTTACACCACTCTCTCAATCAAGAAAAAAGAATTCAAATCTTGTTAATTTCTTGATCTAATTAAGGTAAAAATAATATTTTCACTAAGAATCCCTCCCATTTTTTCTTGATTGATAAAATTTATTTAATTTTATGGAGCACTTTGAGCTCTAACATGGAATCCATGAATTTTGATGTGATTAGGGTTGAAAAATCTTCAAACTAAACTTTTATCATTCTCTTCCATATAAGGTGAGTGGATAGTCTAGCTAAATCTACGAATTTTAAGATTATATGAAGATATATGTGAAATATGGGTTGATTTGTGACTTTGCTTGATTCTAGTTTATTTTAATGTTGTAAAAATAATAAATAATGAAAAGAGGTGATATAAGATGTTAGATAAGTGTATTGGTGATTATACTTAGGTTTGATGTGCATTATATGTGTTTATAAGGTGTTTTGGATCGGTTGTATAGTGAAAATTTCATAGAAAATTGAGTTTTTCATATGTGAATCGATCCACTAATTGATTCTAGGGGTGTAGAGGAAAAATTGGACTTCATAATTGAGTAACTAATCAATTTCGGTAGTCCAGGGGTCAATGAATAGATTCACCAATTGATTCTAGGTGTCCAAAGGTGAAAACTACATGGATGAATTGATTCACTAATCGATTCATCGACTGCAAATTTTTATGTTAATTTTGAAAGGACATAACTCCTTTATCTTATGACCATTTTAAACAAACCACCTATTATTTTGAAGATAATTGAGTTTACTTTCAAATGGAATTAGTTTGAATTGAAATCTTATATATATTTTGATATATCATCAAAAGAGTAGATAAAGGTAAAAAATTCAAATTTTCAAAAATGGACTTTTTGCATTTATTTTCAAAAAAGGCATAACCTTTTCAAAACTTAGCCAATTTAGGCAAATGACCAATCTATAAAAAGCTAAATAAGTCTATTTTTATATAAAATGAGTTTCATAGATATTATATTTATAATTTTTAAGTTATTCATAAAAAGATCACTCAAAGGTCATAATTAAGATAAACATATAGTAACACATACCCTATCCATATTATCTTTTCATGACTTTTAATTGCCAACATGAGTATTTGGTCACTAAACATTAAAGAATTTATGGTTCACGACAAGTATAGGATGATTACATGGGTTAGGTAATCATAACATGAGAAGATAGAAGTTATGTGACATAATATATGATATGATGAACTTATTGCATTGCTTATGAAATGAGATATATATATATATATATTGAGAAATATTTTATGAATTGAGTACTATGATATGTGTAAATACTTATAGTCATACAAGAGGGCATGATGATGTTGATAGATATTGTGATATACATTGAATTGAATTATGATTGTATTGAATAGAGCTTGAGCTCTAATATCTAAAATTGTACTATGATTCATGCCATGAGTGATAATAAAGATGAGAAATGTGATAATAGTGATGTTGTGAATATCAAATATAAGGCTAACCTGTGAGACACAAGGTGGATGATTGTGTTATATTCTTTGCTTATTATTCCAAATGAGATGTGACTAGATTGTAGTTATCCTTGAGTGTTCATATATGAAATATTGAAAAAAATGGAATGATTTTGTAGTAATTTCATTAACATTGGTTCTTGGTTTCTGATACATTTAAATATGATATGATTAGTTAAAGGAGGATAGCCCGATGAGTAAGTTATTGTAAATTATTACTATTTTTATAGATTATTCACTCACTGAGGCCGGGACTCACTCCTCCATATTTTATTTCAAAGATTTGTAGGTTGAGCCTCCACCATCATCTCCTTAGAGCTAGATTCATAGGAACTTGTTAATGGTATTTTGGTAGCACAGTTTTATGTATATAAAATATTTTGGGCCTTTTATTTGTCATAGAAATAGATAGGGTGAATGTTGCACTAATTTCCTATTAAGTTAGTTAGATTTGCTTATCCTTATTTTAGGAGGGTTATAAGCATACCTAACTTCTTCACCTTTTGTAGAAACCTTATTGAAGGTTTTCCCTTTTTTGAGATGCTAAACTCTTTATAAATACAAGGCATTTGTTGTTATGAATCAAAGGATTTAGTTAGGAATAGGCTGGTGGAAACCAAATGAGGGTTCCACGCTAGTCGCGATTGGATTAGGGTCATGACAGTCTAATAAGATTTTATTTACATTGGCTAAGTCTTTTCTTCACTTATAACTTAATTGTAACTATAATTGACTTGTTCCATTAGGAGTCGCCCACACTAGGAGAAGGAAAGGAAGATCAATGCTTTTGCTATCTATTTGAATACTATCATGACTAGGAGAATTAAATTTATAATAAAGGTATATTTTCGCATTAATTTTTTGTTCATGGTATCCTAAATTCTATACATTTTTTAATTTAAATTTTTATATATGGTATCAAGGCCATTTTATTTGAATTTAGGATCCAATTTTATGATTTTTTTTACTGAAAGTCAATATTTTAGATACATCATATATTGAAAAAAAATAATTCATATTATCTTCATAAAATTTGATATTTTAGATTTATTTTGCTTCTGAAACTTTTGGATATATTTATAATTTCTTTCTTACATTTTATCATGTGAAAATTTCACCTAAATCTACATGTTTAAATCCATATCAAGTTAGGTCAATATTCCTTACAAATGTTTCCTTTTCCTATTTGTTATTTTTCCTCCCTATCTATTAAGATTGATCTTTGCAAACTTATTGTGGCTTTAAGTACATAGAAATGCAAAATAACTCATAATAAATTTAGCTAGCATGCAACTTTACCCTTTTATCTTGTTATATTGTGAAGTAATGGACTTAATTCAACTATGGTTTTATGTTTTACAAGCAAATATCTATGAAGTTAATTTGAATATTTTATTATAAATCAAAAGCAAAAATTGTAGATTTTTATGATTATATGTTTTTGATATAGTTATCATGAGTTTAGGATGAAATATATAATATATGACTCATTTTAATTTTTTTATATATAATTCAATAGGGAAAATTGTACTTTATCCTTTCAAGCTTTTGATCTTTTTAATTTAACCCACTTATAATTTTATGTATTACAATTTATCCATTCATACTTTTAATTGTTAATACTTGTCCACCTAAACTATTTTCCATCTATAATTTAATGGAAAATTTATATGCACTGCATATGATATTTACTTTCTCAAATTTTGACTCAATTTGATGGTTACTCCTGGCTATTTACCTAAAAAAAATCCTATTTGGAACCTTCTATAAAGTAATCATGGACTAAATTGTAGAAGATAAAGTTCTAATAGAATTAGGATTTTTTTAAGGTAATTTGATTTTAAATGAGTGTCAACTTGTATTAAAATTTAAGAAAATAACACATAATGCACATAAATTTATGTTAAATTTTGTTGAAAAATAATTCTAATGGTTAAAGTATTAATAATTAAAAATGCATGTGGGTGATTTATTTGTGAGTTGAGTAAAAAAAGACAAAATCATATGTGCAAAAAATGTGATTGTTCCAATTCATTAAATTAATTTAAATTTTTATGATAAATTAAAAAACTTTAAAATTCTAATTTTAAAAGATTATGATAGAAGAGAGATTAGAGAAAAGACTTCAAAGAAACATAATTGGAAACAATTAAAAATTCTAACTTAAACAAGGACATAATTAATTAAAATTTAAATTGAACTCTTAAATTAACATTATAAGTAATAACTAAAATTAAAAGACTTATTCCTCCACACAATAAAAAAACAATATGGAATATTAAGGTTTCAAAATTATATAGTATTACATTTTTTTGTTGAAATGTATGCTTTCTAATTTTATATTGTAATAAGTGGTTCATGTGAATTTCCATCTAAGAGAGTAGACAATTTCAAAAGTAGATTCTTCAAAAAGAATAATGAGAGGTAATTGATGGGGATTACTGATGATGGGTAATAATTGATTGTGATTACTACTAATGAGCAGTAATTAATAATGATTATTTACAATAAGTAGTAGTTAACAGTCATCACTGACATTATTGTTGAGTAGTGGTAGACAATGGTTAGCAATAATGAATTGTGACTGACAATAATTAGAGATGGGTGATGGCGAACAGTAGCAAATGACAATGGGTGTATAGTGGTAATCAATAATCACTGATAATAGATAGTGATAAATAGTGATTAATTACGGTAAGTGGTGGATTCAATAAAATAATTTTTTATATCAATTAAATATTTTTATACTATAAAAATATAGGATACCCATCTCTTATGAAGATATTTTGAAAGAATATTAAGTTAAAAATGTTCACATTCTCAAAAATACTTTTTTAAAATTTGAATCAAATATAAAAATCTCATATACTTTTAAAGCATTTTCAAAAAATATAAGAAAAATCCGAGAATTAAAACACCGCATATTGTATTCGGAGGTCCTTGTCGTAAAGAGGCATCCCCTCAAGCCTGGAAATCCTACAGTGCGTTTAAAGCGTTCGGCAACAAGTTCGTTATTATATAGCTAGTCTTCCATAATGGAATTTAAAATTTAAAAGTATTTATATAATATAAAAGTAAGATGTACCTACCATGATATTTTTATATTGTATTATGATTATATTTATATGATACAAAAAGTAAGATCAATAATGTCTAAGATGGACCCGGTTTCAGGACCCCATTAGGAAGCTTGGTGCCATTGCTGAAGTGGGATTCATCAATAGTATGACTTTAGTGTCATGATTCTCGAGGAAATATATTTTAGATGGAAAAATGTGTTTTTTCCTTTAAATAAAATTAAGCCAAGTAAAATTAGTATCGTCATCCTTTCCGTTTTTTTTTTTTTTTCTAATGATGCATGCAAATCTAAAAAGATTAACACATTGACGTCAAGAAAATATTGTTTTATGATCTTGAAATAGTAAATTGAATCCTTCGTCGTTAAATAAATCAAATTTAAGGTGTGTCAAAACCATCGCTGTCTAATTTGTGGCATGCCAGGGTACATAATATGGGTACGGGTAAAAGATATGTTATATGTGCTGAATGGAATTTTAATTTGTAAAAGTAAATTTAGTTGGTATACTATTGCTTCATTTATTTTAATAAAAAATTACATAAATATAATTATAAAATATCAAAATAATGAAAAAAATATTTTATTTATTTAATGTTAAATACAAAAAATTTAGAAAAAAATAACTCTTTTTATTTTAAAAAGAAATTTACTTTCTTTTATTACTACACCTTTAAGTCTTATTTTTTTTTTTTAATTATCAACACAAATGATGTATCACCCCTATACTAATATTTATACAAATGATATTTTCCTCTAAAAAATACTTTCCTGTGAAACAAATGAGACCTAAATAGAATATGCAATACAATATAAATAGTATTCAATTTATTTTAATATATATGCATAAAAATTTGTATAATTTTCATAATTTATTATTACTAATAATATTAAATATAAAACATAAGACAGCATAGTAATTAATGAATTTGCATGATTTAAAAATTATTTAAAGAGAGTTTTAAGGGTGGAGCTGTAAATAAAATAATGAAATTCTAAAATGAGGTTTGAGAAGAGTAAAGGGTGAGCATTTTAAACCTGACAAAAGTGATCGTTTGTGAAGTTTTGTGAGTAGTTTCTAGGCTACCAACCATCAATTTAAACGACATATTACTCTTTTATTAAAATGTGGTTTTAAGTCATTGCAATTAATGTTGTTGGCCAATTTGGATTTTCATTTTAAGTGCATATATTGTTAAGGGAATTGTAAAGGACTGCTAGCTTTGAATGTTAATTACCATTTGGAATCTGGTAATTTAGTGTTGTTGCAGAAATTAGAATCCTTGGTTGTTAGTTTAACTTCATCTAATAAAAAACCAGATAAACAATCATTAAAATTGAATTTGTGAGAATCAGGGTATTCGGAACCCGACAATTCATAGTGGGCCCAATTTAAAAGCCGCTTAAGAAACAAGCTGCCACCTTAATAAGTAAATCCGGAACTGTTCTAAAATACTGCTGAGTCCTCTCTTTTCTCTTTATTTTGTTAGAGATTAGATATTGGCAGACATAACATCTTTCATAATTTTTTTTTGTTTTTATTTTAAGATTCCAATTAAGGGTCATTACACATAAAAATTCTGTTATTGTATATGCCTTCGACATGATAACAAAATGAAAGAAAAAAAAAGTTCAGCGAAAACCCAAATTCTCTGGAGACAATCGGGATCCTCTCCCTTGTTTTTGTTATTTAATAATTTTATTAATAAAACAAATACATTAAACATTGAAAATAATTTTAAGTTCTTTGAAAATTTTATACTTTTTGCCGCATTTAAGATTCAATATCTAATTCTTGTATCTTTTTAGTGGTTTAATTATTTTTTATTTATTAAAAAACTATAATTTTAAGTTCGATTGTACAAGAGAATAAAACTCTTTTTTTTAAGATATTTTTTATTGACAAATTTTATAAGTTTCTATGTACATTAAAGATTATGGACATATTGTCTTCGCCTAAGAATAATTTCTCTTTTTTTACATTACAAGAAAATAGTGAAAGAAAAAGTGGAGGATGTAAATTATTTGAAATATGATGCAAGACGTAACAAACCAGATGATGTCTGACAATGTGTCATCGCACCATTAGTTAGTTTCATTATTAAAGAATTAGCGAATAAAGGAAATTAATACACTAGTTATGTGTCCAAAAAACTAAAAAAGTGTTTACTCTTAAAATAATAATAATAATAATAATAACAAGCCGAAGAAGGTGAAGAGAAAGTAAGTTCTGCTCAATATGACGCAAGACATAACAACCCAGATGACAGGTGACATGTTGTCACCGCAAGTTAGCTCCATTATTAAAGACACCACCCTTCTCTAATTTCCCAACCACACAAAATACAAACTCCAAAATGTCTCCAAAATACTCCCTAGCTTTGTTCCTTGCTGTAACTCTGTTTCTCACAGCAACCTCTCTCACCGATGATGTACTGCAGTCACAAACAAAACCGCCGGGAAATGGACATGATAAAGGCCGCGGCTCTCATGTTAATGAACTTGCCAAGAAGCCTGGCGGCGACTCCGACAAAGGACATGACAGCTCCGATGTTAAAGAGCTTGCCAAGACGGAGAAGCCACCAAACAAAGGACATATTGGCGGCGGCACCAATGTTAATGAGCTCGTCGCCGATGTGAAGCCACGTAAAGGACACCGTCCTGAACCTAATGAGCCACATGTTAACAAAGAGGTGGTTTTCAACAACCGCAAAAATAAGGCTGGTGAGTATCATGTTGCTGCGGATTCGTCCATTCAGGGCGGCAAACGCAGGCCCAGTGACCCTACTCATCCACATTTTAACGAAGACAGGACCAAGAAGACAAAGCCCGGCGGCCCTGATATTGGGAACTGAGGACTCAGAGAGTTTGACTGCTATGATTAATGCTACAAGCATATATATAAATATTTGGAGAAATAAGAGTAGCAGCTTATATCATTCCTTTTTGGGTGATGCATGTATTGCTCTCCACATATGCTTTAGCCAATCCTATGTATTTCAGTTTGTGTTCCTATGTATGCAAGAAATCTCATGCTAGTCCCTTCAATATCTTGCTGGTTTTAATTTGCCTTTCAAGCCGATCAGCATAATTATTATTATTATCATCATCGTCGTTATTATTATTATTAATAATTTTGAGACTAAAAAATTCCAATTTACTTTACAAGATCTGTATTCTTCTGCATTTGTTCTTAATTTTTTGCTAATTACAATGCATTGAAATCGCAAATTGAGGCACACATAACAACTTTTGTGCTGGCCTGAAGTCCGGTTGAGTTATAATATTTTCAATTTCAAGGATGCACTCGTTAAAAGAGAAAAGACTTGGAACTGAAGTTGACATGAAATTAGCACAAAGAAATTTTCTTGAGCTAAACTTTTCAACAAATTAATAAAACTTAAAGCTTAGCTCGAGTTTACCAACATTATCGTGATGCAGTAGCACTTAATGTTACTTTAAGAATTCCCCTCCTTATTTCTAAGGTTTAATTTCAAGATTTTGTTTGTGTTTGCTAAGTGGAACTACTCTTACTATCATAAAGAAAAAAAAATTGCGCAGGTTCACTGCGAAAAACATAATGAATGAAGCAAATTTTAAGGAGCTCATCGAACGCCTGAATGAGTGATTGAGTATTGAAAACAAGTGTATACAGCTTTCTTCTCTTTAGTCGCACTAGTTTGATACTCGTGCCTTGTGTCACAAGTCGGCCTTGTGAACCAAATGACTAAGCAAATGAGCTCCATTTGGGACGAAACTTGGCAGATAAATCAAGCATATGATGGAGCACTTGTAGCCCAAATTTGGGACCAATCCGACTTGTGTATTATTTTTCCTAATTTTTCCCATTTAGGATTTTGCTTGTACTTTTGACCAAGGAAACTTGTCAAATGCGAGTAGGAAAGCACATGGCTGTCATCCTTGGATTATTATCTTTCTATCAGTGTATTTTGGTAGCAAATTTTCACTCGGAGCAAGCCGAAAAGCCCTTATGACAACTCAAAAAAAGTATGTCATCTTAGGCAATTTTGAGTTTGACTTATAATGCTTTTTAGGGGGGAGTGCCTGGTGACCTTGGTGAAAGCTCAGCACTAACTTAAGGGATGGAATGTGCGGCTTGGTGCCTTTGTTGCACATTTCTAATACTGTAATGGAGAATCATATTTATAAAAGAAGTTGCCCCTTTTCTATAAATCATTTGTCCCGAATTTTACTGTTTTTAGCTGCATTTGCCTGCATGTGTCTAAATTGCATTTTATGCACCATCGTTGCCTGTCTATATGTGTTGGTTGCCTTTATATGATGCTTATGTGCTTACGGTTGCCTCGATTGTGCTATGTTTGTATGTTTGGCCCGTTTATTTTAAGCTTAGTTAGTGTATTAACCGGTAAGCTGGCTTATTCCTCAGGTGGTGAAGGTCTAAGTGTCGCACGTCCCGACTATTGAGTTGTTGGTCTGTGACATTTGGTATCAGAGCGTGGTCTAAACCACACTCATAAATTCCACTGCTTTTATCAATACACCCACCATGGCAAAGAAAATGACGAACGCCGAACACTTTGAAGCTATCGAGAATGCACTCAGGAATCTCAAAGGTGTCACTGCAACCGTAAGTAGCATGCAACTTGAGGAGATCCCTGAACTCTTTTAGAGGGCCAAAGGGTGGGAATCTCTTGAGCAACGAGTTAAGACTCTCGAAACTAACAAGGGGGTCGATGGCTCGGGGAGTAGTAGTGCTTCACAAGTCGAAGAGTGGCTTGTTGCAATAGAGAACACCCAGTGGCAACTAGGGGATGCTTTCAAGGACCTTACCCATAAGGTGAACGATGTTGTAGCATTTCTTCGAATTGAAATAGGCGACCTTGCTGCGAGTGTAAGGGTAATGATGTTGGCCTTAGGTAACAATCCACCAGAGAGTAGTGCCTCAAAGTGCAGTGGGAAAGTTAAGGTCCCCGAACCTAGGCCATATGCGGGAGAGTGGGATGTCCAAAAGCTCAAGAATTTCTTATTCGATATGGACCAATACTTCCAAGCTGCAGAAATAGATTCAGAGGAGTCTAAAGTGAACCGTGCTACCATATTCCTCACAAATTGTGCCAAGGTCTGGTGGAGGACAAAATATCAAGATATTCAAACGGGTAGGTGCCATATTCATACTTGGGAAGGGTTAAAACAAGAATTGAAGGCACACTTCTACCCTGAGAATGTCAACTACTTGGCAAGATGCAAGTTACAAGAGCTACACCAAACTAGCTCGGTCCAAGACTATGTGAAGAAGTTCACAACCATTATGTTGGACATCCGAGACATGGCAGAGAAGGATAACCTCTTCTACTTTGTCGACGGTCTTTCACATGAAGCTGCAATGGAACTGCAAAGGAGAAGGGTCCAAAGCCTCACTGAAGTGGTAACTGCGGCAGAGCGCCTTTGTGACTATGACATTGGTTTCCTTTCTAGCAAGAACTCACAAGCTGGTACCTCAAATTCTTCTAGTGGGAGTGGAGGTCAGTCAAAAGGGTGCAAGTCCAAGAGTGGGGGAGAGAACAATAGTTCATCTACAAGCTCCCAGGGATCCATATCACCTCGGGTTTCCAACATGAGCAAAAAGTTAAAGACCTTGTCATGTTTCTTATGCCGCAGACCATATAAAGTGGCAGATTGCCAGCAAAAGTATACCTTAAGTGCTCTATAAGCTAAAATACAAGAGAAAGGGTAAAAGGGAGATAAGTGCGATATTGAAGATTCTGACGCTGACGATGGGTCTTACGTTAGGATTAAGGCAATGCAGGTCCTAGACCCACACAAGTAACTTCACCAACAACATAGAGCGGTAGATCCCAATGGAGGGGTCTGCCACAATAAGCTTGGTAGGTTAGCGGAGTACCAACCAAGCATTTCTTTCATATGATTGTGACAGAGGGAGCGATATTTCACCTAGTGGGGTGCCACATCTAGCGGGATATTTTGAGCAAGGCAAATCTTTCAAGAGGAGCCTATCGAGAAGCCAGCGGGCTTTGTAAATATCCAGATAACCTTTCGATAGAAGATACTAACCAACATTTTGAGATTGTGCATGCCAACCATCTAAGTGTCAGAGAGTGTGCTGTTAGAACAAGAGTGCCAACTCTTTGTTCAACCTTATCAGTTGGGGATAAAGGGACACTAGCCAGGTGTCAAAATTAAATCCAACCATGTTCAAGAGTTTAAAGCTGTAAAGCCAGAAGAGTTCATCATCAACAACAACCTTGGAGAGACAAGCCGTAAGGAAGTCAAGGGAGGAGCTAAAGTGTAGCAAACTAAAGACTTTCCAATAATCCAAGTTAGACTGAGGTGTTGAAGATAACTTGCTCATTGGTGAGGCTGAAGTGGACAAGCAGAGAGATCAAGGGAAGAGCTCAAGTGAAGTAGATTGAAGATGCTCATGAAAGCTATGTCAAACTAAGTCATCAATGAGGACATTGACATTTTTCAAGTGGGGGAGAATGTCATAAGTTGGCCTTGTGAACCAAATGACTAGGAAAATGATCCGTTTAGGACAAAACTTGGAAGATAAATCAAGCATATGATGGAGCAATTGTAGCCCAAATTTGGAACCAATCCAATTTGTGTATTATTTTTCCTAATTTTTCCTGTTTTAGAATTTGTTTGTACTTTTGACCAAGGAAACTTGTCCAGTGCGAGTAGAAAAGCACATGGCTGTCATCCTTGGATTATTATCTTTCTATCGGTGTATTTTGGTAGCAAAATTCCACCCAGAGCAAGCCTAAAAGCCCTTATGACGACTCGGAAAAAGTATATCATCTCAGGCAATTTTGGGTTTAGCTTATAATGCTTTTTAGGAGGGAGTGCCTGGTGACCTTGGTGGAAGCCCGGCACTAGCCTAGGGAATGGAATGTGCGGCTTGGTGCTTCCTTTGAATATTTTCAATACTGTAATGGAGGATCATATTTATAAAAGTAGCCCCTCTTCTATAAATCGTTTATCCCGAATTTTACTGCTTTTGGCCACATTTACCCGCATGTGTCCGAATTGGATTTTATGCACCATTGTTGCCTTTCTATATGTGTTGGTTGCCTTTATATGATGCTTATGTACTTACAGTTGCCTCAATTGTGCTATGCTTATATGTTTGACCCGTTTATTCTAAGTTTGGTTGGTGTATTAACCGGTAGGCTGGCTTATTCCTTAAGTGGTGAAGGTCTAAGCGCCGTACGTCCCAACTATTGAGTTGCCAGTCCGTGACACTTGTCTAGAGTAATTATTAAATTATCTTTAAAAGAATAGGTAAATTCATCCTAAAAGATAAGGAAAATATCAAATTTATTTTCAATTTTATACTGAAATCAATTAAGTCCACATTCATTGATATTAACAAAAAAATTAATAAAATGATTTAATTGATGTTATTATACAAAATTTTAGTACAAATTTGATGATGCACTTATTTTTGAAGGATGAATCGGCCGATTTTTTTAGTATGCAAATTATTTCTATAATTATAGATTGGTTATCCTACAAGAGCTTTATGACAATGAGAATGAGCTTTCTCTACCTTCCTCAACAAAATTATAATAAAAATTATTAAATTTTTCATAATTTAGAATAATATGGAAATTATTTATATGCATGAAAGCCGAATGGCATGGAAAGTTAAAGAACATAATAACTATGAAATAATATTATTGTCTATAGAATCCCTTCACAATCCACACAAATCAAGAAAATAAATTTCGAAAATTGTTGGGCTTTTTTATAACTATAAAGTAAAAAGATTTATAAAAATATTAAGGAATTTGAATTTCTTTTAGTTTTTTTTGTTAAAATAATGTTTCTTGAATCTTCTATATCATAATTTTTTTAAAGTTGTAAATTTTTATTTTTCATAAAAAATTAAAATTAACTTAATGAATTATATATAAAATATTAAAATGATTTATCTGTTACATTTTTCTTTTGATATTCATGGTGATTATGTAAAAAACATATAATGAAAATATTAGCACGTAAATCATCTAAAATATTATAAAATTATAAATACCATGTAAGTTTACTCTAACATTCACTTTGTTTGTTTCATTTACCTGATTTCACTTAAGCCAATAAAAGGCTAAGGTTATCATTGGTTAAAATTAATAAGGATATTTTTGTATTTTTTTTATAAACAATGGAGCAAGTCTAACCTATTAAGAAAGAGTAGATAAGCTAATCTTACTTCCCTCGTTTTAATATTTACTGAGGAGCCAAACAATTCATTCAATATTTACTAATCCCTCGCTGACAATCAAAATGACCAGCCATCAGCCACCTTCACACTCGAGAATGAGCTTGGCAAGCCGCAGCAACCCAGGAAAGGTGGCGGCCATGGTGGCATAGGTCAAGTCAAAAGCTATGATTCCAGAAAGCCAAGTCACCCTGGAGGTGGTCTTGAAGGCCAACTCCATAATAACAAGGAAGCAGTCGACAAGGAGGTTATCCATAGACCTAGTCGTCCACATGACCCACTTGTCAATGTGACAGCGCTGAACAAAAAGCCCACTCATATATCTGGTGGATCACATGATCCTGGTATTAAGGAGGAGCTCACCTACAAACCCCAAGCTAGGCCTCCTTTAAAATATCCTGGTGGCCCACATGATCCTCTTGTTAATGGAGAGGCGGCTAGTAAGAAGCCCATAACTAAACCTGGTGGCCCACATGACCCTAGTATTTATGAGAAGGCAGTCCACAAGAAGCCCATAACTAAGCCCGGCGGCCCACATGACCCTCGTGTTAAAGAGAGAGCGGTAAACAAGAAGCCCATAAATAAGCCTGATGGCCCACATGATTCTCCTGTTAACAAGGAGCTCGCTTACAAACCCGAAGCCAAGCCTCCCTTAAAAAAGTCCAGTGGCCCACATGACCAGAGTGCCGATGAGAAAGCAGCCAGCAAGAACCCCATAACTAAGCCCGGGGGCCCACATGACCCTCGTGTTAACGAGGAAGAGCTCATCCACAAGCCCAAACCTAAGCCTGGTCACACGGATGTTTCAGTGAAGGAGGTCGAAGACAAGGCCAACGACAGGGACAAGCACGGTGGTCATCATGTTAACGTGAAGAAGGCGAAAGCGACGTATGAGCGCAAGAAACCACGTACCGGCAATTGAGAGTTCTAATAGAGCTTGGTTGTCATGATGGCTATAAGCGCATAAGTAAATATTTGCAGAAAATAAGGGTATCATTCCTTTATGGGTGATGCTTGGATTGCTCTCACATTAATAACATCCCCCCTCCCCCAATTTCGTGTTCCTTACATTAATATAACAATTTCAATTTGGAAAGAAGACCAAACTTGGATTAAAAAGAAATTCTGTAATCTTTTCTATCACTTATGTCCAATCCATTATCTTCAAATGCGGTCTGCAATTCCAATAATGTGCTTAATATTGCTGATATAAATATTTGCAATTTTATATTACAATTATCATATGTTTCTATACTTAATCTCAATTTTACTAATACTGTAAAATCACAACTGCAATTTAGGACATGTTTGTCCCGATTTCTACTGTTTCTTTTCTTTAATGGTTTATATATTTATATATTTGTATTTTTCCTTGTCCTATATGGACGAGTGGAAACAATAGCTAGCATTTATCAAATTAATAAATTCCATTGTGTGAGAATTATAAAGGACTGGTTTCATATATAAGATATTGTTGATTGTCATTTGCATTATGGTGATTTAATTATTGTTGTTAAAAAAACAATTATATAAACTGAACTCTAAAAAGTGAGAGAGAAGTGAACTGCAGGCACTTTCATTAATGGTACAAACTTCATACAAACGTTTTTTAATTTGAGTTATTTGCAAATTTTACTATTTTTGAAAACCTAAGAGGGCTCCGTTACGAAACGGAATAGCAGACACATTAATTTTGTCAAGGTTAAAAATCTCGTTATGGTGAAGTTCTTGCCTAGAAAATTACGCAGGCTATAGCTGGATGTAAGATCAAAAGGAGAATTCTCTCTAAAACTCAATTGCATTGTCAAACACTAAGAAAACAAAAAGAATATAAAAAAGATACACCCAAAAATATGAAAATTACAAGGTAATATATTTAAGGAGTTTTAGTCACAATTCTACACCTTTTTTTACTACTATCACTGCATATCTATCAAATTTCACGAGAATTCTCACAAAAATCACATATCTGTTCGTATTAAATCTTTTTGATATCTTGACCCCTTACCCGATGTATTTATTCATATTTTCAAAACACCTTTTCGGCAAGTCATTATAATTCTTTCATGATTAAAAATCAAGAAATAATATAAGTTACTCCATTGCAAGACTATAGCATGCCACTATGATATTTACTATTTGCTTGTTCCTCGAAATTGCTAACAATAGAAATCAAACCTGAGCCATGGGTAAACAATTATAATTCTACCATAACATAAAATATTAATCTAAAATTAGTTCATCATAAAAAATTATTAATTGATAACAATTAGAATAGGAGGTGGAAATCTAACATTAATATCATAGTGCAGTAAATACTAAAATTAAAAAAAATGAAATTTTTTATATGTCAAAAATACAATATAAAATAATATTAAAAATTATAATATTAATAAAGTAATATAATTTTTTGTTGAAGAAATTTCAGTGTATTCTTTCTCATATTTTATGTTTTAGTAATTCGGTTCCTACGTAACCCTGTTGTCTATTTGGAAGTTATGATCGCGCAGAGAGGGAGATTTTCTCTCGGTCGTGCATGGAAATCCTACCGGCTAGTCATCCTAAATAAAATTTAATATTTATATGATATAAAAAGTAAGGTGTGTCTACCCTTATATTATTTTTATTATAGGTTTTGCTTCCACATGTTTTCATAGGAAATTACATGAATTAATAAAAAAAATACTTTTTACAGAGCTTGCAAGATATTTTTCAAAATTTAGAAGTATTTAGATTATGAAATTACATCCTTATTAAAAAATCATACCATTTTTTTAACTCTAAAATTGCAACATTAACAATCATATTTATAATACAAGATATTTGGGTCTTTATAAGAAAAAGTTGCAAACTTTCTTTCAAAAATCATAAGATTTTATTTAAAAAAAAAACACAAAGTGATGCGTCATAAAAATCAAGTAAGATCAATTATTTCTAACATGGGTCCTGTTTAAAGACCAATAGAAAGGTATGCGTCATTAACTAATTGGAATTCCAATGTAATAAGACTGGACGTGGAATTCCTCTATAGTATGATTCGAGACATAACAGATATGATTCACGTGGAAATATTTTCTAGATGGAAAAACAATTTTTCCTTTAAATAAAATAATACATATTAGGCAATCAATCCAACTTGAATAAATTTTTTGATAATAAATTTAGTAAAATTTTATCAAACAAATACATTTACGAGATCACTATTTTTTTGGAACTTGTTAAATAAAAATTTTAAAATCATAATTGAACGTAATTTTAAATTGAGAAAGAGAATTCCACCGCCACCTCTCATAATTATCAATTAATATCATGACTGGCGCTCCGTATATTGAATTAGGACTTAAAATTTAATATTTAGTTTTTGTACTAGAAATTTTAGTGTAATCAGATTTTTTTCCTCCAAATTATTTGTTGCTTTTAGTTGATTAAAAATTCTTCTCTCCCCAAGTTTGTGATTAACATTTTAACCTTATATGTGGTGTATAATTCTAAAAATTAAAAAGCTTATAAAGTTAAAGCGATAATTGAAAAACAGAAGATAAGATAAGCCCATTGTTTAAAGACTTGGCTACCATGATTAAAGTTTAACATTTTTTCCTCGTCTCTCTTCAATTTCGTATTTCTCACATTATTTATTGCAAAATGTAAGCTTGAAATAAGATAATTTACTTACTTCAATAAAAGAGACATAGATTCATAAAAATGCGGGAGGATTCGTATTATAAAGTCCTTATATTTCAGTTTTTTAAAATTGTATTTATTTCTCTTTTCCTGAAATAAAAAATATTTTTTTATGAAAAATATAGTTATAAAATTGTATCTTAAGGCTCCATTTGTTTCATTAGAAAATTTTCTATAAAATATAGTTATGAAATAGTATAATAAAAAGAAAGTGATTTACTTATTTAATATTGAATATGAAAAAATTGGAAAAAAAATTCCCTTATTTAGAAAAGGAATTTATTTTTTTCATTTCTAAACTTTTAAATATAATTTTATTAGTTATTGATATAAATAATATATCATTCTTTCATTAATATATATATATGAAATTTTTCTATAAAAAATACTTTTCTACGCAACGAACAAAGCCTGAAAGTAAGATAGAATTTCTCATAAAATTGAACTGTGTGATCTTTTCTTTTAATTATCTCCGTTCATATTGTTTCCTTTTGAGCCGAGAAAGGATTCTAACAAAGCTTTAAATTGTTGTTGGGAATCACAATTTTTTGTGCATTATTGTTAAGCAAGATTGTCTCGTAATCACAACTTTTTGCACAATTAATCGTAATAATCACATCTGAGCATTCGCCTGTGATTTGACTAATTTTAATACAATTGTAACTACTAATATGACCACAATTTATAACTATAAATTTCATATTAAGACCAAAATACAAATCGGAAGACCGACAGAAGGTTAAAAAATAATCTATTTGTTTTTTATAAAATATTTTTATAAAAATATTCATTTTTTGCATATAAATGAAAGAGTAGTATGAACCTCTATATCTTGATTAAAAAAATAATCTCTAAATTTATAGTCATAAAAAATAATTTCCTCTTTAAAATGGATGATATTATTTTTATTAAACTCATTATATTTAATATTAAATATATAAATTGTTTTCTACAATTTTAATAATTTGCAATTATATTTTTAAAGAAAATATTTTTAACCAAAATAAACGAAGGATTAATATTTTCTTTCACTTGTCTCTTAAATCTTGGAAAGAATAGGCAAACTTCAACCTAGAGAAAATAATATCGGAATTTATTAAACTCTCCCAGATCATTATATACCAAGGTAAAATTTTATCACAGTACGGTAAGAGAATTTTGTATGTAGTTTTAACTAAATTTTGGTTGAATCCCTTGTCTTCATGTCTTTGATCTTGTAATTGCACCTAAAACATGCAGAGAACAAAAAAGATTTTGTTATAAAGATACACTCTCTCTATGGTAGTCTCTTGTTTTCTCTCGATTGAACGGAAATTATCTCTACACTCTAAATGGAACATGATACAATTTAGTTAGCTACTAGGGGTAAGGAGACCCCTTTTAATTAAGTAGGTTGGGTCATGGATCTTACTTATCACATGATTCATGCCCAACTAACTCATATTAGGCCTCAATACCATACAAAGACCTATTATACCATAGTCACTTTATTTTATGTGCAAAAAAAAATATTGTCATTAAAAAGATAATATATAAATTAATGTGAGGATCATTATTAAAATTTTTTACAATCTCCCAGTTGGGCACACATTAAATTATAAATAATAACCACTTGAAAATTAATGTTAATATTTGATGGTATTATTTAATCCATAAGTTTAATTGAGATCATAAGCATCCACCAATACTAAATATTATATCCAATGAGATATTAATATTAAACCTATTGAATGCCTCTACCTTGCTAACTGAACAATCAATATTTGTTAGAGATATAAACATAATGTGTATAATAGGATTTAGATTATTCTAATGTGACAAAATACAAATCCCCATATAATGGTTCTAACATCTGCTCAAGATGTCAAAAAAGAATCAATATTCTCAAGATAGTAATAAGACAAAATCTAACTCTACTCACACATCATAACCTAGAATATACATAAAAATGTATGACAATAACACAAATGTGTTATTATGAGTATTTCCATCAAATATATCTTGAGATAAGTACGAGCTTATATAAACACTCCCACTAAACCAAAATATCAAAAGGCTTAGGCAATATTACATTATTTGTATAATCATACTTTATACTAATTCCTGAGTTTTTTATTAGTAAATTTGTGAGCATAAAATTTATAAAACAACAAGTAATATTCTTGTGTATCTTCTTTCTTACAAATTGGTTCTTCAAATTGAAGTCCTTCACATAGGTAAATTTATTATTAATTAGAAAGAATACTATAGCACTAGTATTATTGCATCATAAAAAATGGTTAAAACAAAAAAAATCCTTAACTTATGAGCTTAATAAGCATACTCATAACGTACAACATGCCTTACCCTTATGATAGAAGTTGCTGCAATTGACTACTCAATATTTTCCATGATATAGCTTCTCCTAACACATATTTAGACCTAGATCCATGATCACATTGATAACCAACTAAACAAGTTTAAGTATTCTATTTTTATGAGATCTCCTAATCTTCTATGCTTGAGTATATGATAAATGCACAATTGTACTTAAATTTTATGTGTTTCATCACTGATTTACTTAGTATCTTGTGCAAAAATTGATTGAAAAGGATACTTAGATGTTTGATATTTCATTTTCAGATTTTGGAGTAACACGTTTGAGCATTAGAAAAGGATCCGGAGTCAAAACCGTGCGAATTGTGGAGAATCGAAGCAAAGTTGCTCACCTGGCAAAGAACACGGGGTATGGAAACCTCATGTGGAGGGTCGTGTATCTTTTTGGATTGCTTCGAAGCTTCACTGAGCTGTTCAAAGAAGAATATGTGGGTAA
Source organism: Sindora glabra (assembly GCA_020226215.1). NCBI lineage: Eukaryota > Viridiplantae > Streptophyta > Magnoliopsida > Fabales > Fabaceae > Sindora > Sindora glabra. The sequence goes on along the minus strand of CM035232.1, from coordinate 50,970,241 downwards.
ACACGAGATGTGTCATACCCCGTGTACCATACTGCCCTTCACTTCGAAGGTAAACACGGAGAGTGTCATACCCCGTGTATCATGCTGCTCAACCTTCGCAGAAGAACACGAGGTAGAACACGGGACGTGTCACACCCCGTGTACATTACCCATATAAGTATTATGCAAAAAATCAGAAGGAGAAAGAGGGAGAATCGAAAATTAGAAAGGGGAGCTGTGAGTAGAAACCCTAGGAGAGACCCAAAGTCACCAAGGGTACCTGCTAGCATTGGATTCAAGCAAGGAATTTGTAGAGCTTCATGATTTGTTTAATTTTCCTCTCTGTTTTCTGGTTTTCTGCTAGTTTTGTAATGACTTCACACTAAATCCTTGTGCTCAGCTGGGGTGAACTTGTTCATGGATTTATGGAATTGATTTCTATATAATCTAGCTTGATTTACTGTTGATTTATGGTTTGATTATGCTATTTTGTACTTGAACAAATCAATACTTCCGGAATATTGGATTTGTGTTAAGGATTAGTTGATTCTAAGTTGAAATGACCAATTAATTAATCAGACCTTGCATGATCATTGAGAATATCAATTAGACTTAGGAATTAAGCTAATTGGATTCTTTTGCACAGGATGAAATGTCTAAGAATGGATTCTAAAGCAATGTTAATGCAACCTAGATGAGTGATTACTAGAGAAATTCTGGGCACTTAATCTTTTGGTTAGTAGCTAGTAGCCTTGCAATGAGGTATAGCTTATTTTTGGTAATCCAGCAATCTAAATTAACAGTAAACCAAGTTAGAGGATTATCTTCATTCCATAATGAAATGTACAAGGGAACCCTAAGCTGAGTACGCTTCCATCTCAATTGAATTAAATCTTTTTAATAACTAAGCTCTGTTTTGCATTTTATCCTTAATTCACAATATCAATTGATATACCTAAATAATTTGCCTCGAAATTCAGTTAGTATTCAACATTGAATCCCTGTGGAGACGATATCTTTTATACTATAACTCGACTAAACCCGTGCACTTGCGGGATCACGTTAAGTTTTTGGCATCATTGCCGGGGATTGCAACTGGTTGATATTAACAGGAACTTTTGAGTGAATTAGACTAGGCAATTTATTTTCTTTTAGTTCTTGATTCATCTTATTCTGATTTTCTTATTTTTATAGTATTTCTTTCTTATTTTGTTCTGTTCGAGTATTATCTACTTTTTTTACAGAAAATCTTTGTATATGCAAAGGAGAAATCTTAACGGAATCCTTGATTTAGACCCAGAGATTGAGAGAATTTGCAGCACCTAACGCCACTGGGCTTCAATCCAGTATAAGAAGGCCTACTGTTGAGGCTAACAACTTCGAATTGAAGCCAGCTCTTTTGTCTATGGTGCAGCAAAACCAGTTTGGTGGACTACCAATGGAGGATCCAAACCTCCATATTCAGATTTTCTTAGAGTACTGTGATACAATCAAGATCAATGGTGTAGCAGCTGATGCTATCAAGCTTAGACTCTTCCCATTCTCTTTGAGGGATAGAGCAAGGGCTTGGTTGTACTATTTACCAGCAGGGTCTATTACTACATGGGAAGAGCTACTGAGGGCTTTTCTATCGCGATATTTTCCTCCAAGCAAGATTACTCAATTAAAGAATGAAATTACCACATTTTCTTAGAGAGAAAGGGAATCTCTATTTGATGCTTGGGATAGATACAAAGAACTTCTGAGGTTGTGCCCACATCACGGGTTAGAGAAATGGCTAGTTCTCTATACTTTCTACAATGGTTTGAACTACAATACTAAGCTTACTATGGATGCTGCTACTGGAGGTGCCTTGATGAACAAAAGGTTGGATGAAGCATATGAGTTGATTGAGGATATGGCTTTGAACCACTACCAATGGTCAAATGAGAGGGGATCTTCAAGGAAAGCTTCAGGTAAGTATGAATTAGATGCTTTTAATCATTTGTCAGCTAAAGTAGATGCACTAGGAAGTCTAGGTAGCAAAATAGATGCACTTATGGCTAAGTTTGATAAATTTCAAGTTAATAGTGTAAATGTAACAGGTGTTACTGACCTTCCTTGTGAGATTTGTGGCATGACAGGTCATATGGCAATTGAGTGTACATTGGGGCAGGATTTCATTGAGCAAGTGAACTATGTGCACAACAGTGGGTATGGACAGAAGAATCCGAATGAACCCTTCGGAAACACCTACAACCCATCATGGAGGAACCACTCAAGCCTATTCTACAAGCTCAATCAGCCGCACAATACTCAAAACACTCACAATAGGCCGCCACCACCACCACCCGGTTTTCAAAACCAAAGACCCTATAACCCACCAGCTCAACCTTCTTCCACTGCTAAGTTAGAAGGCCTCTTGGAGAAATTTCTCATTTCCCAAGAGAAAACTAATGAAGAGTTTAGGCAGCATGGTAGAGCCATGAAGGATTCTATTAGGCAACTGTCCTCCAAAGTTGACTCATTGGCCACACATGGAAAAATGTTGGAGACTCAAATAGCTCAATAAGCTTCTACTTCTTCTTCTAGAGCTTTTGGTCAACTCCCTGCTTAACTTGAATCAAATCCTAGGGAGCATTGTAAAGCAATCACTCTTAGGAGTGGGAGGCTATTGAAGGATCCAAATGCCACTCAAGAAGGTGAAGAAGAGATAAGTGTGGGGGAAGAGCAGAAAGAAGGCAAAAAGGCTACAATTCCTAATGATGCTGAAGTGAAAGAAGGGGAATTATCTGAAAAATCACAATATGTCCCTCCAGAACCATACAAACCGCCTATCATTTATCCTCAAAGACTAGCAAAGGCTAAACTTGATAAGCAATATAGAAAGTTCTTGGAAGTATTGAAAAAGTTGTATATCAATATCCCCTTCACTGATGCTCTTTCACAAATGTTGTCATATGCAAAATTATTGAAGGACATTCTCTCAAATAAAAGGAAGCTAGAGGAGCATGAGATTGTAGCCCTAATGGAGGAGTGTAGCGCCATCATCCAGAATAAACTACCTCCTAAGCTAAAGGACCCAGGCGGCTTTTCCATTCCTTGTGTGATTGGAAATGTTCCTATTGACCGGGCATTGTGTGACCTGGGAGCAAGTATGAGCCTCATGCCACTATCGGTTGCAAGGAGACTGAATATAGAAGAAATGAAACCCACCACAGTTTCACTTCAACTAGCTGACCATTCAGTGAAATACCCAGTAGGTATACTTGAGGATATACCTATCAAGGTTGGTAAGTTCTTCATTCCTATTAATTTTGTTGTGCTTGAAATGGAAGAGGATTCACAAATCCCTATCATTTTGGGTTGACCCTTTTTAGCCACTACGGGTGCTTTGATTGATGTCAAAAATAGAAGACTTTCATTATCTGTTGGGGATAAAAAAGTTAAGTTTAATTTGAATAAATCAATTAAATTACCTGTTTATAAAGATTTAATATGCAGGATTGATGTGGTAGACAAAGCTGTGAAAGAAACCCTTCTAATGGGGTGCCTTCAAGATCCACTTGAAGCATGTCTAGTCACAAATGGAGTTCTTAACAATGAGGAGACTGCTGCATATGCAGAGTTTTTAGAAGCAAGCCCACCACTTCCCCTCCCTGAAGCAATTGAATCATTGGAAGTGGAGTTTAACAATACCACCACTGAGGAAAACACACCACCTAAGGTAGAAGTGAAACCTCTCCCATCTACCCTCAGGTATGAGTTTCTAGGACCCCATTCCACTTATCCTGTGATAGTAAATGCAAATCTAATTGCTCTTGAAACAGAAAAATTACTTAGGCAGCTTAGATCTCATAGAAAAGCTTTGGGGTATACAATTTCTTATTTGAAAGGGATTAGTCCTTTAATATACATGCATAGGATATTGATGGAGGAAGATAGTAAGCCCTCCATTGAACATCAGAGAAGGTTGAACCTAAATATGAAAGAAGTTGTAAAAACGGAATAGTGAAGTTGCTAGATGCTGGGGTAATTTACCCAATTTCAGATAGTCAGTGGGTTAGTTCGGTTCATGTTGTTCCTAAGAAAGGGGGTTAATTGTGGTAAAAAATGAAAATAATGAGTTAATTCCCACTAGAATTGTCATGGGTTGGAGGATGTGTATAGATTACAGGAAATTGAGCAAAGTAACCCGAAAAGACCATTTTCCTCTTTCCTTCATAGATTAAACTTTGGAAAGGCTAGCTAAGCATTCACATTTCTGTTATTTGGATGGTTATTCTGGTTTCTTCCAAATTCCTATACATCCAAATGATCAGGAAAAGACCACTTTTACATATCCTTATGGCACTTTTGCATATAGAAGGATGCCTTTTAGTTTGTGTAATGCTCTTGCTACATTTTAGCATTGTATGATGGCTATCTTCTCTTATTTTATTGAAAACATCATAGAAGTTTTTATGGATGATTTTTCTGTATATGGTACTTCCTTTGATAACTGTTTGACTAATTTATCTCAAGTGTTGCAGAGATGTGAGGAAGTAAATTTGGTAATCAATTGGGAGAAATGCCATTTTATGGTAAGAAAAGGGATTGTCCTTAGCCATCAAGTATCCGAGCATGGTATTGAGGTAGACAAGGCTAAAGTGAACATCATAGAGAAATTGCCTCCCCCAACTTCTGTAAAGGGAGTGAGAAGTTTTCTGGGACACACCGGTTTCTACCGACGCTTCATCAAAGATTTCTCTAAAATTGCCAAACCCTTAACTAACTTGCTTGCTAAAGATGTTGCTTTTGATTTTAATCAAGATTGTTTGGATGCATTTTACAAGTTGAAGAAAGCCTTGATTTCTGCCCCAATCATGCAAGCACCGAATTGGAATCTACCATTTGAGGTGATGTGCGATGCTAGCGACTATGTAATAGGAGCGGTACTTGGGCAAAGGAAGGATAGGAAAGTTCATGCCATATACTATGCCAACAAGACTTTGGATGAGGCTCAACTGAACTATGCCATAACCGAAAAGGAACTTCTTATGGTAGTTTATGCAGTTGACAAATTGCGATCCTATTTGGTGGATTCCAAGGTGATAGTCTTTACGGATCATGCAACAATCCGATACCTTTTGAGCAAGAAAGAAGCTAAACCTTGTCTAATCAGATGGATTCTTTTGTTACAAGAATTTGATCTAGAAATTCGAGATAAGAAGGGTACTGAGAATGTTGTGGCTGATCACCTTTCAAGGTTGAAGCAAGAGTTAGGAGATGAGGAAGATAAGGAGATGCTAATAAACGATTCCCTTCTAGATGATTATTTGTTGGTTGTCTCTTCTTCAGCTATCCCATGGTTTGCAGACTATGTGAATTACATAGTGAGTGATGTTTTACCTCCGGATGCAGGGTATCAGCAGAAAAAGAAGTTTTTAGCAGAGGTGAAACATTACTTTTGGGATGAACCTCTTCTCTATAAAAGATGTGCTGATGGCCTGTTTAGAAGGTGTGTGCCTGAGGAAGAAATTGCAAGCATTCTGTTCCATTGCCACTCCTCCCCATATGGAGGACACTTTGGCACTTCAAGAATAGCTGCGAAGATTGCCTAGGCGGGTTTTTATTGGCCAACCCTATTCAAGGATGTTCACCACTATGTCACTTCATGTGACCAATGCCAAAGAGTTAGTAATATATCAAAAAGGCATGAGATGCCTTTGAACAACATTTTGGAAGTTGAAATATTTGATGTCTGGGGAATTGATTTCATGGGACCATTGCCACCTTCTTGCAGCAACAAATACATGCTTGTGGCGGTTGATTATGTTTTCAAATGGGTTGAAGCAATTGTCACTCGGACTTGTGATGCCAAGGTTATAGTTCGATTCTTCAAGAATGTGTTATTTCCTAGGTTTGGGATACCTAGGGCAGTCATAAGTGATGGAAGGTCTCACTTCATTGCCTATCAATTTCAATCACTCTTGAAAGGGTATGGAGTAACCCAAAAGATCTCTACTCCATATCACCCTCAAACTAGTGGGCAAGTGGAGCTTTCAAATAGAGAAATCAAGAGCATATTGGAGAAGACTGTGTCTAGATCAAGAAGGAATTGGCCACTCAAGTTGGATGACGCCTTATGGGCCTACAGGATTGCTTTTAAGACTCCAATTGGAATGGCACCATTTAGGCTTATCTATGGGAAGCACTGTCATCTACCAATAGAGATTGAACACAAGGCGTATTGGGCAATCAAGTTGCTCAACTTTGATTTGCAATCTACTAGTGAAAAGAGAAAGCTTCAACTTCTTAAGCTTGAAGAACTGAGAAATGAAGCCTACGACAATGCCAAGATATATAAAGAAAGAACAAAGGCTTAGCATGATAAGCGCATCCTCAGAAGGGAATTCCATGAAGGAGATCTAGTGTTGCTGTTCAGTTCCAGATTTAAGCTCTTCCCAGGGAAGCTTAAGACAAGGTGGACTGGACCATATCTTGTGAGAAAGGTGTATCCATTTGGAGCTGTGGAAATTTAGAGCGAAAGCACCGGCAATTTCAAAGTTAATGGCCAGAGATTGAAGCATTATGTTGCCAGGCCACCAACAATGGCAGCTCCAGACTGATATAAACAGGGGTCGAGCTTATGACATTAAACAAGTTTGGGAGGCAACCCAAGCTTATTTTTCTTTTTGTCTTGCTGTTAAATCTTAGTATTCCTATTTTTATTCTGAGTTTTTGAGTAGTTTGAGGCATATAAGTCATTAGTTGTTGTTTTAAGATGTTCATTTTTGCACTTGGTCTCTGTCTCTGAGGTAAATTAGGCATGTATGCACGTTTATTGTTCATTTTCTTGTACAGAAGGCTCAAAGCGCAGTCTAGTGAGATACACGGTGTACAACACGGGCCGTGTCATACCCCGTGTACCTCACTGTCTGGCCAGTAAAAAAGGACTTGTGATTTTCATCGCATTCCAGTAAGATACATGGTGTACAACACGGGACATGTCATACCCCGTGTAACTCACTATCTAGTTAGCATAACAGCTTTGTGATTTTCATGAAATTCCAGAGAGATACATGGTGTAGAACACGGGGAGTGTATTACCCCGTGTATCTCACTGGCTGAACCAATGATAAGGATTTTTGACAAGAGCCTTCCAGAGAGAAACACGGGGTACAACACGGGATGTGTTAAACCACATGTACTATTGCGAAGTATGTTAGTATCTTTCAGAGAGGAACACGGGGTATGCCAAACCCTGTATATGTTTGCGAAACCCAGAACACTCATTCGCAGAGAAACACGGGGTACAACACGGGACGTGTCTGACCCCGTGTTCCTGGGCAGACGAGCTTTTAATGGCGAAAACCCTTGATTTTCTTTCATTTTTCCCTCATTTTCTTCGTCTTCCTCCGTGCCTAGTCTCTCTATCTATATTTTCGGCCATTGTCTTGCCGAATTACACCGATTAAAGTGCTTTATTTGGCTATTTGAAGTGATTTTGCTGCTTGATCTTCAATTTAATCGGTTGAAATTCAACATTTGGATTCCTCTTCTGCTTAAACCAAGAACTTAGGGTTTCTATCTGAAATTCTCAAGGTAAGAACATTTTCCTTGAAATCTTTGGAGTTATTTGCAATTAGTTATGTTTATTGAACTTCAATGCATGTTAGAATTTATAGGAGTGTTCATATCCTTTGAGATTTGATGTTTGATTTATTGAATTTGAATTTTTGATTGATTGATTAAAATCTTTGATTATTAGGACTTATAGGATTTATAGGACTTGAAATCTTTGATTGAATGAATTTAAATCCTTTGAGGTTTAGTGATTACTTGACTGATTGCATGATTTACCTCATTAATATGCTCACTTATTTGCATTAATGGAATCAAATTTTGAATTGTACTTCATTTGACATTAGATGGATATTGAAAGTGCTTGCTGAACTTTTGCCCTTGAAATCTGCTGACTGACAAACTCTCAACACTCTCTCTCACATTGTCATTTTCTTTTGCAGATCATGTCAAAGAGACAAAAGACAATTGCCAGGAAGATAACCAAGGGTAATACTTCTAGAGGGACCTCCTCTAAAGGACCAACACCTCCATTTTTGGAATTCACAGAAGAGGCTCATATTCAAGCATTCGATAGACATAAGGACCGGTCGTTTGTGGAAGGCCGATACCTAGATTGGGCTGTTTTGAGAGAGTTCGGCCTAGAAGATAAGATCCGTGAGCTCATAAGTGTAGGTGCTTGGGAGGTATTCTTTCAAATTATAGAGCCTACCTACAGAGAGCTTACTCTGGAGTTTCTCAGCACTTTCTACTCAGAGAGGTACTTTGGCACTATCGATTTGGCTGACACAGTGCAGTTTCGTCTCGGGGGAGTCACTTATTCCATGAGCGTGACCCAACTCTCAGTGCACTTAGGACTTTATTCTGAAGAATTTGTGACTACTCCTGAGTATCATGATATGCTGATAGGATTGCCCCATGGGACCTAGGAGTGGCGCGTATGGGCTGATATTACTACCGGGCACACCTATGATCCCACCAAAAGTAAGACGTCTAACCTCAGAAGAATTGCCTGGCGAGTGATCCACTCCATCTTCAGTCACACCTTGAGTGGTCGGGGCACAGTCATGGGGTCATGAGCACTGCTGATGTCCTTTTCTTGTATAGCATGATTTAGAGAGTCCCTATTCATATTGGAGGTGCATTCGTACATTTCTTCTCGACGCAGGCATCAGATAGACGAGCTGCGAGTATTGCTTTCGATCCATATATCACTAGACTAGCCAGGCGGCTAGGAGTATTTGATCAACCTTATGGATCCCTCACTATAGTATCTCACATGACCCCCCTTCGAAAGGGCATTCTTCTAGCTATGGGGATCTATCCTGTACAGCAGCAGCCCCGTGAGGAAGAGCATGATATTCCAAGAGATGATGGCGATCATGATGCAGCTCCTGATATGGGTCCATCATCTTCTGTGGGGGGCAGAGTTTCATCCGATGCCTACTTCAGAGACATATTATCTGGTCAGCAGCAGATTCTGGCTGAGTTTCAGCTTATCTCTAAGCGTCAGACGAGGATTGAGGGTCTTTATGACAGGAGATCCAGACACATCGAGAGCATAGTCGAGCCCCTGTTCAAGCTTTTCCACCCTTCTTCCCCAGCTGATCCATACCCTCCTGCCCAGTAGCTTGGATTGTTTATTTTTCCTTTTTACTTATATATTTTGCTTTTTACTTATTTGTCCTTTCTATTTCTATTTCTCTTGGTCTGTACTTATATTGACTATGCACTTTCATTTCATTTTTATTATTTCTCTTCTATTTTCTTGCACTTTTAATATTCATGTCTGTAATAACTAATAGCATATTTTTTTCTCCGTATTGCATTTTCTTCTTTTAGATTACCAGTCTCCTCCTTCTCTCCTACTCTGTCTCTACTTCTGGATCTCTCTGAAGTCATGATCTATACTGGACAACCATACTCCATTGGTCAGGGAAGTTTCAGTCCCCCATCTATTCTCTATCTCTTTTCCATTTACTTTTCTATACATTGAGGATAATGTCCAATTTTAAGTGTGGGGGAGCAGCGTTTAGATTATTTTGCAATGTTTTGCACTTGAATATGCTTGATTGATTTAGAGTACTGAAATTTACTCCAAATTCAATGATATGTAAAATTTAAAAAATTTAAAAATTTTATAAAAAAATTTTTTTAAAAAAAATTAATTAGGACAATCTTTTGAATAAAGTGATATTAGTTCATGCTTTGCTCCTTTAATGATTATCTGGCAACTTAATAAGAGAAATCTAAAGCTTGAAGCTAAGAGTAATGAGCATAATTAATCCTCATGAGATTTGAGCCTTTGAGCAATTTTCACATTAGAAATTAAAGCTCATTTTTATATTCTTGAGGGATTATGTCATCGCTCTTGACTTTTTGTTCTAGAACTTACATTTGCTCTTTTTAAGGTTACATTTTATGTATTTTGCATGTCAAAAATGATGAGGCCATGTTTCTTTTCCCTTTTTATTTGTCTTGCTTATTTGAATCCTTTTCTTTGATATACCCTAAACCATTTTCAATTTTTCCCCTAGTTAGCCACTTTGAGCCTTGGACCCTCATTTCTAGCCTAGCCCATACTATGTACATCTAAAGCCACTGCTAAGTGAACTTGAACCTTAGAGTTTAAGGGAACTTAGACACATTTTATAAGTTTGGTTATCACTTAGAGGTCCTTACTTAGAGCTGCTAGTTGGATAAGTTGGTTTATAGCTTTGACTGTTGAAAAAAAATAAAAAAAATAAAAAAAATGGTGTTAAATAAATAATTTGCGAAGAAGAAAAGGAAGAAAAGTTTTTTGGGAAATAAATAAATAAGAAAAAGGGGAAGAAGAAAATGTTATGATCGTTGATATATATATATATGATTTAAAAAAAAAAGAAGGGAGAGAATGGGGGTTAAAGCAAGGTAATATACTAAGATGAGTAATGGAACTCGACAATGGTCAAACTCAAGACCAATGTGTCTTTTCCCTTCTCTGACTCTATCACTTTTCATCCCTTAATTTTCCTTTCCCCTATCCTCATCATTTTCCCTAATAAAGTCCTCTGATTTGCATGCATTTTACAATATAGTAGTGGAGATTAGAGTTTTTGCAAGCATATGGTAGCATTAAGTCCTGAGCTGATTGATTTGAGAGTATACACAAGCCTTATGCTGAGAGTTTGAGTAAACACTATACCTGTGAGACTGTTCTCTTTTGCTTTTATGCTGAGGATTGACTTATTTAGTTGCTTTATTTTCATTTAGTTGCTTGGAATGACTTGATCCTAATCTCTGCTTTGTTGAATGATTGTCTGATGTATATATAAAAAAAAAGAGAAAAGAATAAAAATTGGAATAGATTTTTTGTTCTCTTACTTCCTTACTCGAGGACGAGCAAGATTCAAGTGTGGGGGAATTGATAAATGCACAATTGTACTTAAATTTTATGTGTTTCATCACTGATTTACTTAGTATCTTGTGCAAAAATTGATTGAAAAGGATACTTAGATGCTCGATATTTTGTTTTCAGGTTTTGGAGTGACACGTTTGAGCATTAGAAAAGGATCCGGAGTCAAAACCGTGCGAATTGTGGAGAATCAAAGCAAAGTTGCTCACCTGGCAAAGAACACGGGGTATGGAAACCCCGTGTGGAGGGCCGTGTATCTTTCTGGATTGCTTCAAAGCTTCACTGAGCTGCTCAGAGAAGAATACGTGGGTAAACACGGGACATGTCATACCCCATGTACCATACTGCCCTTCACTTCGAACGTAAACACGGGGAGTGTCATACCCTGTGTATCATGCTACTCAACCTTCGCAGAAGAACACGGGGTAGAACACGGGACATGTCACACCCCGTGTACATTACCCATATAAGTATTGTGCGAAAAATCAGAAGGCGAAAGAGGGAGAATCAAAAATTAGAAAGGGGAGCTGTGAGTAGAAACCCTAGGAGAGACCCAAAGTCACCAAGGGCACCTACTAGCATTGGATTCAAGCAAAGGATTGAAGATTCAAGCAAGGAATTTGTAGAGCTTCATGATTTGTTTAATTTCCCTCTCTGTTTTCTGGTTTTCTACTAGTTTTGTAATGACTTCACACTAAACCCTTGTGCTCAGCTGGGGTGAACTTGTTCATGGATTTATGAAATTGATTTCTATATAATCTAGCTTGATTTACTGTTGATTTATGGTTTGATTATGCTATTTTGTACTTGAACAAACCAATACTTCTGGAATATTGGATTTGTATTAAGGATTAGTTGATTCTAGGTTGAAATGACTAATTAATTAATCGGACCTTACATGATCATTGGGAATATCAATTAGACTTAGGAATTAAGCTAATTGGATTCTTTTGCACAGGATGAAATGTCTAAGAATGGATTCTAAAGCAATGTTAATGCAACCTAGATGAGTGATTACTAGAGAAATTCTAGGTACTTAATCTTTTGGTTAGTAGCTAGTAGCCTTGTAATGAGGTATAGCTTATTTTTGGTAATCCAGCAATCTAAATTAACAGTAAACCAAGTTAGAGGATTATCTTCATTCCATAATGAAATGTACAAGGAACCCTAAGCTGAGTACGCTTCCATCTCAATTAAATTAAATCTTTTTGATAACTAAGCTTTGTTTTGCATTTTATCCTTAATTCACAATATCAATTGATATACCTAGATAATTTGCCTCGAAATTCAGTTAGTATTCAACATTCAATCCCTGTGGAGACGATATCTTTTATACTATAACTCGACTAAACCCGTGCACTTGTGGGATCATGTCAGTATATAATCATTTTTATTACTTGAGTACCTTACTAATAACAATCCAGTATTATTGGCCTAAATGCATAATAGGCTACTTGTAACTAATGCATATAGGACATTCCTTATCACATAAGAAAAACATTAGGCTTAGCAAATTTTATCCTTTTAGATTAACAAACATAGAAAGCATATCAACATGTTAAGCCTTTTTAGGTGCCATAAATGAGACAAGCTGAATACCTTTGTGACCTATTATATAGACCTCAAACATTTATATATGTATATATTGGTACTCATAGGCCTTTTATTTAAATTTTAATTTAATTATTTTTTCTCAACCAACATGTTTGCTTTATCACCAACTAGTAAAGTATCATTATTGCACAAAACTAGAATTATCAAAATGCCTGTGCTTATCATTAGACATTAATTTGCATTACTTTCCTTGAATTAGAGAAAAATTACAATCTCATCAAATTTGAGATATAACCATATAGATGGAAATCCTTTTTTTACCTTTTAAAAAACTATCTAGCTATTGCATATTATTTCTATTAAGTCACAACGTAGGAAGGCTATTTTGTTCTCAAATAAATATGACTCCTACCAAAATGAGCTACTTCATACCATAATGATTTATATTGAGTTTTAAGATGTTAGGAGAGAAAAAATTCTTTTACAGTTTATGATTTCCTACTAAATGTAATCCTCAACTATCAATCTAATTTTGAGTTCACAGTTTCATTTGACCATCCTTTTTAAAACTCAAAATTAGACATGTTTTTGATTGAATTGTTGCTTACAAGCACTTATACTTAATCCCATACTTATATTTTGCCACAATAAATCATTCCAAAAGGTCATAAACACTTTATCAGATATCCCAAAAAGGAGTTTCATAATTGTTCTACTTTACTAACATAGGACGATGAAACTAGTTTTGTCAATTAATGTAAATAGTGGGGTCACCATACTTTATCTCTAATTCCTACCTTTTTATTGGATCTGATAGCACCTACTATCCAAGAATATATTTTTAAATAGATCGATTAAAGTAAGGCCTAGAAATAGTTTTAGGGTTAGGTTTCAAAAAAATGAATTTTTGCAAAACACTAATATAACATATCAAAACATGTATTTAGAACAAATACGTCAAAAATAAATTTTACCTATCAAATTTTGACTTATAGAAAACAAGTTCTCCTAGTGATAACATTGTATTTCTAACATTTATTTCTAGTACAAAACAAATGACAAAGAAAACAACCATCTCTAATTCTAATGCACTTTTAGAAAATCAAAATTCCATTGGAAACAACTCTAGTGCATGCTAGGTTAGAAACTATTTCCTATGTCAACCTTTTAAGTTCTTAGACTTATTATACTTGATAAATTCCAAAATGTGCTCTTACACTTTATCAACTTCATTATAGATTGTTTTGTCAATCAATGAGAGATTATGACTTTTCACATTTAATTGAATTTCATGGATTTTCCACAATAGAAAGCAACAGAATCAAAGCATTCATAAGTTTAGGGATACTCTATTTGATAGTTCGGTTCATAATGATCAACAAATTGATTTGATTTGAGTAACCATTTTTTTTTGTTCCTCTTTTATCCCTGTACTTGGATTCATACCAATAATGGTTCTATTTCTAAGATTACCAGGTACAATTTTAAAATTCAGCCTTATTTATCGTAATCCATCCCATCTAGCATCTTTACAAAATTTTGTTGCATTGACATAAAAGTGAGAAAAACATCCCAATTACTTAATGCATGTCAATATCTTAATCATGATAATATTTTTCCTTACAAAATTAATCTATGCAGTCGTATACAATATCCTATTATAAAATCTAATACTGAAAGGCATCTAAGACTTTACAACATGATATAAGAGTTAAATGTTACATTTCTAAAACTTAATACTGGAAGGGTGTTTAAAAATACTAGGAATATAACATCTAACCCTATACTTATATTATCACCAACATACTATATCAATAATGTAATACTAAATGGTATTTAATATTTTAATATTATTAATCTATCAATTGCCTTGAAATAATTTTAAAATAAATTTTCCTTTCTAAAGGTTTGAACAAAATTCTATGCAATTAGTCCTATAAAGGTAGATACATACTTATACAAAATTTCATAACATAATATAAGTATATAATAATTCCTAGCAATAATAATTTAGAAGTTATTACATTATACAAATAATGTCTAAAATTGTTATAAAATTACTAAAGGTAGTTAACATCATAGGAATTACATAGGAAAATTTTAGGCTCAAAATGATTTTAAATAATTAATCAAATAAAATATGTATAAAAATTATCATAAAAATTTTTAATTTCAAAAAAACCTAGAAAAATATTCATTAAAGAGCACTTAAAAGTGGAGCATAATAGCATAAGTTTCACCATTGTTTGGTGGTTAAAAGGCTGTGTATATGCCACATGTGTCACCTAGGCATGTGAGGAAAGCTCTAATTCACTATACGTCATTTTCTTTACTCGAAAGCTGCACATAAGTTTTTTGATCTAATTTGCAACTTGGTTAAAAACATGTGCTTTTCATCCATTTTCCATGTATTTTTTGACAACATTTCAGTACTAAATCATTTTAAAATTGATTTGTCATCCAAACCAATCAAATTCAATCCTAAAATATTACAAGAAAAACTTCACAACATTTCTAGAATTTTTCTCACAAACTTGTGATTTTATTTTGATATTATGTACAAGTCCTTGCATTCAAAGGTTTTCTTTGCTACAAAACATGTCTTCAAATAATCAATATCCATTCTTTGATGATAAAATCTAATTAGTAGAGTTTTAAAAAATTTTCATCCAAAAATTGGAAAAATGCCTATTATTCTAAAACCAAACTCCTATTATCTTCAAATAGTTTTCTCTATAATTGAATACATTCTTCTATTATTCTTACAACATGGACTTTGATTTTGAAGTGAGATTATTTTTTTAGTGAATAAGCAAATTCATCCAAAAAGTTTAGATTGATACCATTATGTAAACTCAATAACATAAATACCTAGATTTAATGAAGTTCAATCTTCAATTTGATTCCTTTAATTTATTAATAATAGTCTCTTTATCCCTAGCCTCCCTTCAACAGGATTCCTAGGAAAATATCAATTAGATTTCATGAATTTTGAACTGCCTTTATCATAACCACCTTTTGCATTCTCTCTAAGAAAAAAAGATCAAATGTTGCATACTGATGGGACAATTAGACTAAGATAGTTACTAAAGTTGAGAGATCTCTTAAATAAACTAGGTTGGATTAGAAATCCTACCCATCATGGGATCCTTGCCTAATGAACTCATATTTGGACCACATATCATACATGCTCCAATTCTAATTGTTACTTTTATTTATAGTTTACATAACAAAATATAACATTAATTGCTATTTATGAATTAATGTGAGGCCCACATTAAAATTTCTAACAATCTTTCACTTGGATCGTTAATTTATGGATAATGACCATTTAAAAAGAATTAATGTTAAAATGATATTATTTTACCTATAAGTCTAATTAAGATCATAAGCATCTAACATCACTAAATATTATATTTGAAAAGATATTAATATTAAACAAGTTGAATGCTTACACCTTACCAAGCAAATAATTAAATATAACATGTATAATAGGATTTATATTATCTTAATGTGACTGAATGTAAACTCCCACACAATGGTCCCAGTATTTGCTAAAGATGCTTAATGAGAATTGGTATTCTCAATACATCAATGAGACATGATCTAAATGTCTCCATTTACAATAATGGGATAGGATTTGAACATCTCTATCCACATGCCAAAACTTAAATGTGCACAATATATGGCAAAGATATAAATATATCACTACAAGTATTTCATTTAAACATGTCATAGGGTTTCAATCAACTCATATTAACAAAATTCTCACTAACCTAAAACACCATAAAAGGATTAGGTAAATTATTCACATGATTATGCTTCTATATTTAACCCTAAACCTTTGGTTAGTGCATCTATAAGTGTATGATTCACGAAAAATAAGTAATACGTTTGTGTATTTTCTCTCTCACAAACAAGTACTTCAATTTGAAGTCTTTTACATAGGTAAATTGTCATTACTAAGAAAGAATTCTGTGGCTACAGTATTGTCATGACAAAAATTTAGTTAACATTGAAATACCCTTAACCTAACAATTTGATAAGGAATTTATTGTTAAAATCAAACTTTATAAAAAATAATATCCTAAATTAAATCATGTGAAAAGAATAATATTGAATATAGGAAAAAAATTATTGTTACTTGATGAATTTATTATGAAATGAATATGGAATTAGAATTTGTTGCAAGCCATAAACTATTTGTGATCGGTCTTGATCACAAATTCTGATAAGAATTTGCTACTCCTATTAACCTTAGATGAGAACTTAATTAAAGATACTTTTTAACACCAATAAGGAGTGTTCAGAATTAATAATAAGGTTTAAAAGTATCGATCCTTATTTATACTAATAATATTAGCGGGTCGACCTATCATTGAAAACTACCCCTTATTAGGATTTGCTACTCCTATTAACCTTAGATGAGAACTTGATTAAAGATACTTTTTAACCCCAATGGGGAGTGTTTAGAATCGATAATAAGGTTTAGAAGTATCAACCTTTATTTATACTAATAATATTAGCGGATCGACCCATCATTGAAAACTACCCTTTATTATATTAATTGGATTAGATTACCATTGAGCTTATACTATTCAGTTACTTTAATATTAGGCCAAACTTTTTTACATCTTATTTTATTATTAAATTAATAGTTCCATAATAGGAAATCTAAAAATATCCTACTTGGACCATGTAATTAAACAATAATGGCCACTTTAATAAGATGTAAAAGAAAACTATGACATCTTTACACCCATTAGTCTAAATTAAGATCATGAATGTCTAGTAATATAAAACTTAGTATCTAATAAGGATATCAATGAAAATATACACTATACACTTACACCTTATTGACCATATACAATATCTAATAAGGGTATACATAACAAGTTTATGTTTTATAAGATTTACATAATAAAAATAGTGATAATCATACGTAAATTTTTACATATTAGGTCGAAGTATCTACCAAAAATGATAAATGAGAATCATAATTTTTAATATAATATTAAGATAGAGTCTAAATAGTTTTATAAATATGTCATAACAAAAATGTGCATAATATATGGCAAAACATAAATATTTCATTACGAATATTTTATTTACATACATTTTGAGAAAACAATTTACATCATAGATCTCCCACTAACCTAAAACTTCAAAAAACTTAGCTAATTTCATATTAATTACATAATCATATTCTTGTGGTTAATGGATCTTTGAGCATAAGACTTGTGGAAATATGTTTAATACATGTGATATGCTTGCATGCTCTCTCTCATTCAAATTGTTAGTTTATATCAAAATACTTCGTATGAGTAGAACTTTTATTATTATGAGAAAAATTTATAGTAGCAGTATTATCACAATAAATGGTCAAAAGTCTAGTGATGCTCTCAATAATCTTAAAACCATCCATAAAGTTCCTTAACCATACAATAATGCAAGTAGCTTTGTAACATGAGACATATTATGCTTCCATAGTAAAGGTTGCTATTAATGACTACCTAACATTTTTCCACAATACAACTCCTTCTACCATTATAAATATGTATCCAGAAGTAGATTTGTAATCATCTAGATAACTAGCAAAATATGAATCCAAGCAGCCTGTAATTGTGATATCTCACAATTTCTTATAAGTCAGCATATAATCTTTTATACCTTATAGGTATCTCATAATTCTCTTTTTAGAAGTCTAATGTCTCTAACCAAGATTATTCAAATATCTTTCTAGTATACTAATAGTATAAGTTATATTAGAACATGTACGTACCTGAGCATACATTAGGTTATCGATAATCGATGCATATGGGACATTTTTTATTCTTTCTATTTCACTATCATTTTGCGGACATTAGGGCTTGGAGAAAATTTCTCCTTTTGAAATGGATGTGGAAACTTGAGAGTATGTTAACATGTTGAACCTATTCTATACCTTCTCAATGTAAGCTTGTTAAGACAAACCAAGCAAACCTTGGGATTTGTCATAATAGATCTTTATCCCCAAAACATAAAAGGTATTTCCAATATCTTATATATCAAAATGTTTAGTTAACATTTATTTTGTTTCTAGTAATAGGTTCGCATCATTGTTTGCAAGGAAAATGTCATGTAAAGTACCACAATAATAAAACTGTTCGTACTCATCAACATGTAAATACACTAGTCTACTATATTCTTAACCCAAGAGAAGTTATTAACTCATTAAACTTAAGGTATCACTATCTTCAAGCTTGTTTCAAACCATAAATGAACCTTTTAAGTTGACACACAAGGTGCTTCTTTCTCTTTTCTTAGAAACCATCTGATTGCTTCATATGAATAGTCTCTGTTAGATCTCCATTCAAGAAGGCTATCTTTACATCTATCTAATGTAGTTGTAAATCAAAATGAGCCAATAAAGCCATGACAACACAAAATGAGTTTTTGGTTAAAACTAGTGAATATTATCATTATATATAAATCAAATTAATCTTGAAATATTATCTTAATATTACATTAATCCTAACTTTTGTTTGAACATTAGGATAGTCCTATCATTAGTATTTCTATTAACGTGCTCAAGTTGTAGTTAAATCTACCAAAATTAATTATGAATGAATTAAAAATATAAAATATTGAGTTAAATTAGAAAATTAATTTTCAAGAGAAAGCATTATGCTTTGCTCTAACAAATAAAAAAACAAACCTTCAATATCTAATAGTGATAATTGCTTCAAAAAATTAACCAATGTACTAAACAATGAGCAAATTCCTAAAACAAAACAAGTATATGATGAAAGTGGGTTTGGTTTTAATTTCTTATAATATAATAAACTAATCCAAAAAATTGAGATTATAAGCAAGATGCCTTAAACCTTAATAATAGTAATAAATAGCATTAACCCTAAAAACAATATACCAAATGCCAAAATGAATTGCAATCCAAATAAACAATCGATGTTCAAATTGAAATTTACAATGAAGTCAAAATTGATTGTTTAAAGATTCCACGTTCAATGTTCAAAGATTCTTATTTATAAATGAGTGACACAAAAAATAAAAATCTTTGAAGCTAGAATTGAAAAAGCACCCATTAATTAAAAGTGAAAAAAAAAAGGTAATAGCCTTTAGAAATGATTCATACAATAATAAATTATGAAACACCTTGTTATTTAAGGTGGTGCTTCCCTTTTAGCTATAGCAATAAAGACAACAAATACATGTTGAGAGTGTTTGACTTCTTAGCAAGGGCTTATCCTTATTCAATCATAGTTCAAAGGACAATGGATCAAGAATTTTATTTTAGGTGTGTTTTCTTCTATATTTAGAAATAGAAATAAGGGATTTTGTTTTAATTCGGAGTTTTTATCAAAGATTTTGTTTTAGATGGAATTTATTTATTTTTAAAATGTATCAAATGGGAATTTGTAATCTCAAATACATTTTATTGTTGCCTTATATTCAAATAAGAATTTTTATTTTCTTATAAGCAAATCCACATAGGAATATGTAAGGCGACCTAATTAAAATAAGGTTAAATAAATTTTATTTCAAAAAAATAGTAATATTAATGATAAGATTAATTTGATGTCAATTAAATGGAATTAAATTAAATTGATATCATAATAAAAATAAGGACTGATGAATAAATTGGTTTTAGTTATGTGGTAGAAAAAAATTGAAGTTGAAGTCAATCATATTTATAAGTTAGGAAAAAATAGGAGTGTAAAAAGTTTTAATTATAAATTAGAAAAATAGAATTGAAATATATATTAAGTTTTATGCTACGAAGTAATAAGAATTGCAATTAATTGCATTTTAACCTACGTTAGAAAAATATGAAATGAAAACAATTTTAGTAACCCTTCTCGCCCAAACTTTAATCAGTTAATTGAAATCAGTTTAACGCACTTGATATTGGTCCTTGAGATTCCTTTAATGGTCAAGAAGAGAAATTAAAGAAGTCCCAGTTGATGAAACTGCCCAACATTAAACTTAAAGAAGACCATATCGATTGTAATTTTAATTATATTTTGTATTTTTTGATTAATAATTTTTTCATAAACTGAAGTATATATTTATGGAAATAAAATTATAATTTTGTATGACATTTATTTCCTTTTAATTAATTTCATTTTATACCCAATTTAATTTCTTATACTTTCAAATTTTTGCACGATAAAGTTGCTATGGAGAAAATCATAAGGAACGTTTGTAATAAAAAACTACAAAATTATTTTCAAAGATTTCCTACAGTTCTATTACGGTGAGAAATTTTTTTCCGAAAATAAAAATAAAAAGGACGCAAAATTGGAAAAATCTTCCAGATGTGTATGTCCCACAATTTGAAAATTTTTGAGAGACCAGCGAAAAAATCATTTCCTGCAGTAAATTAATTTTTTTTTGTGACTTTTGCTGCAGGAAAATTATTATTGGGTGGTTGTAACCGTATCTTTCACCTTTTAAAAGGTTTAAAACTCAGGATATTTATCAATCAACTAATACAACATGTGTAAAAAAAGATAGCCAAAGTAATATTTTAGAAGTTCACATGAATATGGTAAAATTGTAGTACCCCCTCATAAAATTTGAATAGAACAGTTGTTAAAGAATGGGTTAGAAAAAGTGTTAAATCAGCTTCCTCCGAAAGCCATTAACTATGGCATATTAGTAAATCTTTTGACTAGTGTATCTGCTGCGTGGTAATTGAATGAAAACAAGTGAAAAAGGTTTATTTAGTAAGTATTATAAAATAAATGTTTTATTTTATAATAAAAATGATGGAATTAATATTTTAATACTTTTACCCTTCATATTTTTATTTCAACCTTATTCTTCATCAATAAATAATAAAATAATATTTTTAATTAAATATTTTATTAATTATATTATTAATAATAAAATTTAAAATAAAATATTTTTGTTCTTTATAAGATTTGGTAAATTAAATTTTTGTGTTTTATTGCATAAAATCTATATTAATTATAATTTTAATAATTAAATTTAAAATAATTTTTTTAATTATTGATTGTCTGATATATTTTTATTAAATGCATATTATTATTTTACTATTTAATATACATATCTCTGCTTAAATTATACATATATTTGGCTATAAAGAAACTAAAATAATGATAATATCATTGCATATATATAAATATAGTTTCAATTTTATAACTTTTTATTTTTAAAAATATTATTATCATTAACACATTTTTTATTTCATTCTTGTAATATTTGTTGTATCAAATATAGTTTGAAATTAAGTGTTATTTATGGTGTTTATTGAAAAGCATGAATTCCAAAATGCAAGGGAAGTGGCTTAAGTTGATAAGCTCATATGTAAAGAAAATATGACCCATTAAAATTATAGAAAATGGCAAAACTTCCCCTATCATATGAATGTAATACGAACTCCTCCACATTTATTTGTTAATTGAACAAATCATCTTTGTTGGATCCTATTCATTATTAAAGGGAGTGAGCAGTGTTCGGTTGTGTGAAACTTAAGACAAATTTAGCATTTTTATTCTTACGCAAGATTTTATGTAGATACAAAATGCTATTACATAAATTAAAGATAATAATTATAATATCCTTTATTTTTCCAAAATTTTAAGTATTCATAAATTAAATAATTATTATCTACTATGTAAAATTAGTTCACATGATTTAATAGATAAAAGTTAAAAAAATAATAAACTTAAAAGGAACCAAGGACCTTTTTGTATCATAAAAATAAGGATTTAAATTTAATTCATTATCAATGTAAATTAATTTTATTCTATTATCTAATTATATGTTGTTATATTAATAAAAATTTATTAAAATTCTTTTATTATAGTTGAAAATTCTTAATTATTTTATTTTTAATGATATATCTTTTTCTTATTTATTGACACTATAAAATATTTACATTAATAGTGAATTGAATTTAAACTCTAAAAATAAATATAGGTAAAATCTTACTAAAAATTCCCTAATAAATAAAACATAAGAAAGATAAATGATTATAAATATTGTAATGAAAATTTGGAGTATTTTACACATAAATTTGTAAAATCTAAGTACTTATAAATTAAGATAATAAGAATAAAATAAGAAAGGGCATCATTTAAGGCAGATATACAATATATAAAAAAATAATATTTTACATATATTCAATTCAAACCCATATATTATAAGAATCTTGACTATAATTTTTTTTGTTATTAGTGATACAATATAATTAAATATTATTTTAAAATCATTCTTACAATCAAAGCTATTTTTCATTTTGAATCAATGAATATTTATGAAAATTTTTTTTTCTACTCTGCACAATCTGCACATACTTTTATTGGTATGAATTGATGAATATTGAGATTAGATGTATCAAAAATTTCAAATGTAATGCTATATGTATCAAAAATAAATTTCAAAATTAAATTTCAAATATAAATTAAGAGTTATCTTAAATAATGAATAATAAGATAGATTTTTAAAATATAATTTAATAAATATAAAAAATTTGAGATTAAATTCTTAATTTCATTTTAAGACCTATAACATTTTTGTTTTAATAAAAATTAAACCTAATTTTAAAGTAGATATTGACAGATTCTTCCCACCCTCAAATATAGAGTGTTAAATTAGAGCAGGATAAAATGAAAAAAACATTATTACTGCCCTCATTTTTTTGAATAAACTTAATTTTAGGAGTGATGGATTATAATTTGTTAATATTAAAAATTAATTAATAAGTAAAGTTATCAAATATTTATTTAAATAGTAGGGGTAATATTTAAAAAAAGATGATAAATATAATTTTATTTTTTTAAAATAATAAAAAAAATAAGAATAATTTTTTTATAATGATATAGTTTCAAAATTAATCATGAGCCATCTTGACACAATATTAAATTTATATATTGAACAACACCATTCTATACATATATATATGTACATGGAACAAAAGTTGTGATTTGTGAGCTAAGATGTAATTCTTATCTTCCAAATGCCCTCATTTCTAATTTGTCACCACTCATCTATAATTTAATGGTTTAGATCTTCTACCTTGTAATTAATGGCTTCTATTATACCACACTACCATGGGGTTTAGAGCCTAGGGGTACCATAGAATCCACATTGGTTTTGGTTACAGAAATTTATCCCATCTTTAAGAAAGTTGAATCCTCTTGAACTAAAAGAAGTTGAAATTTTTATTTCTTTACATACAGAAACTTTGCATCTTCTATTTTTTTCATGAGAGGTTTGAAAATTTGAAAACTCTTGTGTTGGATGCACTTATCGCTTTTTCCTTATAGATATCTTTTATCTTCTATATTGAATGAATCACGTGATATGCATTTATTTTTTTCTTTTGATGGAATAAGGTGTGTATCATTAATTTTTCTCTCTGTGATTGTTAATTTGGAGCTTTGCTGAAATCTTGTCGAATTTTCTGTCAAAATTTATCAATTTTGGCTTTAAAAAAATCAGTAAAATTTTGATGATTATTTAATTGCATGGTTTAGGGTTATAATTCTTAAATTCATCATCCTCAAGTTAAAGGAAGTTGCGTACAATATCCCCCTCATTTCATATATTCTGATTCTGATGATTGATTGATTCCTATAAAAACGTACTGTACCCAGTCATGATAGTAGACTTCGGTATCTTCTCTGGTCATGAATGGAAATTTCGCCACCCTTTTGTAACTTTTGCTTGACCAAAATGAAGTCTCTAGAGCTAGTCTTCCTAAATAGTATTTTTGTATGATAAATGATTAAAAAAAAAAAAAACAAAATCTACCTACCATAAGAAAACATCTGCACATTTTTTTTCTTCTCAATTCTCTATTACGTTAAAGAGAGGTAAACATAAAATTCTAACATGCAGTAAAAAAAACTTATATTCTAATTTATGCTTTCTGAAGGATCTACAATTGCTTTGTTCACCCAATCTAAGTAGAAAAGTGTGCTTTAACGAGGTATTGCATCAAACTTTATATGAAGGGGTTCACAAATAATTTTTAAGAATAGTGCCTTTGCACCCCAGAATTCAAAATATTCAACCATTTTAAAGATTATACAGTTAGTTACATAAAACATGGAAATGCTAACACTTATTAATTTGATGTACTCCTAACTTGTGAGAGTGAGGTAAAATTATTTTTAATAGTAGAAGTGATAAAATCATGAAATTCACATATAAAAAGGGGGAAATGAAGCAAAAATTCAAATGAAGAAAAATCTATTTGTAAATTATTGGATATTATCTAAATCAGATATTTCCAAACTACAATTGAGAAAAAATGTAATTATTAATGTCAAATTTGTTTGCAATCTTGCAATTTCCTATTGTTATAGAGATTAAAATGCTTGATTTTTGGCTTAATTTTATATATCTATAAAAAATCATTAAACTTACATTTGGGCATTAGAAATGATGATGATGATGATAAGTTACATTTGGGAGAATTATTTGAGAGAGATAATTTCTAATGGACCCATTTAAAGACCATATATGAAACATGGTCCCACCTCATGAAATAAGGCAAAATGACTCTTGAATAATTTCTAATAGGCCCATTTAAAAATCATTTAAACTCAATCCAATTTTTCATGAAATAAAGTCAAGTAATTCTTAAATAATTATCAACAAAAATAACAAAGTACCGACAACCTAGTTTAGCCACAATTGGACATAGAGTCCAAATATCAAAGTGTACTAACTTTAAAAAAGGATGCAACACATTTATTAACTCTAGGAATATAAAATGGTTGATGTTGCTTAACAAACTAACATGACATATAATTAAAATGCGAAGCAAAACTTACACTAGGAAATAATTTCTTTAAAGATACTAAGGAAGGATGACCCAAATGGCCATGCAATCAACATAAAGTAATGGTAGCAATAGTAGTAATAGGTCAAGAAACTTTTTCATCAAGCATGTATAGGCCACCATATTTATATCCTTTATCAAAAATCTTCTTTGTCAAAAGATCATGAAATCATAAATATTCAATATGTTCATTTTCAAACATGTTTGTAATAAACCATTACCCTTCTATATTTGACTTTTGATCAATAATTTTTCACCAATCGAAAGCAAATCCATAGGCATGATAGAAAAACATTTGCTATCATCATTGTGCATAGTTCTCACACTTGAATCAAAGGAATTTTCCATTATAACCCTGAAAAAAATTGAAAAATAACACTAAAATTTGCAAAAAAGTTCAAAAAATTACAATTAAAGTGCCTAAATCATTAACCCAATCACATATAAAGGGTTTGAATCTGCCTAGAAGATTGCTAGAGAGAGCAAAATGTTAGAAGAAAGCACACGTGTTGTCAAACGCTGAAGAAGTTGACTATGCATGCTAAGCATGCGCCTTTGTAGATGTCATGTGTGTTGCTTATGCACTAGTGTAGTGAAGTTGCCGGTCACCAATCTACAACACCATCAACCTAAATCTGAAAATCCTCTCAAATCACCATTTAATTAAACCAAATAACAGCTCCTTCATCTTGCAACATTGCACACTCTTTGCAATAAAATAAAGCTAAATCTAGGTTTTATAATCTAGCAACTCTAAGTTGCTATTATCTTCTTAGTGACTTAGTCACACATCAAAAAACTGAAAAAGAAAAAAAAAGGGAGGAGAAGAAGAAAAAGTTATTTTTTTTTATTTAAGCAGGAAAGAGATACCAAGATAGAGGTTTTGATGTCATATTAAGAGAGATTAATTCTTGAAGTCATACTTAACAATGAAATGAGCATTTCTATTTATAATGGAATATAGATTATAATAGGGTTAAACTCATCTAGGCCTATAAATCCAGACCTTATACTAATCATCTACTAATAAGCATGGTAAATAAGCTTGGTAGATTGAACTGAGCTAAGGCTCTCATGGGTTGGGCCCATTCAGGTTCAATTCACTAAAGCTTGCATTTTAACTGCACTTATTTTGGTTGATCCAGTTTACATAAAAGCCTGCAAAATTTGTGAGATTTATTTTATAAATAGGCTTAGCCCGTACGCTAATTTGTGGCCTATGTGAATTTAGTCCACACTAATTAAGCTCATTTAGGCCTACTTTTTTTAGCCTATTTTAGGAAAGCCCAATCCACAAAAAGCTTGTGGACTTGTTCTCCAGGCCTATAGGTTGTAGGCCCATTAAGTACTCTTATATACTAATATAAACATCTATTATGTTGATGTGTTCCTAACTTGTGAGAGTGAAGTAAAGCTATTTTTAATAAATGAAGTGATAAAATCTTAAAATTTATATAAAAAGGGGGATAAAGCGAAAATACAAAAAAATAAAAAGAAAAATCTATTTGAAGATTATCAAATATTATTTGCATTAGATATTCTCAAACTCCGATCAAGAAAAAAGTAATTATTAATGGTCAAATTTGTTCGCAATCTTGTAATTTCCTGTTGATATAGGAATTAAAGAGCTTGGTTGTTGGCTTAGTTTTATATATCTATAAAAAAAAAATCATTAAAGTTACATTTGGGCTCTAGAACAAATAATGATAATAATAAAGTTACATCTGGAAGAATTATTTGAGAGAAATAATTTCTAACGGTCCCATTTAAACACCATTTACGAAACATGGTCCCACCTCACTATGCAAGTGTGGAATTCACCTAAAATATGACCTAAGGCATAACGACCCAGTTACGTATTACATGATGTCACCACACGCATTAGCTCCTTATAAAAGCCCACCACTCTTCCTTAATTTTCCAACCACACAAACTAGAAACCATAGAGAGCCATAAGATGTCTCTAACATACTCTCTAACGTTGGTCCTTGCTGTGACACTGTTTCTCACAGCAACGTCCCTTGCCGATAATCAAAATCACCAGCCATCAGCCGCATTCACATTACAGAATGAGCTTAGCAAGTCGGAACCACCCAAGAAAGGTGGCGGTCGTAGTGGCATAGGGGAAGTCAGAAGCCGGAGGGCTGGAGGTGGTCATCATGGCCAACTTCATGTTAATGAGGAGGCTGTGGACAAGAAGGCTATACATAAACCTGTTCGACCAAATGACCCTCATGTTAATGAGAAAGCAGTCAATAAGCCCATAGGGCCCGGTAACCCACATGATACTCGCTTTAATGCGGAGTTCGCCTACAAACCCGAAAGCAAGCCTAAAGCCGGTAACCCTGGTCACACTAATGGTTTTGTGGAGGAGGCGCCCAAAGACGGAAACAAGCGCGGTGGTCATCACGTTAACGTGGAGACAGCGAAAGAGAAGCCTGAGCCAAACAAGCCACGCACTGGCAATTGAGAACTCCGATAGAGCTTAGTCGTTGTGATGGGCATACGCATCATATATAAATATTTCTGAAATAAGAGGAGCAACTCATATCATCCCTTCATGAGTGATGCATGAATTGCTCTCCATGTGGCTGCTTCTATGTATTTAAGTATGTTTCCCATATGAAATATCTCTTGCCCGTCCCTTTAATGTCCTACAATGTTCTAAATTGCAATCTGCAACTGCAATATTATATATTGAATGCCAAAACTCTAATTTTCCATAGTTTTATACTGTAATATTCACTTTCTTTATATATATATATATATAATTTTACTAATCGCAATAAAACTGTACAGTAACCACAACTCAAAACCATAATTGTTTTTCTAGTTCATAGTTTTAAGTTGCATTCCAAATATCATCATCCCAATTATTATTATTATTATTATGTTAGGCTCTAAAACTTCCATTTGTTTCACTAGGTACTTTTCTATATCTATCTTTAGCTTTACTACTTACAACTAGTATCAAAATTGTAATTCTAGACCTTGATTGCACATATAACAACTCTTGAGCTTGCCTCAAGTTGAGTCTGGATTTTTATGTTTTCAAGTATACATGTATTAAGAGGGAACAGATTTCAAACCTAGGCTGAGATGAAATTAGTGCAAAGAAATTTGGCTCAACTTGAAGAAAAATTATAAAACGTAAAGCTCAATTGCATTACGGGAAAAAAATGAATGAAGCAGATTGTAACGAACGCAAAGCTTAGTCCAAACTTGATTGAAGTTCCATAGTAAGAGATCTAATTAAGCAATTATGTTACATAACAGACATGATGCATGCGGAAACATTTTAGATGATAGTGTGCTTTCCCTCGAATAAACTTAGGTGAATGAAAACTGATGAAACATTGATGGCAAAAAAGTATAAATCTATAATTTTGGACAAATTGTTCAAATTCATTAGTTTTAGACTAAATCTAATGAGTTACGGCTAATTATTTATGGCTTTTAGTTGACTTTAAATTAAGCTCTCATAAATTACAGTCTTCCTAAATAAAATTAAAATTTGTTATTCATGGAAACCGTAAAGTTCCATTTTACTCGTTTTAAGACTAGGACAACTGAAACTATAAAAATAATCTTTACGTATGAAGCATCTTATGATGCATATGCATGGTGTAGGAAATTAACTTTTTTTTCAAAATTAAAATTCAATAAAAAGAGAATTATGATTTTGGTAAGTTTTGAAATTGTTAAAATAAATTATGACAAAAAAACATAATAACTATCTCAAATATTGCTTTTACTTAAAATGGATTCTCTGTAGCTAGTCTTCCTAATTAAATAGGATCCAAAATATATTTAAATGTTATAGAAGAATAAAGTGCCTGTATTTTTAAGAGATGGTGATGCCACTTATTCCCAATGTTAAAATATTAAAAAATTGCTTTATTTCCAACAAAAATGGCTTCAGAATTTTGAGTCTGAACTCGTTGAAAAGTAAAATACACCAAAATCAATGCATTTTACATTGAACTAGCATCATATTGGAGTAAACATACTTTTATATCTTTATAAGATAAGATTAAGACGCATGAATAAAAAAGTGAACTTCAAGTTATTGATTAACCACTAAAGTTTGTGCGGCTTTTGGAAATCAGCTGATCTGTTAAGATAAAGCGAGAAATTGAAAAGCAAGCACACTATTATAAGATCTACCTACCATGTGTGAAGTTTTCTTCACTAATTTTTTCGAAATGCTCACATTTTTGTGTCTTTGCCTCCATTCTTGATAAAGGGTCGCTATTTTCAGTCAACAATTCTATTGTTTGTACCGAACATAGTTAAAATATCAGATTTAAAAATGAACTTTATAGTTTTCTTCGTTCAGTACTATCTTCGTTTCCTATTATTCAAAATTTGAGGTTTATTTCTGCTTTTTTTTTTATTTTTCACAAAGTCTGCAAACTCTAGCATTCTCAATTTCATATATTCAGAGTTAATAGGTGTGTTTTGTTTGTAAGGAATTTGGATAGAATTTATTGGAGATTTTATGTTCGAATCTTCTCGTCATCGTGTATTTCAAGCCAGTGGGTTCATGTGATTTATTGATGAGGAACTTGAGTAGAATATATCTCAAGCCACTTGGTGCATGGGGTATATTATAAAGGAGTTAAGTAGAATGCTGCTAAAAATTTTATGTTGAAAATTTTCGCTATTAATGGGGGGAAAAAGGAGTCTGATATATCCCCAAGCCACTTGTTGTGTAAGGTTTATTGGTAAGGGAATTAGATAGAATACTGTTGAAAATTTTATGTTTGATTAATTTTACTTGATTTACAATACACTTCTATATGTGATACAAATACGGGTACGATATATGTGTTGAATAAAATTTTGATTTGTGAAGGTAGGTTTAGTTGATACATTAAGTTGGTTATGTGATAAAAGTAAAAATACTAATCAATTCATTTTGATACATACATACATATATATATATATATATATACATGCATGCACACATAATCCTTACTTCATTTTTTATATTCAATTCTATTTAGTCATTGTGGACATTTTGATTGGATTAGGCATTGTCTTCTTTTCTCGCTTCGTTACTACAATGAGTAGAGGCTAGTTATTGTGATGTCTTTTTAACATTTTTCATTTGTTGGTGAATTGTCTCCAAAATTTTGATAAATTGCTTATTAGTTGGAGTTGTTATTATAGTAGAGATCACTTGGGATTTATTTTGTAGAAATTGACTCATTCTAGCCTTAACATTTTTATGGAAATACTGATGCTCCTAGAACAATTTCATGATTTTGTCTTGTGGGCTTTGTGAACTTGATTATAAGCATCCTACCATTTAGTTGCTCCTATTCTTTGGAGGAAAAGGAACTTGGAGCATTGAGATTTCCAACAATAACACAAGGGCAAACCAATTTTTGAATAAAATTGTAACATCATGGAATTTTTTTTAAAATTTTAAGTTGTCAAAATAGGATTTGAGCATATCCCATCTTTCTTTAACTAAAGGAAGAAAGTTTTATAGACATGGCCTATACCTTTTCGATGATTTGCAAAACTAGTGATGAAGTTTGTGCTTGGTATTTTGGTTAAAAAAGAATAACCAAGTATGTTTGCAAAATTTATTTTGAAAAAAAAAATCACATTGTACAAGGCATCTTGGTAATCCCAATACTTATAACTAATTGGGTTGTAATTTTCAAGAAATTTCTTTGGTTGAGTTAGAGATAGACTTTCTTTTGCCAAAGTAATGACCTTTTGAACATGGATAGTTGGATAAGTTACAATTGTTGGATCATTTCTATGGAGGCAATTATTTATTTTTATAGATCTAGATTCTACCAATATTAACTCATAAAATATTCGATTATGAGTAAGAGAAGTTAGCTGATAATGCTAACCTTTGGGGAAGATTTTTGGGTAGATTGCATTTGGATCTTCATTCCATACCTCAAGTTCAATTTGGGCTATGTTTTTAACATAGGATAATGAAATTTAGGAAGTCACATTCCTTTTTAGTTTAGGGTTTAGGTTGGCTAAAACCTTGGAGGATAACCCTACTTTGGTTATTTGGTTGGCTTGTGGGATAACAAGTTATTAAAGTTGTGATTTGTTGAGGATTAGATGTTTATCTTCATCCTTTTCAACCATACCAACCCAATATTTCTTAGAAAGTGCTATGGCAATTTGGGTATTTACTAGAAGAGCTTGCAAAGTTTTAATTGGAAAGTAATAATCATTTAGGATTTGGTGTTTAACCATAGACTTAGGTGGATTTGAAGAAGTAACAATTTCTTTACCATTCTTGTTTTAGGAATTTGATGGAGAATTAAAGTCTAAAAGCAAACTTGATTATTTTCCTTCTTTTTTCTTAGCATACATAAGAAAAATTAGGAAAAGAATTTGAAGAACTTTTGATTAGTTGAATTTCAATATAAAAAATGTTGAAAATAGTTTACCATCTAGCAAATTTTCATTTTGATGCAATGTTCACAACATTAGTTTATAAAACATCTTTTGCATATTTGCAACCAATCTGTATCGTAAAATTTTGATTTCATAAATTGCTTTGAAATTTTTGCACATATGAAAAAATTGGTAGAATTTCCTTTTTGAGGTTGAACCATTTTGTTGTGCATTATTCCAATGTTTCAAAGTGAATGCAACTACTTGTTCTTTCCTATTTTTAATTTGTTTAGGAATATCACCATATCTTATAATTTGATGCATTAGTTTCGACAATTTTTTATGTAGTTAGGTTATTAATATGTAGGCATGGGAGACTCTTGACTTAGTACTTAATTTTTCTAAAAATATTTTGTCCAAAGGGGAGGATTATTCCTTAAATGATCTTGAAGAAGTTTGATCAAATTGGATATTTTAAGGAAAGAAATTAGAAATATAATTTAAACATCCCAAAAATCTTTGTAATTGATTTTTGTCAATAACTTGATTAAAAAATTTATCAACAAATTGAATTTCTCTTTTAATTAGGGTAATAGTTCCTTTGGAAAATATGATGACTAAGAAATCTTACTTCGGTTTGAAACAAAAAGATTTTTATTTATGAAGTAGCTAAACTGTGTTTTTAGGTGATATCAAAGAAAACATTTTGATGTTTAAAATGTTGGTCTATATTTTTAGAAAATATCTAAATATCATCAATATAAACAATGATAAACTTTATAAAGGGCTATGAATATCATTTATAATCCTTTGAAATTCCTAAGGTGTATTCTTTAAGTCAAAAGGCATTACATTCCATTCAAATTGTTTGAATGAAATTGTAAATGCTATTTGCACCTATCCTTAAGTTTTATTTGGATTTGCCAAAAACTAGGTTTCCTATCAAATTTTTAAAATATTTTTGCAGAGTGCAATCAATTTAAAAGATCTTTTTTATTTGGGATTAGATACTTTATCCATTGGAGAGTTTTATTTAGAGGTTTATAATTGATTACAAGCCTTAGAGCATCTCGCTTTATTTTAGCACTTTTATTGGCATTGAATGTTAAACATGACTAAGGACTTTTGGTTTTCCTAATGATCCCTTTTTCAAGGAGGTCATTTATTTCCTTTTGGCAATGTTTCAAAAGTTTTTGATTTATTTGGATTGGCCTAACTTTGTTAGGAATCTAATTTTCTAAATTTTTATCATATGTTATTTTCTTTTCCAGAAAGCATTTAGGAGGTTAAAATAGATTTAGTTATCTATCCTATTTTCTAAGAATTTGATGTTTGATTGAATAATTGGAGTAGTCATTTGCCATTCAACATTTCTAAAGGAGATTTCCTTAAAGAGGTAGCTAATTTGATTTTCTTTACATTTAACTAGATTGAGTTCTTTAAAGATAGGTTCCTTTATAAAGTGGAAAACTATCTTTTCTTCCAGAACTTTTATTGTTATTATTGTTATTCCTTCATTAGATACCTTATATAGTGTTAAGGCATTGATAAAAGGTGATCCAAGGATAACTCTATTGGATAAATTTTTCACTAGTAGGAAAGACTGCTTGATTTTATAGGATGAGTTGACTATTTCTATGTCTAATAGTTTGTAAGTAATTTGGAGAAAAAACTATTAGTAGATCTAAGGTGCCTTTTGATTTTTTTTCCAAAGAATTTAATAAGTATTAGACCTTCTTATATGTAGTTTAAATTAACACTTATATTAAAAAGGGCTATAGTTTCTATATCCCAATCCTTCATAGCTAATTTGATGAGAATATAATATTTTTTGATGGGTGTCTTAAAGATGAATCTTAATAACTTATCCTCATTGTCCTCCTTTTTGAATTTCTTTTTAGCAGGATCTTCTTAAGGGTTGGAGAAAACTAAACTATGAAGTTCTTGTTGTTCCTTAATTTCTTTACTTTTTATTTTGAGGAGATTTATTTTAGATGATAAATCCTATAAAGTTATAGGTTTATTATTTTCTAGCTTGAATATTTCCAAAACATCTTTGGAGTTATACCCATATACTACAAGAGGTTTATAAGAAAATGAGGGTTTGTTTAAGGCTTATTTGAATTTCTGGAGATAATCTTTCTTTTATTCATTACCATATAGATTTTTAATAACCTCCAAAAGAATATCTTGTTTTTTAGTAAAAGTATTTATTGCTTTTTTTTATGATGATTCCTTTTTTCTAAATAAGTTTCATAGTTATGTTGCTTCTTGAACTAGATCAACTTCTACTAAAAACCCTTTTTATTTAGAGGAATCTTTATCAAGTATAATGTTCTTATTGAGTTCAAGATTCCTAATTTTTCCTATTTAGTTTATAGTATTTGGCCATATGTCTTGACTTGTTGTACTTAAAACAAACTATTTAAATGTCTTGATTTAGTGGAAGAGTATACCAAGGTTTTTTTTTCCGCCCAACAATATTGCTTCCTATGAGGTTTTGAGTAAGCTAGTTACTTAGGCTTAACTTGCTACTTAGATCTAAGCTTATGTTTTGGTTTGAATGTTTTTACAAAAATGAACCTAAACTTTTTGTAAAAAGTTCTTGACTTTTTATAGATTTAAGATTTTTCTTTAGCTAATTGCTTTTGAATTTTGTCATCTTGATAGATTTTGAAGGCAACATTTTGATCATAACTTACTAATTGTCCATAAGTAAGCTATTCATAAAAGATTACCCTATTGAACTAATTTCTAGTTTTCTCTCTAGCTTTATCTCTTATAGATCTAGGAAGACTTGCAAGGAATTTTTCCTTCCAAAAGGGTTGGTTACTATCAGGCCTAAAATAGTAACCATAAGGCTTTGCACTTTAGGTTTGATAAAAGTTCAACTGATCTCTCTTTCCATAAGTTGGCATCTTCTATGAAGTGTTTGGTGATGGTACAAATCAAGGTATTTTTGGCATCAAGAATCAATAGTCCATCAAGTATTATTGTTACTAATTTTTAAAGGTTAACCTTGATGAATTCTAAAATTTAGACTTCTCAATTTCAATGAGATGTTTATCTCACCATCCTTTAAGTTGGCTTGTAAAACTTACAGTTACAATGTGAAAAACTTCAGACTCATTACTTCTATAAGTTGCTTGATAGCTCTACTATTTGATGAAGAGTATTTAGGATTTTATATTCAAATTTAGCGTCTAAGTTTTATTCATAGATGTTATTCCTCTTCTAAGAATTCTAAATAATTTGGGATTTTTCTTCTATAGTTTGATTATGAAAGGTACCTTTGGAGTAGTATAAATTTTGAGGTACTCTCTAGTTAGCTTGTCTCTTCCATTTTTGGTCCTTAACAATCTTCTGAAGATATTTCAAAAGCTCTATTTAAGGCATGAATTTTACTAGTGATAGATGTAGTATTAAAGAACACTCATTTGTTTCTAGGATGACTATATTTTCTAGTTTCTTATTTGGATCTTGAATCAATTTCTCTCTTCTAGCTATTTTTGACTTTGAAATAAGCTTATTTTTTTTGGCTTAAGAATTTGGTAAGCTTTGAATAAAGGTTGTTTTATTATTTTGTTGTTAATAGAAAAGTATCTTATTGAACTCCTAAAATTTGCTTTCCTAAGGTTAAGAGGTATTGGTTGGTGTACTTATTTTTTTCCATCAAAGACAACATGTTATTAGAGGAAACTTTGTCATCCTTTTTATCCCTAAGTTAAAAAGGAGTTATAACAAAGGGCCCTTTAGGATCAGAGAATTTTATTTTGAGAGATTTGTTAGGAGGTAATTTTGACATGAACTTTTCTTCTTTTGGTAGTAACCTACTCTTGCATGATCTTATAAATCACACTAATGGTTTTATTAAAAGGAGAGTCCATATGGTTGGTTTTAGCATATGACTTAAATCATTCAAAGAAAAGAATATTTGTTTCATGTTTGTTCATAAATTCATAATAAAGATTTTAAATATTTGACCTAATATTCCCTTTAATATTTTCAAAGAAACCAAGTCCTCTAGGGAGTGGGTTTGTCTAAATAGACCTCCTTCCTTAGAAGCATCTTATTGATTTGGAAAATCATTGCAAAAACATTTAGGTCATAACTCATTTAGGTTCTCGATCATCATTTTGCATTCGGAAGCAAGTTAGAGAATTGATAGATTTTACAGAATATATATCATATTCTTCATCTTTCCCTTTTTCTTTTTGAATGGATTAATCATACATTGCTTTAAGTACTCAAACAAAGTTATTTAGACTAGTGATGTTAACATTTATTGTTAAAGGTGAAGTTGAGATCATTGAAAAGGAATTTCTAGGTTTTTCTAAACCTTTTCTAAAGTAATTTCATTCCAAGATACAAGAACATGACTTCTTAGGTTTGACATCACTCACATTTTCTAGATTATTTGATTTTGAGGAGGATTCTATGATTTTAGGTGCATCTTTCCTAAGATAACTCCTATCAAAGGACATTTCTACTCTACCAGAAAGGTATTGCTCATATTTGGAAATCGAGGGAGCCTTATGTTCTACTTGGGGCATTTATTTTTCAAATCCCTAATTTTTCAGCTAATCTAAGATATCTCAAAGGACTACTATCAGGACTAATAGATTTACTTTGATTACACCTATTAATTAGAAAGTAGTATGTCCCTTTTCATTAGGGATGCATAAGCAACCTTAAAAGTGAAAAATTGGTATAATTTGTAGTGAATCCTATAGATTAGTACTACTAGTATAGATCTTTCTTTCATGTCATAGCCACAAAGTGTAATGTCCTAAATTTTTAATTTTATCATTTGAATCTCTAAATTCTAAAGTCGTAGAAATGAAGAGCACATTTGAATTAGCTTGGTAGGTGAATTTTAAGTTGAAAGGAATTAAGTGTAAGTGTAATAAAAAATTTGAAGGAAAAAGGGTAGTAGGAAAAAAATTAATTTCTCCAAACAGTATAGATGATTAGAGGAAGTTAGAAAATCCTAAAAATGGGAGTTGTCTAAGTCTGACAATATAAGAAATTTTAAATAGACAGAAACCCTATGGATCAAATTGCAAAAATACAAAATCGGATGGAAGTTAAAGTGTGAATAACCAAGAATTTAGGATCTAATATGAATAACTAAGAATTTGGGGTCTAGTATGTAATTCCATAAAGTATGACCAATAGACACATGACAAGTGTCATTATTAGAAGAAAATGGCAAGAATAGCCTTACTAATTGATGAAAAAGGACTAAAATACCCTTAGAAATTCTAAAAATAACTAAAATACCCTTGAAGTTTCATGAAAACTCTTTCTTCTTCTCCATTTCTCCTTGAAGCCGTGGATGACTCTATGAAAATAGCTTGGAGCTTGTGAGTGAGAGAAAGAAGAGAGAGAAAATTTCTCTTAACTTTTTCACCCAAAAATAGTGAGAATTAAGCTTAGGTATAGAAGACAAAGTTGCTCCTCTCATTAAGCTCTATCTATTGGTGTATTTAGATTGAAGAAACCTCAAGTTTGATCAAGTTTGGTGAGCTCTAAGTGAGGATTCTCAAGTTACTCCAAGAGGTAAAAATATTCTCCTATAAAAGCTCTTTAATGTACTCTTTTTAATTTCTTGAAATTTTGATGTTGGTGTGGTCAAAGGAGGTTGACCATGGAGTTTTGAATAATTTGAGTATGTCTAATGATGTTTTGGATGTTATTATGTTGATATATGGCTTTGGTTTAGTGTAAAAACAACAAGAAATCATGATGTACTATAACTCCCTTACTTATCAACGCCTTATTCCTTATTTACTAGATGATTATACGTACTCATTTGCCATCTACCTCAAGCTAATACGGAAAATCTCAAATTTTTGTACTTTATACACATGAGCAAAAGTCATATAATTATACAAAAAGAGTTCAATTTACAAAATATACATCCATCATATACAATGTCACCAACTATGCAATTATTTACAACTTCAAATATCATTGCCCTTTATCATGAGAGCCTTTGGAAGCATCACCTGGAATGGTTAGTCACAATACAGAAAACATAAGAAACAAAGTTTCCCAGTAGCTAGCATTGCCATAAAAACATTTCAAGCCATTCCAGATCCTTAAGCAAATAAAACGTACATTTCGAACTCAATCAATCATATGTCACCTCATTCATTACTATTGTAAGAAATGTGCATCACACATAACAATCAACAATCCCCTTCAAGGACTCATATCAATATCTAGATGGCCATCGCAGATAATCGTACCTAGGCCTCATATACAGCATCACGCTGTCTTCCCGGGGAAAACTCGGGCCATAGGCCTTACTCACACAGTATCACACTGTCTTCCCGAGGTACTCTAAAGGCCATAGGTACCGCACACAGCAATTTTCATTACCATCCCGGGGAAAACTCGGGCCATAGGCCTTACACACACAGTATTACTGTCTTCCCGGGATGCGCACACAGCTATCTCATACACATTCCATACAATGGCATAATATACAGAAAATCATGTGAATAGAAACAGAGCTTAAGGATGGAGCTAGCTACCTTTCACAAGCTTCCAATGTGATGTTCCCTTTGCTCTCACCAAAAACTCCTTTACACTTCCTCTTGCCTTTGCAAGTTGTCACTCTTTAGTCTATACAAATACACATCATAATTTCTTATTAGAACATCATCACTTTCCCTAAACCTCA
The DNA here is from genome assembly GCA_020226215.1 of Sindora glabra. Lineage (NCBI taxonomy): Eukaryota > Viridiplantae > Streptophyta > Magnoliopsida > Fabales > Fabaceae > Sindora > Sindora glabra. Next base: position 50,931,877 of record CM035232.1, on the reverse strand, counting down.
TGTATTCTTTACTTTCCCTACTTAATTAAATGCATACTTAGATGCTCTACATCTTGTTTCCAAGCCTTGAAATGACACATAAGAACATTAGAAAAGGATTCAAAGGCAAAACCATGCAAAACGTGAAGAAACCAAGCCAAAAAGTTCACTTAACAAAGAACACGGGGGTCCCATACCCCGTGTTCAGGGCTGTGTTCCTTACTGGATCACTTCGAGGCTTCACTGGGTTACTCGACAAAGAACACGGGGGTGAACATGGGCCGTGTTCTACCCCGTGTACCTTACTGCCCTTCAGTTCTGAAGTAAACACGGGGAGTGTTGCACCCCGTGTAGCACACTGATCAGCTTCGACGAGGAACACGGGGTACAACACGGGCCGTGTTCTACCCCGTGTACCTTGCTGATCCTCCGAAAACACTTTAAACACTAAAACTCCTTCCTTCCTTCTTTTCCATATTATGGTTTTAGCTTCTCAAAAGGGAAAATGCACACCAACACCTTCACAACTCAAAGTTTCATCTTCCATAAGCTTCATAAATTCATAGAAACTAATTTAACTTCATCAATTTAGCCAAGTTCTAAACATATCATGCCAACACTACACATGCACCATTATGCCTCTAAAACCCAAATGTGTACAACATGTTTCTTGTTGTTTTTACACCAAACCCAAGCCATAAATCATCATAACAACATCTAAAACACCATTAAACATATTCAAATCATCCTAAACTCCATGTTCAATCACCCTTGACCACACCAACCTCAAGATTTCAAGAAACTAAGAAGAACACAATAAAGAACTTTTAGAGGAGAACAATTTTACCTCTTGCTACAACTTAAAAATCCTCACTTGGAGCTCCCCAAACTTAATCAAACTTGGGCTTTTCTTCAATCTAGAGACACCAATGGATAGAGCTTTATGAGAGGAGCAACTTTCCCTTCTACCACTAAGCTTAAAACTCACTATTTTTGGGTGAAAAACTCAAAAGAAACTTTCTCTCTCTTTCTCTCTCTCTCCTGCACGTCTCAAGCTTCTTTCATGGAGTTGCTGCAGCTTTTTGGAGAAATGGAGAAGAAAGAAGACTTTTCATGAAGCTTCTAGGGGCATTTTGGTCCTTTTTGAAATTCTCAAGGGTATTTTAGTCCTTTTTCACCAAAAGTAAGGCTATTCTTGCCATTATTTTTCTAACAATGACACTTGTCATAAATCCATTGGTCACACTAATAAAAATCATATATTGCACCCCAAAACTCTTGGTTATTCATATTAGATCCATATTCCTTAGTTATTTCACTTTAACCACACCCGATTCTGCACTTTTGCAATTTAGTCCATAGGGTCTCTGTCTGTTTAAAATTCCTTACACTGTCAGACTTAGATAACTCCCCTTTTTAGGGTTCTCTAACCTCCTCTGATCATTTATACTACTTATGAAAATAAATTCTTTTCCCTACTATCCTTTTTCCTTCAAAATTTCATTTACCCTTACACTTAATTCCTTTCAACTTAAGATTCACCCACCAAGCTAACTCAAACGTGCTCTTCGTTTCTACGACCTTAGAATTAGAGATTCAAATAATAGAATTGAAAATTCGGGATATTACATGTACAAACTAGGGTTTTAGAGGCATAATGGTGTATGTATGGATTTGGCATGATTTGTTTAGAATTTGGTTAAATTGATGAAATTAGAATGATTCCTATGAATTATGAAGCCTATGGAAGATGAAATTTTAAATTATGAAAGCTTATGTAAAAATTACCTTTTGAAAAGCCAAAACTGTGAGCATGGAAAAGAAGGAGAGAAGAAAATTTAGCCATTTAAATTGTGTTTTTGGAAGATTAGAATAATGTATTACAATGAAATTTAGGAGGTATTGGAATATACATTAAAATTTGGGTACTTCCTTCATGGCTTAGTGTATGTGAAGGAAGTGAAGAATGCATGAAGTTTAAGAAAAATGATGATGTTCTAATAAGAACTATGATGTGTATTTATGTAGACTAAGAAGTGACAAGTTGGAAAGGCAAGAGGAATTGTAAAGAAGTTTTTAAGTGAGGGCAAAGGAAACATCACTATTGGAAGCTTTTAAAAGGTAGTGACCTTTATCCTTAAGCTCTGTTTCCTATTTACATGCTTTTCTATATCTTGTGCCATTATATGGATTGTGTATAAAATTGTTGTGTGCGATATCTATGGCCTGAGTTCCTCGGAAAGACAGTGAAATACTGTATGTGAGGTCTTTGGCCCGAGTATCCCGGGTTGACAGTGAAATTGCTGTGTATGAGGCTTAGGTACGATTATCTGTGATGGCCATCTAGATATCTATATGAGTCCTTGAATGGGCTTGATGATTGCTGTGTGTGGTGCATGATTCCTACAATGGTATTAGATGGCAATGGTATGAAATAATGTGTTAAATGATTGATTAGTTGATTTTGGAATGTATATTTTTATTGGCTTAAGGATCTGAAATAGCTTGATATGTTTTTTCTTGAAATAGCTAGCTACTAGGAAACCTTATTTCTTATGTTTCTATATTATTACTAACCATTCTAGGTGATACTTCTAAAGGCCCTCTTGACAAAGGAGAATAATATTTTAAAGTTGTATTAAAAATGTTTATATAGTTTGTGATGTTAGTATATGATAGATATATGTTTTGTAAGTTAAACTTTTTGTATAACTATATGACCCTTGCCTATATTATATGAAATATATGAATTTGATGTATTGTGAGTTGGTTTGGAGTAGAAGACAACTTAGTATGCAATATGTGTGAAATTGGAAATGACCAAATGAATAGTAAATGACTAAATGAACAGTGAATTCGTAGGCAGTAAGAGGAGTATGTTTGCAGGGACTTTTGGTTAAGTTTTGATGCTCTAAAAATTATGATAAAATTCAGGAGTGAACTTCATTTATTTACCATGCTCTGTGATAAAATTCAGCTTAAAATAAGCTCTTATTCTATGTGAATTTATTACACGTTTTGGACTGCCCTGTTACCATCACAGTGCTGAGTACTAATTGTAACTCAGTGATCAGAAGGAGAAAATGAATGAATTTTGATCTGAAAATTTTATGGAAAGTATATAACATGTCAATAAAGTCTCATACCAAATTTTATATTATTCAGAGTTGATTTAGCCCCTGAACTAAGAGCTTAATTTTACAGTTGTGAATTCTGGATAGCACTGGGACAGGAACACTTTGCTGTGAGTTTTGAAACGTCTAATGATGTCTAAATTATGTCAAATTTCTACAGGATGAATTTAACACATGGAAGGTACATAGAATTAAATTTCATGATTTTTGGAGTTCTACAAAGTAGTTGTTCATATTTTTTAAGTTGGTCCAGTAATTCTAGAAATGAGTAGAAAATTTCTGAAACTCAGAATCTGTAATATTTTATTTTGTAGAATCTTAAATTATCTTCAAAAAGGCCTAATTGAGCAATAATTTCCTATTTAATGAGGATTAAAGTATTATTAAGTTAGGGAGTTACACAAAGCTTAACATTAAGAAGGATATCGTCTATAGGATTATGTTTTCTTAAACAAATTTTGATATTTGGAATATAATTGAAGTAGATTAGTCCTTTGGAGAGACTTTATTTTATGGGTTTTATAACTTATTCATGAAATTAGTTGCATTGGCTATCTCTTAAGTAGAGAAGGATTTTATTATTATTCAATCTAATTTTATGCATTGGAACTGCAACTTCTTGCATACATCTTGTATGCATGTAGTTGTATTTGGCTTGGTAATCTTTGATAGAATTGGCAAAAAGAAGAATGAATTCTTCATTCTTTATATCCATTCCTAATGATTCTTCGACTATCTTGATTACATTATTAATTTTGTTGAAGAAACCTATTAAGAATATATAAAGCTCTCTATTTTGGAATTTCTTTGTATTTGCCAATTGTTAAATTCTTGAATGGAATCTTCAAAGTTAAATTCTTGCTTGAAAATAAAGGTTGATTTTGAATTTAAAGAAAATTTAAAATTGATTTGAGAAGAAGAAACTGAACTAGAACTTGAAAAAGAGAGATGAGTAGAAAAAGATTTAAACAAAGATATAAAAATATAAATAAATCTCTTATAAAAAACCAAAGCTTTCAAGTTCCATAAATGTAAAAATACAAATCTATTGTATTTATCATATGAATCAAATATTAAATTTCTAACATGAAATGTTGATTTTGGATCATCTAGCCTCATCTTATACTTTATTTGAGAGCATAGATGACAAAAGTAGCCCTAAAAACTTAACTTTAAAAATAGGACTTATGCCTTTTTATGAACTTATATTACTTAGCATGCTATCAATTTTCTAGAATTTTATTCAAATTCAAATGTTAACATATAATTCACAACGGTAAATAAAATTCATTTGTATTTCCACCTTTACTTCCTTCTAATTTTTGAAACTAAAACCATAAAGAATCAATAGGAATAGGCACAAAGAATAGAGAATTCATTCTTCTATCTGTCAAGTCTACCAAAGCTCACCAAGTCAAACATAACTACATGCACATAGGATGTGTGCAAGTAGTTATGGTCTAGATTGAATAATGTAATCCTTCTATGCTTAAGAGATGGTTAGTATAACCAGCTTCATGAATTAGTTATAAGAGTTGTAGGAACTAGTTTGCTAGAGTACCAATTTACTTCAATTATTCTCCAAATATCAAAATTTGATTGAAAGAGCAAAATCTTATAGATAATATCCTTTTCAATGTTAGGGTTCATGAATATGATATGAAAGAAGGATTTATACTAGTAGTAATAACCTATAGGATCCACTACAAATTACACTAATAATTGCATCTAGGGTTGCTTATGAACTTAGTGAAAAGGCATGTATATTTTTTTATTATTAGATGTAACCAAAGCAAATCTATTAGTCCTAAAAGTAGTCCCTTGAGATATGTTAGATTAGCCAAAAAAATTAGGATTTGAAAGAATAATGCCTTAAGTAGAACTCAAGGATCCCTTGATTTCCTAAAAATTTCAAAAATTGACACCACATCCTAATAGATATCAACTAAATCTATAGACAACATTTTAAGTTTTATCATTTTCCCAACAATATTTAAATGTCATACATTATGATATCAATTAAGTGAAAAACTAATGTCTTAATTTTTTCAATAATTTTAAAAATGTCATTGAATTCAAATAAATGTCAATTAATTCTAAAATAATATCTTAAATTTTCTTATTTTCCCAATAACCTTTAAATATGATACATTATGATATGGGTTAAATAAAAAACTACCATCTTAAGTTCATTGAAAATTTTAAAAATATCATTATGTCAAAATATATGCCAATTGTATTTACTAATAATTATCTTATTAATCTTAATAATTTCAAAAATGCCACCACATTAATATAGACATTACTTTCAACTTTTATTGGTGCCTATACGTTGAGGCTAATTTTGTAATAGTGAAAGCTTAAAGCTAAAATATGTTTTGTCCATAATCTTGGGGCCAAAGTGTTTTAATCTATTTAATCTAAAATGTCCAAGTGCTTAGCTTATCTCACCTTTTTTATTAAAAGAATACTTGATAAATGTGTTTTGATGATGACTTCCTCTATAAGTTTTGAGCTTGCAATGGAAATGTCTATGTGAGTAATAAATAATATTACTTTTTGGTTGCAAAGTTGAAGGTTTGGGGCATTTAAAATCTTCTTTTTGGTAAGATGAACCTTCAAAAGCACAAAAAAGGTTATATGATGACACTATAACATTTTATTTCACCTTTTTATACATGTTGCTCTACTCACTAGGTATTTTGACTTTTCATCATGTGAAAAGCTCTAGAGGGTCTTTAATGACTAACTATATGAGACTAGGCTAAGAATGCAGCAAACTACATTTCTTTGTTGGAATTCAAAGCTTTATTCAAACATGTTCATTGAATCCAAAATTTGAATTGGAAAGTCATATAAACTCTTCTCCAACATTCAAATGCTTCCCACTACCATAAAAAAAGATCAAAGTCTCATTGTTAAGTACTCAAGAAACATAAGAGAAGATAAGAGAGATTTATTTTTGTGCTTATGTTTTTCTCTTTCTTTATGTTAAAACTTGTACATTGGCATTTTGAAGGTATTATTTAGTTGTAATATGTTAAGATAGATTAAGCATTCTGTGCTTGTATTGTTAAAATCCTTGCTAAAGATTAAGAGAAATAGAGAATTCTTTTAAGTCAAGATCTTGTAAGGTATGTGATTGTTGAACTAAAATCTTAGTTGGAAGTTAGGAGAAAGAGAGAAGTCTTTTTTAGGAAAATCTTGATAATTAAGTGGGATTTGGCTTGGTTCCTATGAGAAGAACAAATGTAAAATTATAGAAGGGTTGGTCAGGTAAAGTTATAATTCCTTTCAATAATTAGTAGATACCTTAAGTTACAAGAGGTAGCTTAAAAAAAAGGATTGGACCAGTATTATATTTTTTTTGGACAATTAAAGATCTATAAAAATTGAAGGTACTCATCTATCCTTATCTCTTTAATTTCATGTAGATTTACTATAACTTGTTATTTTTATGATTTACTTTGCATCTTATAATAAAAAGCTTCTACTTGTCCTATGATAATCTACCTACTCTTTTAGAAATAGTGAGCTTAAAATTTCATGGCTTATATTGAAAATTTCCAAAATCTATAAATTTACTTATTTTATGACAAGTTATGTTATATTTATTGAAAGCTTCTATCTGCATAAAAGAATCTCTTTTTGAAATTATTTGCTCTTTTAGAATAAGTTCTTATTAATTGAAAAAGGAAGATGTAAATATCCTTCTTTGGATGTTATTTTTAAAATAAAATATGCTTGATTTTTACTATTAAAAATTTGTTGACTTTCTATTTTACACCAAACAAGAGAAAATATTTTTTATTATGTTGTTAAAAAATCCATTTTTTAAAAATGCATTTTTCTTAAGAGTGTATTTTCATTAAATGACATTTTCCATCATGCTTTAACTCCTCTAAGACCATGACAACATTGAAGAAAAAAATTAAAGGTCTATTTATTTATTATTTTTAAAAATAATTTTCTTTTTTTCTAAATAGAAGAACCTATTTTGGAATTTTTTTTAAAAAAACTATTCTCCAAATGTATAATTTAAAGATAGAGAAAGAGAAACAAATTTTAGATATTTTCTTAACTTGTTTTTTATTATGGATATTAGTTTTATAATTAAATGAAATATTTCCTTATTTGTAATACTTTCATCCCTTTATTCTTTGTTTTCCTTTAATTGCAACATAATTTTTGAAAATAAAAAAATAATTTTTAAGAATAGTTTTTAAAAATTCAAAAATAAAAATATATTAAAACACACCCTAAACTTTTCATTTTTGCTATTAAAGATTTGTTAATTTTTAATTTGATAATAATTTAATAATAAAGTAGTTATAAGACAATTACACTTTACTTGTAGCATCATTAGTTTTTACTTAACTTTTTTATATTTTCAAGTGTTACAATTTGCTCACCTTTGTTTTCTAATATTAAGACTTTCTCCACATGAACTTTTTCCTATCAAACTTTTAATAGAATATTTCATAATAAATGAGTTAAGTGAATTCAAAGGAAATTTAGGGAGTAAATTTTTTCTTTTATATTTTTCTGAAGTGATGTTTATAATTCTTAATTAGGATTTAAAAGGCTTAAATGCAATTTTGGTTCTCTAAAATATAAATTGTGTAATTTTGGTCTATTAATTTAAAATAAACTATTTTTGCCCCTTAATAATAAATTAGTGTGGTTTTGGCACTCTTAGTTGATTTTTGTTAATTTCTTAACCTCATAAGACCAATTCCTCCTAATCTTCCTTTGTATTAACTTAAAATGACTTGCATATAAGTGTGAAAGAAAATTTTTTATTCAAATTTAAAAATTTTTGACCAAAATCAATGGATCACAAGTGAAAAATTTAATAATTTTAAGAGTTTATATTGTTAGAAAATAGTTATTTATTTTTCAAGAGTTTAGTAATCATATCTTGAAGTTTAGTAGTCTTATCTAGTCTGTTACTAGCATATGAGTTTGTTACCTTAGTTTTAGGAGACATAGGTCTGTTATCTCAGTTTTAAGAGTCCTATTTTAAGTTTGTTATGTATTTACCTATATAAAAAGCAACAAATATGATGAATAAAAAAGTGTTTGGCTTATATTACCTCTTTTTCTTGCACCTTCTCATTTTGATATTGGTATTAGAGCTTGATGAGTTAAGTGAGCAACTATAATGCCAAAAATGGCCTCCAACAATTTTATGCAACCTACTATTCCCCACTTTAATGGTCATTATAACCATTAGAGCATGTTGATGGAAAATTTACTGAAGTTTAAGGAGTACTGGCAAGCTATTTGAATAGGAATACCATAATTAGTTAATTTCACGACAATGATAAATGCATAAAAAATAGAAGTAGAAGGAATGAAACTAAAGGATCTCAAAGAAAAAAATTATCTTTTCCCTGCTATTAATTGTTCAATCTTGGACACAATTCTTCACAAAGATGCCTCTAAGCAAATTTGGAATTTTATACAAAAAGAAGTACCAAGGCTCTACAAGAATAAAGAGGTAACAACTTCAAGCACTTTGTAATAACTTTAAAACTTTTCAAATAAAATCATAAGAGTCCATTTCAAAATACTTCTCCAAAACAATGGTCATTATCAACAAGATGCAATTTCATGGGGAGAAGATAGAGGGTGTGACCATAGTTAGGAAAATTCTTTTATTAATGACATGAAAGTTTAACTATATGGTTTATTCGATTAAAGAATCAAAGGATTTTGATCATTTAACAACAAGACTCATTGCTAGTTCATGAGGAAAAAATGATTCATCAAGACAAAAAGGAGTTAGCATTAAAAGCCTCATAAAAAATTCATCCAAGTAGTAAAGAAAGATGATAAGGCACAAAAAGAAACAATAGTAGAAGCCAAGGCAAAGGCAATAATGGTCAATAATAGAATGAATACCAAAAGAATCAATCCATGGAAGAAGGAGCCATTATACAAAGTTAGCAAACAAGTTTGAGATTAAATGTTACAGGTGTCATAGGTATGTCCATTATAAATTAGAATGTTAATCAAATTTATCTAAAGTACAAGGAGAGGAATCTAATTTTACAAAGAAAGAGGAAGAACAAGCCGAAGAGATATCCTTGATGATGGTTTGTCATGCAAAGGAAAAGATTAATAAGAATTTATGGTATTTAGACATGGGTTGCAATAATTATATTTGTGGAGATAAGTCTCCATTTTTTTTTATAAGTCCTATCATGATAATGTGAAGTTTGGTGACAATTCTATAATCTCTATTATATGAAAAGGAAGGATAACAATCCTAACCAAAGAATTGCTATTGAGACTATCTCTAATGTTCTATTTATTTCATATTTAAAAACAAATCATCTTAGTATCAGCTAATTGCAAGAGAAGCTATACAAAATCTCTATTAAAAATTGAGCATGTAGGATTCATGATGCAGAATTAGGTTTAGTCACTCTAGTTAAAATGACAATAAATAGAATGTTTCCTCTTCATGTTAATAACATTGTTTATTAATGTTTCTTAGCAAAATTGAAAGATGATGGATGGTTATGACACTTTTATTATGGGTGTTTAAGCTTTGGTAGATTGAGAATATTATAACAAAAGAATATGGTGATAGATCTTCCATAAATTATTACTCCCTTAAAAATTTATGAAGACTATATGATTACCAAATAACATTGTGACCTATTACCAAATAATATGCTGGAATTGATTCATTCTAATTTGTGATGGCCAATTAACCAAGGTCTAATGGATGTAAAAGATACTTCATCACATTTATTGACGATTCTAGTTAGAAAACATGGGTATATTTCTTATAGGAGAAAGCTGTTGAGAAAGAAATTAACAACACCATAAAGTCTCTTCACACTGATCATAATGGAGAGTATAACTTATATGAATTCACAAATTTTTATGATAACATTGAAATTAAGAGATAACTTACAATAACTAATACATTATAGCAAAATGGTGTTTATGAATAGAAGAATTACACATTCCTAAACATGGTGTGAAGGATTCTGTCAAGTAGTGGAGTTGCTAAAAGTTTTTGGCCTTAAATTGTTAATTGGAGCATTCATATCCTATATAAAAGCCCTGCCTTTGTTGTTCAAAACATGATTCTAAAATGAGCTTGGAGCAAATGAAGATCGATTGTTGACAATTTCAAAATTTTTAGGTGCATCAAATATGATCATATTCTAGATCAAAAGAGGACGAAGTTAGATGATAAAGGAGAAAAGTGCATTTTTCTTGGTGTTAGTGATTATTCTAAAGCTTACGAACTTTATAATCCTTATATTAAGAAGATTATTGTTAGCTAGGATGTAATTTTGATGAAGTAAGCATTTAAGAGTGGAATGAAAGAGCTCAACAACCAATTCTTGTAGATTTTTATGGAGAAAAGAATGATGGAGAAAGAAAGCAACTTGTGGAAAACTTGTAGCAACATGTTTACATGTCAACATTAAAGATGAGAAAGTAGCAGTCCAAAGCTAACTAGCTATGCCTAAAAGAGAACCTCAGTCACCATGACACAAAAGGAGACCAGCGTGGATGATGGATTATGAAATAAGCAAGATTGATTGACTTGAAGATCTAATTACTCAGTTTACCTTATTCTCAAATTATGATCCCATAACTTTTGAAAGTGCTATGAAAGAATTAAAAATGGAGAAAAGCAATGGACAATAAAATAGATGCCATTGAAAGAAACAATACATAGGAGCTATATGACTTTCCAAAAAAGTACAAAACCGTTGGTGTGAGGTGGGTCTTCAAGATAAAACTGAACAAGAACGGTGAAGGTGATAGATATAAGGCATGGTTGGTGGCCAAAGGATATAAATAGCACTATAAGGTCAACTATAAAGAAGTCTTTACTCTAGTTGCAAGACATGATATAATCATGATGATAATTACATTGATAGCACAAAATTCATGGCCTATCTTCTAGTTGGATGTTGAATATGCATTCTTGTATGAAAATTAGGAGGAAGAGGTATTTATTGATCAACCAACCTAGTTATATTAAGATTGGTAATGAGCATAAAGCGTACAAATTAAAGAAAGCTTTTTATGGATTAAAATAAGCCCTTTAGGGTTGGTATAGTTGCATTAAGGCTTATTTCTTGAAAAAGGTTTTTCAAAGTGTCCATATAAGCATACATTTTTTTGTTAAAGCTAACAATCGAAGGAAAATGCTTATTGTTTGTTTTATGTAGATGACCTTATATTTCCAAGAAATGATAGTATCATGTTTGAGGAGTTCAAGAAGTCTATAGTGATAGAGTTTGAAATATTTGATCTAGGTGCAATACATTACTTCCTTGGCATAGAAATAATGTAGTCAGCTAATGGAGTCTTTACTTTTAAAAAAAAGTATATGCTCAAAATTTTAAATGAATGATTGCAATCCTGCAATTGAGTTTGGCTTAAAACTAAATAGAGATTATGAAGGAAAGGAGGATAACATACTTTACAAGCAAATTATGGGTAGTTTAATGTACTCAACTACAACTAGACTAGGCATAATGCATTTTGTGATTTAAATTAGTAGATATATGCCAAACGTAGTAAAGATGCACCTTGCAACTACCAAGAGGATTTTGCGGTACTTCCAATGAACTAAAAATTTTGGGTTGTTCTATAAGAAGGGGACAAAGTCAGATTTGATTGGATTTATTAACAATGATTATGTAGAAGACATAGAGGACGGGAAAAGCACTTTAGGTCATGTTTTTATGTTAGGTTAAAGAGCTATTTTATGGTTATCTAAGAAGCAACCTATTGTCACTTTGTTATCAATTGAAGCTAAATTTGTTATAGCAACTCCATAGGTGTGTCAAGCAATTTGGTAAAAGAGAATTCTTGAAGAATTGCACTTTAGGCAAGGAAGAGTTATTGCAATTTACTATGACAATAGTTCAACAATCAAACTTTCTAAAAATCAAGGTTACGTGAAAGAAGCAAGCATATTGATGTGAAGTATTATTTTTTAGAGATCTCTACAATGATGAAACAATAATTTTTAAGGTATTCCAAAAGTGAAGAACAACTACTTGATATATTCACTAAACCTCTCAAGATTTTACCCTTTCAAAATTTGAGAAGGTTAATAGGAGTTTACACTTTGGAGAACCTTAGAACGCAAGTAAACTAAAGTTGAAAACTTTTTAATTTAAGGAAGAGATCATTAGAAAATAGTTGTTTATTTCTTCATGTTTATTTGTTTTTTAAGTTGACTCAATCAAAGTTGTTCTAATTTTCTAGGCGTTTGGTAATCTTATCTAGAAGTTTGGTAGTTTGATCTGGTTTGTTACTAACACATGGGTTTGTTACCTTAGTTTTAAGAATCCTATTTTGAGTCTATTTTGTATTTGCCTATATAAAAGGATACAAGTTTAATGAATTAAAAAGTATTCAGCTCATATTACCTCTTTTTCTTGTGCCTTCTCATTTTAACATATTGTTTATAAAAAATTTAAAAAAATCGTATGGATGTTATTTTGTGAAATCATTATATTGAAATTGAGATCAGGGTTTGAACGCGTAGATATTATATGTAATATTACTGTAGCATTAACTTTTACAGTGGTAATTTCTCACAATTTTATTTTATAAGAACTGCATTTTTCCATTAGGAGACGATCATATGAGTTAGAGTTGGTGCTAGGGATCTATGCTAATTTAGACCCAAGCCCGCTGGTATCAATAAAATAAAGGCAAGCACACATTAACATTACAGCCTCAAGATTGGTATCAATAAAAATGAATATTGCGCACCTACGGAACCGGTGTTAATTAGCTCATATTTCTTTTTTTTTGTATTTATTCATAATTTTAATAATTATAATGAGGATGTTTTGGAAATAGTTGATTCACCAGCTTTTAACTAATATGAAAACTTTTAATTGATTGAATAAGTTAGACAATTATTTTAAGTATTTAATGAATAATTGTTTTAATTAATTGATTAGTCCTCAAATCTAAAACAACACCCAGACGGTGTAAAGGAAGCAAGGTTGACAAGCCCCCGTAATTCTTCAGTTTTCGGTCTTACCTTTTACATAATGTATCTCACTCCTGTAAAATTTATGTATTTCCTTTTATTAGTAAGTTATGATCATGGAGAGAGAGGTTTCTTCTCGTCATGTGCCCATGGAAATTCCACGGTTGATTTAAGATTTGTTTCGGAATTAATTTCTTTTATTTAAAATAACGTTATGAATGAATTCTTTTATTTGAAAGATATTAGAAATGTATAAAATAAAATTAAAAGGCATATTTTAAAAGTCTCTTGTTAAATAAAATATCAAGATACAAGTAAAGTTATATATATATTATGGTAATTGAAATAATTGTGCAGAAATCCTTCACAGTTTTGATAGATTATATAAGTACACACCTGCGATTAAGATAAAAAAATATGAATAAAATGAATATTTAATTTTAATTAAAATATGTTTAAAAAAATTACTTTTAAAAATGAAATGAATCTTGTAAAATAACAATTAATTATAGCTTTTGCTTGTCTTAAATAAATTAGGTTTAGTTTTCCTAATTAAATAAAATTAAATATATTTACATGATGAAGAAAAAAACAAGGTTTATATACAAATATATATTTTATGTAAAAAGAAATGAATTCTACTGTAATCCTTCATAATTTTGATAAATTATACAAGGCCGCACTGGCGATTAGAATAAAAAATTGTAAATGAATTGAAATATGTAACTTAAATTTAAACACCATTAAAAAATATTTTTAAAAATGATATAAATCTTGAAACTAACTATTTCAAGTAAGAAAGTAGCCTTTTTGCTTGACTTAAATGAATGAAGTCTAGCCGTGCAGAAAAAGTTAAGGTTTTTATATCAACGTGTATTTTATGCCAAATAGAATGAATTCTATTGAAATTATTGATAATTTTGATGAATTATATAACGGTACAACTACAATTAAAACAGAAATTATAAATAAAATAAAAATTTTAACTTCAATTCTATTAGGTCCTCTTTCCAAACACATAAACATTAATCAATTAAATTAATTAGAGTATCATAAAAAATTAAAAAAAAAAGGCAATTAATCAAATTTGACATGGAAAAATCCTAAACTTCAAAGAAAAGAAATTCACAAGTGAGAAAAGATCCACTATATTATCAAAGATTATGAGATAATGTGAGTTAAATTTCTCAATTATAACTTTATAATTTTATAATGACTATTCCTACATTTCTCACAAACTTTTATGAGGATTCTCATATAATCCTTGAAGGCATCTATATCATGACTCTGTCATGCCTCAAAATCTTAACTTGCCAATACAAATATTTATTATATAGAAATATTTATTTGACAAAAAATTTTAATATTACTTTATCACAAAAACTTAACCTCATTAAGAAAATAATATATAATAAGAAAAAATCATAAATTGATTACAATTAAAATTTGAATCAAACTCAACAAATTTAAACACCATTGAAAAATTATTTCTAAAAATGGAATAAATCGTGTAACCAACCATTTCAAGTAGGAATTGTAGCTTTTGCTTAACTTAAATAATTGAAGTCTAGTCTTCTCAATTAATTACATGGAATCTAAAATAGATGTACATGATGTAAGAAAAGTAAAGGTTTCTAAATAAACATGTGTTTCATATCAATTCTACAGAAGTCCTTCTTAATTTTGATGAATTATATATGTGATATAAATGCGTTTAAAAAAAAATTATAAATGAAGTAAAATATTTTACTTAAACTAAAACATCATTAAAAAAAATTTACTTTTAAAAATGAAATAGATCTTATAACTAACCATTTCATATAACTTTTGCTTGAATTAAATAAATGAACTCTAGTGTTCCTAATTAAATAGAATCTATTCTAAAATATATTTACATGATGTAGAAAAAAAATAGAGCTACTGCTCAATCTTTGTAAGATACGAGGAGCATGCATGAACAGAAGATTTGTCATATATATACTAATCACTGGAAGACATATATAGTACTGTAAATTTTACTGTTTATTAGAAAATGTGTAGATACACTACTAAAATGGAAGTGTTTTAAGCTTTTCCTTAAAAAAAGAAAAAAGAAAAAAAACCCTGAACTCTAAGTTAGTGACAATTGCCAGAGTTTATGCTGCTAACAAGTCTGTCCGCATAATTAAAGCTGGAATTTAAAAACTGAGGAAAGGTAAGCTCAATATTTTAAAAAACAAATTACACTCATCCATTAGGCTTTGTTTAATTTTATCGAACCCTTATATTTTCAGAAATATAAATTAATCCCTTTTAATATTTCAATTATCCTTTTTAAAACTAAGCTATATAATTTCCCTTTTTGCTTGTCCAAAATGAAGTCTCTGGAAGTGGTCTTCCTAAATAGAATTTGAGAATTCTTGTATGATATAAAAAGAAAGATCTACCTATTGTACAATAAAATAAACAGTAATGTCTTTATTTCTTAAGTGGGATTCCTTTGTAAACGTATCAGACATGGCGCATGTGGAAATACTTTAGATGTTAAAAGGGGGTTTTCCTTTCGGCATCTTTAGGAGATGAAGTTATGTTGGAAGTAGAAAATAGACGAGGCTCCGTTTTATTTTTGGAGATATTTTTGGTTGGAAAATTTTATTTTATTCTATATATTTGAAAGAGTTATCTATACTTATTATTAAAAAAAATGAAATCTAGAAACATAGTAGTAAAGGAAAATAATTTTCTCTTTGAAGAGGAAGTTATTTTCCACTAAATCTCTTATATTCAACTTTAAACATATAAATTATGTTTCACTATTGTAATATTATATAATCATATTTTTGTGAAAAATATTTTTACCAAAATAAACATAGCTTTAATTGCAGAGGAACAAGAAAAGGACAGAAAATTTTACTTTTCAAAAAATACAGATTAAATTGCTTGCCTATTTTTTTCTAAATATGTTAAACTTATTGTCTTTAATGAGATAAAAATACCGAAGAACACATAATAAATGTAGCTAACAAGCAACCTTACCCTTTTATCTTTTTATATTGTGATCTAATGGACTTAATTCAGCTATGGTTTTATGCCTTATAAGCAAACTTCTATGAAGTTAATTTGAATATTTTATCATAAATTAAAAATAAAAATTATAGATTTTTAAGTTTACATCTGTTATAAGTACTTATTATGAGTTTTGGAAGAAATATATCATATATGAGACATTTTAATTTTTTAATATACAATTCAATTGCAAAATTTTCATTTTATCTTGATTTTTTTTTCATTTAATTCATTTATGATTTTAAGTGTAGCAATATATCCATTCATGTGACATTTATTTCCACAAATTCTAACTCAATTCAATGCTGACTCATAATCTATTTATATATAAAAAAAATATTATTGGGCACCCTCTATAAAGCAACCGTGGACAAAATTGTGGAAGAAAAAGTTCCAATAGAATTAGTATTTTTTCTTTTAAAAGAAAAAGTTACCATGGATCGTAAAGAGACATCCCATCATGCAAGGAAATCCCACAGTGCATCTAAAGCTTTCGGCAACGAGTTCCTCATTATATAGCGAGTCTTCCTAAATGGAATTTAGAATTTAAACGTATTTATATAATATAAAAAGTAATATGTACCTACCATGATATTTTTATATTATATTATATTCATATGATAGTAAAAGTAAGATCAATGATGCCTAAAATATGGGCCCGGTTTAATGACCCCATTAGAAAGTGGGATTCCTCTATTATATCACTTTAGATATAACTGTCATGATTCTAATGGAACTATATTTCAGATGGAAAAATTAATGTGTTTTTTCTTTTAAATAAAATTATGTGAATTAAAATTAGTATCGCCATCTTTGCGTTTTTATTCCCTGCAGTGATGCGTAGAAATCTCGAATGATTGACACATTGACATTAAAATATAGTTTTATGATCTTGAATTAGCAAATTGAATCTTTCATCAATAGATCAACCAAATTTAAGGGGTGTCAAAACCAACGCTCTCTAATTTGTGGTATGCTACGGTACAGACAAAAGATTTATTATATGTGTATGCGTTGGATAGAATTTTGACTTGTAAAAGTAAATTTAGTCGGTAAAGTAAAGTTTTGTTTGTGTCAATAGAAAATATTTTTTGTAAAATATTATTATAATTTGTTAAAATAATTAAAAAAATATTTTATTTATTTAATATTAAAAATAAAGAATTTATAAAAAGTAATTTTTCTATTTTTTAAAAAATAATTTTTATCATTATTATGCAACTCCTTTATTATTATTTATATAAATAATATTTTCTTATAAAAATATTTTTCAAAAAGACAAACGGAGCCTAAATTGAATATACAATACACATATAAATACTATTAAATTTGTTTTAACATATATACCAGGGTTTTAAAAAATGGTTCGCAACTGCAATATCGCCCGTAATATTGTAGTTACGGACCACACTGCATTGCATTTGCCCGCAATTGGGCCCTGCAACGGCCACATTTTTCTGCATTTTCTCGCATCATGTAATATTGTAATCGCAATCGCAACCGCAATTTAAATTCTTGATATATACTTAAAATTTTATATGATTTTCATAATTTATTATCACTAATAATTTTAAATACAAAAGTTAAGAGAGAAAAATAATTAATAAATTCATGTAATTTAGAAATTATTCAACGAGAGGGTTCTGAGGGTAGAGGTATAAGTAAAATAATGAAATTCTAAAATGTAATTTGCAAAGAGTAAAGAATAAGTGTGCTAAACCTGACAACAGTGATAGTTTGTAGAGCTTTGGCAAGTAGTTTCTAGACTGCTAACTTTCCTATATATCGAAGACAGAGTCGTCACTTTAATTCTTTCATACTATGCAAAGTGAAATTGGATGACTGCTAGCTGCTTTCGGCACTTTGCGTCAATTTCCCGCATTATCTGCTGCCCGCAGTACTAAGTCATTGTCAATGCTGTTGGACAGTTTTGACTTTCATTTTAAGTGCATATATTGTTCGGAGAATTATAAAGGACTGCTAGTTTTGAATGTTACATTTGGAATCTGATAATTTAGTGTTGCTACAGAAATTAGAATCCTTGGTTGTTACTTGTTAGCTTAATTTTGCCTAATAAAAAACCCAATAAACAATCATTAAAATTGGATTTGTGAGAAACTGTGAATTCGGAAAGTGACAATTCATACTGGGTCCAATTTAAAGACCGGTTAAGAAACAAACAAGCTGCCACCCCACTACGCACGTTTGGTACCGTTCTAAAATGACAGAGTCCTTTCCTTTCTTTCCATTTTATTGGAGAATGGAAGACATAACATCATTCATGAGTTTTATTATTTTTTTAAGAAAATATTCCGATTAAGTGTCACTACAAATACAAATTTTGATAAAAATTTTATATCTATCTCCAACATAATAAAAAATATAAAAAATTGGATAAAATCCAAATTCTCTGGATACAATCGGTATCCTTTCCCTTGTTTTTGTTATTTATTATAATTATGTTAGAAACAAATACATTAAACGTTAAAAATAATTTTAAGTTCCACTGTATAAGAAAATAAAGCTTCATTTTAAAAAAAAAAAATTTTTTGTAAGAAAATCTGATAAATTCCTAGATTAAAGAGTGACGTATTTTCTTAGCCCATATGTCTACCTCTTTTATTACACTATAAGAAAGTAGTGAAAGAAAAAGCGGAGGATGTAAATTATTGATTATCCTTATGTTAGAAACAAATAAATAAAACGTTAAAAATAATTTTAACTTCCATTATATAAGAAAATAAAGTTTCATTTTTTTAAAAAAAATAATTTGTGAGAAAATCTGACAAATTCCTAGATTAAAGAGTAACGTATTGTCTTAGCCTATGAGCAATGTCTACCTCTTTTATTACATTATAAGAAAATAGTGAAAGAAAAAACGGAGGTAGTAAATGTCACGATCCACTTTTGATCGTGACCGGTGTGGATCCTGTCACTAGTTTCCACAAGCCTTAACTATTATTACTCTTTCTTTCTAATGAGAATTTTCAAATATGACAAGATCAACATTAGTATAGAACAATCTAATTTCATACTTATATACATATAATTAATTCATCATATTATATAATTTATCAAATCTCTATTTAACTGTTAATTCTAGTCCCCACTGTCAAATCTTCTATTAAGGCGGTCTTTGATCCTCCATGGATGTTAGCCTGAAAACATTGAATTAGAATAGAGTGAGTTCCACGAACCCAGTGAGTATATAACTATCAATATCTTGCAAGTAATCAACTTAGGTATATTAAAAGTAATAGCCAACCATCTTCTGAATTCCAAAGATATATGAAACCATATCTCAAAGTAGAGGTTTTGTGGCACAATCACAGGAGTCTCAATTTTCTATCAACATTTGAACCATATATTACCCATTTCGGGTAGGTGTCATACACAAATAGTCATTACGGCTCAAATACAAGCAAATCATTACAATTATATCATTAGAAAAAGTCAATCACAAATAATCATCTTATGTCACATATTCAAATACAATGAATACACATATAACTATTCTATGGTATCTAAATTAATTCTATACTCTTTAGCTATTAGCTAAAGATTTCTCATCTGACTCTCAAATCCTTCTTACATTCTTCTAAATTGTTTGTTAGGAATTTCTCAACCAGCTCTCAAATCGATTATATATTTATTCCATCTCTATTTATCGGAAATTTCTCATTTGGATATCACAATGTCCCTTCATCATAGATCATGATATTTAATATCGTTACTCTAATGCTATTTTCCATATGCCTCATAAGGCTCAATTCACAATGCAGTAATTTCGCTAAAGCTTCACTCTAATCTTCTCACCAAATTCAGTGTAAGTTCACATAAATAATTATTAAACCATCACGACCATTAAAGCATATAACATAATCATTGCAATTCTTGCACAATTAATTAATTGATGGCTACTAATGAAATAACTGTGCTTTCGCTACACACTCTGACTAACTATTAATTATCGTCGACTAATTATTTTTATATCACAAAACTAATTTCAAATAATAAGAATAAAATCGATATTACCAGTAATAATAATATCAATAAGTCATCTTATATTAAAATAAAGTTAGTGGTAAGATATATACTCACCTAATAACTTCGACTTATTCTCGAACGTGCCAAAAGATCTACAATCATCTTTACACATTTTTCTCCATTCCGACAACCAATTCTTCACTAGCAGTTTAATAGAAGGTGCCATGCCAAAAACAAGCTACCGTAGACAAAACAAAGATAAGAGGAACTAGCCACGAGCTCAGACTCACGATCTTACTCCCTCTCCTTTCTCGCTCAATGGTTTTTATTTCTCCTTTTATTTATTTATTTCCAACAACCCTCTCTCTCTCTCTCCTCGGGTTTCAATTTTCTTTCTCCCATTCTTCCTCACGTCTCTGCCCAGGGTCCTGGAGCCTTCTCTACTATCGTGTGGCTATGCCACCTTTATATGTATCATACTTGGCCAGCAATAAAGTTATACGATGACAGTAGCAAAACAAACCAAGGCCAACCGAAAACTGCTGCACGGGAGGTGGATAAGCTCGCATACTTGCCATCTTATTTCGCGGTTTCCAATCGCAATAGGATGAAGGTGTCGACGCCAACAGATTTACATGAGTTGTAGCAGTGCTTGAGGACTCTGGGAACGGAGGGCAAGGGAGAGAGGAGATAGGGAGCTGCCAGAGGAAGGAGAAGATGAGAGGGAGAATGCTGGGTGAGAAGAGCAAATAAAGAAAGGGCGGTGCAACACGAAAACCCGAGTGAGAGTCCAAAACGTGTCAAACAAGGATTTAATTTGTGATTGCGGTTGCCATCGCGATGTAAATGAATGCAAAAAAATATGGCCATGACAGTCAAAAATTGAGGAAAATCGCGGATGTGGCCTCTCCCAAAAATACAATATTATGGTCGCAAACCGTTTTTTAAATCCTAGGCGCCGAAGAAAGAGCTATGTATGGCGGAAACAAAGCCCTCCCTGGCGGAGTACAGCTGGCCCCTCCAATCTCGTTCAGCTGTTGTTCACAGCTTCTCTGTCACTGTTGGGCTTCCACGACAACACTAGCGAAGAAACCAACGAAGACAGCTCCAGCCGAACCCACCAAGAAATCAGAAAGGACGAGAGAGTCAGAGACGTGGAGAAGAGGAGCAGCAACAACAGCGAGTAGGAAAATGAAAAACTAGAAGAGATAAGTTGCTGCACTCAGGTGAAGAAATAGAAAGCAGAGAAAGATTGATGAGGCCGTGGACTTGGAGAAGGGAGAGAAGCTGCTGGAAGACCAAGAAAAATAATAGAGGGTGCAGAAAATTTTGAAAATAATAAAGTAATAAAACAAAGGGCAGTAAGCGACATAACAAAAATTAAAAGAAGGGAGAGAACACGGGGGAGAGGGAACTCCAGAAGAAATGAGAGAGAGGGCCCCAGTGTCATACAAAAGCTGCTGTGTGTTTCTTTTTCCTTGCCTTGTATCCCAAAAGAGACAATAAATGAATAAAAAAGATAACAAGGCAGTGAGAGTAGTGAGGGATGAGATACGTGGAAATTAAGAAAATAAAGCTGCCGTCTGAAAATTCAACCAAGAGGAGAGAAGAAAGGTAGCTTTGAAAGATGATATTATACTTTTCACTCATATTAAGCTCATTCTTTTAAAAAATTTCAGCCACATTCTTTTATAAAATTTCAGCCACTCTTTATTTTTATAAGTTCATTTTCATATAAACTGATTTTACTCAAAATTCTAATGCTAAATATTTTTATTCTTCCTTTCATACATACATAAATACATATTTTAATAATTTAATAAATTTAAGAATTTATAAATATAAAAATTCATGAAACTAAAATTTTGAAATATTACAGTAAATTTGACATTGTGTCATTGCACCATTGATTACTTCCATTAGATGTAAAAGTAATTTGCTTAAAAAAGTGTTTACTAAAAGGCAAAATAAATACAAAATTCTTTCTTCAATTTTGGAGTGATTGAATTTTACCTTCTTCTATTTAAAAAATTTAGAAATCACTCTCCTAAGCTTCATAAAACTTAGAATAAGCATCCATGCCAACTTAATTTACCATATTAGATTACATTAATTTTTAATGAACATTTTAAATAAAAATCACTATATTATAATATATTAATTTATTTTATCATTTTTCACATATAATTTCATAATTTATTTTTTTATTTAATTAAAACTCTATATTTAATTTAATTTCTATTAATTATATAATATAGAAATTAATTATGAAAAAATGATAAAATTAACTATCATAGTATAATATTATAATTCCTAAATAAAGAGATCATAAAAAGTTATGTAATTTGATAAAATAATAAATTAAGTCAAGTGCGAGTATTAATTTTAAGTTTTGTAAAATTTAAGAGCATATAATTTTTAAATTTTTAAAATTGAAGGGTTATTTTGCATCTCACAAATGCTAACTGAAGTTCTAGAGTTATTGTTAAGCATTAGATAATATTCTCCAACTACTCAAATTTATAAATTTAATGTAATTTTATTTAATATTTTGTGTAAAATTTTAATGATATAGTTAATGAAAGAAGAAGAAAGAGATATTAAAGAGATATATTAATTATGAATTAAATTTTAAAAAAAATATTAAATAAAATTATATTGAATTTATAAATTGAGTAGTTGAAGAATAGCATTTAATGTTTGAGGAAAAGGATGCCTTTTAGACCTGAAAAATATGAGCAAAATCATCCCACTTCTAATATGAAAAAGAATGTGAAAGTGAAGTAAAAGGATAAAAATGCAAGTAGCAATAATAATAATAATAATAATAATAATAATAATAATAATAATAATAATAATAATAATAATAATAATAATAATAATAATAATAATAATGAGGCTAAGGGGAGCTAACGCCTACACGTATGACGCAAGACATAACAACTGTCACAAGTCGGCCTTGTGAACCAAATGACCAGGCAAATGAGCTCCGTTTGGGACAAAACTTGGCAGATAAATCAAGCATATGATGGAGCACTTGTAGACCAAATTTGGGACCAATCCGACTTGTGTATTATTTTTCCTTATTTTTCACGTTTTGGCACTTTGCTTGTACTTTTGACCAAGGAAACTTGTCCAGTGCGAGTAGGAAAGCACATGGCCGTCATCCTTGGATTATTATCTTTCTATCGGTGTATTTTGGTAGCAAAATTCCACCGGGAGCAAGCCGAAAAGCCCTTATGACAACTCGAAAAAAGTATGTCATCTTAGGCAATTTTGGGTTTGGCTCATAATGCTCTTTAGGGGGGGAGTGCCTGGTGACCTTGGTGGAAGCCCGGCACTAGCCTAGGGGATGGAATGTGCGGCTTGGTGCCTCCCTTGCACATTTCCAAAGCTGTAATGAAGGATCATATTAATAAAAGAAGTAGCCCCTCTTCTATAAATCGATTATCCCGAATTTTACCGCTTTTGGCCGCATTTGCCCGCATGTGTCCGAATTGCATTTCATGCACCATTGTTGCCTTTCTATATGTGTTGGTTGCCTTTATATGATGCTTATGTGCTTACGGTTGCCCCGATTGTGCTGTGCTTATATGTTTGGCCCGTTTATTCTAAGCTTGGTTGGTGTATTAACCGGTAGGCTGGCTTATTCCTCAGGTGGTGAAGGTCTAAGCACCGCACGTCCCGACTATTGAGTTGCCGGTCCGTGACACAACCCAGATTACACGTGTCATGTTGTCACCGCAAGTTTGCTTCATTTTTAAAGACCGCTTCCCTTCTCTGATTTTCCAACCACACAAAGTACAAACACTGAAATGTCTCCAAAGTACTTCCTAGCTTTGGTCCTTGCTGTGACACTGTTTCTCCCAGCAACCTCTCACACCAATGATGTACTGCAGCCACAAACAAAGCCGCCAGGAAATGGACATAAAGGCGGCGGCTATCATGTTAATGACCTTCTCATGAAGCCTCCTGGAAGAGGAGATACTAGTGGCGCCCCCGATGTTAAAGAGCTTGCCAAGACAGCGAAGCCGCTAAACGAAGGATAAAGGGGCCCCGAAACCAATATTAATGAGCTCGCCGCCAATGTGAAGCCGCGCAAAGGACACCGCCCTGATCCTAATGGACCACACGTTAATGAGGAGGCGACGTTCATCAACAACCGCAAGAATAAGGCTGGTGAGTATCGTGTTGCTTCGTATTCGCCCATTCACGGGGGCAAACACAGACCTGGTGACCCTACTGATCTTCATCTTGATGAAGACAAGGCCAAGAAAACAAAGCCTGGTGACCCTAGTACTGGAAACTGAAGGCTCCAGGGGAGCTTGATTGCTATGAATGCTATAAGCATATATATATATATATATATATATATATATATATTCCTAGAAATAAGAGTAGCAACTCACATCATTCCTTTTTGGATGCTGCATGGATTGCTATCTCCATATGCTTAAGCCAATTCTATGTATTTCGGTTTGTGTTACTATGCAAGAAATCTCATGCTAGTCCTTTAATATCTTGCTCTTCCTGTGGTTTTAATTTGCCATTCAAGTTGATCCGCATATTATTATTATTATTGCTGCTGCTTTTAAGACTCAAAAATCCCAATTTGTTTTACAAAGTCTGTATTCTTCTGCATTTTTTCTCAATTTTTGCCGATTATAAATGTTTCGAAATTGTAGATTAAGACATTGACAGCACATATAACAACTTTTGCGACGAAATCATCAAACGCCTGAATGAGTGATTGTGTACCGAAAACAAGTATATACAACTTTCTTCACTTTAGTTGTACGGGTTTGAGATTCACGACTTATCTAGACTCCAAAGTAACCAAATTATTATAAGTAAAATGGAAAATTCATCCCTAAAAAATAAATATGACATCAAAATTGATTCTAAACTTCAAATTGGCATCAATTGAATCCAATTCTGTTAAGATTAACAGAAGCACTTAATTGATGTCAATATACAAATTTTTTTACAAATTTAATGTCACAATTATCTTTAAAGGATGAATTGCCCAATATATTTTAGTATGCAAAGTATTTCTACAATTATAGATTAATTATCCTACTTGAGCTTTATGATTATCAGAAAGAGGCACACCTACCTTCCTTACTAAAATTACCATAAAAATACTTTCAGAAACAAATTATTATGTCATAATTTAGAATAACATTGAAATCATTTATGTGCATGAAAACTGAATGACATGAAAAGTTAAAGGACATAACAACTATGAAATAATATTATTGTCTATAAGATTCATAATCCACACAAATTAAGAACATAAATTTTGAAATTTTGGGTTATTTTACTCCATATTAATTTGATATATATTTTTCTTCTCTCATTTCTCCATTCGTTCATTCGAACCGCAAAAGTATTTTTCCTATTTTGTTTTCAATCACCCAAAGGTCCTAATGTATCTCCCAAGCCAGTGTTAAAAATGCATTTCATGGAGAATACACTAAATAACAGAAATTCAAAATAAGAAATGATCAAATTCATCTCTAAAAGATTAGCATGATATTAAATTAATCTTATACTTTATGCTGATATCAATTGATTCCAATTCTATTCTTCTTTCCATCAATCTTAAATCCGATTATAATTGATTATTATCAATATAAATTTAAGATTAATTTGATGCCACGGTAACCTTTTAACGGTGAATTTCCCCATTTTCTTGTTTTAATTTTTTCTTCTATAATTTAATATGCAGTATATTTTATAAAATCCCATGAAATAATTTTTTATTCTTTTTGAAAATAAAATGAAAATTTTCTATTTATCTGACGAACTAATAGGGTAATCTTTTCTATTGTGGACCTTGATTTTGAAGTGTGCTTTTTTTTCTTCGTCAGATAAAAATTCCTACTGTTAACATTATTTCTAAAGATACAGTGTGCTTTACCTTGTGAATTATTGTATAAATAGTAGTACTTTTTTATGAAAGATTTGTGCATATTTTGGTTCCAAAGTCTCAATGTTGGTATTGTAACGTAGCAGCTTCAGAAACATTGCAAGAATGTATAATTGTTGGTTTTTCTTCCCTAAGTTATAATATATGACTCATGACACGATTAGACTTGAAACGTGGGAAATATCTTATTTGGCAAAGTGTTTTTTTTTTCCTTTTGAGTATAATTAAGTAAATCAAAATTGGCATAGTATTTTATTTGGTGGTGCATGAAAATTTTGATGGATTCGTAGTAAATTGATAACAAAAAAGTTTAAAACTAAAATCACATTTTTTTAATATAAACACCATACTTTTTTAATTTGGAATCTGGGCAACATCAAATAAGATAGTGTTCTTAATAGCAGGAGGGATATGAGTTAAACTACCTGATTCACTCCTAATAACACTGGATACCCAATCTGCTGTCTCATAAGCCACCCCATTACGTTGAAGAGGATACCAGCTACTAAGAAAAACACTATCCGGACAAAGGATAGATTTTATAGACTCCAATATATGAGCCCTCCATGGACCCTTAGAAATACTCAAAATTGAATGGCCACTTTTGAATCACTCTTCACCTAAACATCCTTGCAACAAAAATTATTTGCGACCAAGATTTCTTTGTGAATAGCTTCTAATTCAGCATTCAGCACAGATGGATGATAAGAATTCTCATACTAGAGATCCAAAATCATTCCTTCACTATTCCAAGCTCAACTATCTTGGATGATTTTCTCCGAAACCAGGTTGCATCAACATTAATTTTTATCTCACAATTTGACCAAATCTTATGAAATACTGCAAATTATATATGGCTTTTAATTGTTAATATTTTGTCTATCTAAATTATCTTCCATCTATAATTTAATAAAAAACTTGCGTTTATTGTAGAGGATGTTTATTTTTCCAAATTTTAATTCAATTTAATACTCACTCATAACTAATTTACCTTTAAAAAAATCGACGCCTTTATAAAGCAATCATGAACTAAATTGTAGAAGATAAAGTTCTAATAGAATTAGGAATTTTTTTAGGTAATATGATTCTAAATGAGTGTCAAAATGAGTTAAAATTTGAGAAAGTAAAAATTACACATAATGTACATAAATTTTTTATTAATTTTTTGTTAAAAAATAATTCAAATGGGTAAAGTATTAATAATTAAAAGTGTATGTGGACAAATTGTAACACTTAAATTTATATATGAGTTAAATGAAAAAAGACAAAATAATATGTGTCTAATGATATATTAAAAAAATAAGAAATTATAATTTTAAAATATTATGATAGAAGAGAGATTAGAAAAACGACTTAAAAAAACATAATTGGAAAGAATTAAAATTCTAACTTAAACAAGGACCTAATTAATTAAAATTTAAATTGAACTCTTAAATTAACATTATATGTAATAACTAAAATTAAAAGACCAATTCCTCTACATATTAAAGAAAATATAGAATTTTAAACTTTCAAAATTATATAGTATTACAAATTTTTGTTGAAATGCATTTTTTTTAATTTTATGTTGTGATAAGTGATTCTTATGAATTTGCATCTAAATGTATAGACAATTTCAAAAAGAAAATTATTTAAAAAAAATAATGGATAGCAATTAGTGGTAATTACTAATGATGGGTGGTAACTAATTATAATCATAAAAAATGAGTGATGAGTAATAATGATTATTTGCAATACGTGATATCAATAATAATTATGACATTATTGTTAAGTGGTGGTAGATAGTGATTAACAATAGTGTATGATGGTAAAAAATGGTCAGTTGATGGTAATTAATTGTAATGGGTGCATGGAAGTGAGTAATAGTTATCAATATTAAATAATGATGAGTAATGATTGTCACAGTAAGTGATGAGGCTGAAAAATAATTTTGTATATTAATTATATAGCATTATATTATAAAAGTACAGAATACCCACTGCTTATGAAAATATTTTGAAGATATATCAGGTTACAAATATTACTAAAAATGTTTGTACTCTCGGATATATTTTTTAAAAATTTGAATCAAAATTAAAAATTTCATAATCTTTTAAAATATTTTGAAAAATATAAAAAAAGATTCCGAGATTCAAACATACATATTGTATTTTGTAGTTATCATCGTAAAGAGCATCCCATCAAAACTTGCAAATCCTACAGTGCATTTAAAGCATTTGGCAACCAGTTCCTTATTATATAGCTAGTCCTCCTCAATGGAATTTAAAATTTAAAAGTATTTATATAATACAAAGGTAAGGTGCACCTACCATGATATTTTTATATTATATTATGATTATATTTATATGATAGAAAAAGCAAGATCAATAATGTCTAATATGGGGCTGGTTTAATGACCCCATTAGAAAGCTTGGTGCCATTGCTGAAGTGGGATTCCTCAATAATATGACTTTAGACATAACTGAAATGATTCTCATGGAAATATATTTTAGATTGAAAAATGTGTTTTTTCTTAAAAAAAATTAACCGAATTAAAATCAGAATCATCATCCTTTCAGTTTTTTCTTTTGATGCATGGATATCTCGAACGATTGACACATTGACGTCGAGAAAATATAGCTTTATGATCTTGAGTTAGCAAATTGAATCCTTCATCGATAAATTAACCAAATTTAAGGTGCGTCAAAACCAACGCTCTCTAATTTATGGTATGCTATGGTACATGATACGGTACGGAAAAAAGATGCGTTATGTGTGTCAGGTAAAATTTTGATCTATAGAAGTAAATTTAGTTGGCAAACTAAAGTTCCATTTGTTACTTATTTTTTTGTAAAATATAATCATTAAAATAATTAAAAATATTTTATTTATTTAATATTAAGTAGAAAGAATTTATAAAAAAATAACTTTTTCTGTTTAAAAAAATTAATTTCCTCCATTGATATACCTGTAAGTATTTTTTTTAAAAAATTATTAATACAAGTGACATATCAATCATTTATTATTATTTATAAAAATGGCATTTTTCTTAAAAAAAGTTTTTCTATAAAATAAATGGAGCATAAATTGAATATGCAATACACATATAAATACTATTCAACTTTTATAATGTATACACATAAAAATTTATATAATTTTCATAATTTATCATTACTAATAATTTTAAATATAAAAGAGAAAAGAGAAAAATCATTAATAAATTCACTTAATTAAGAAATTATTCAAGGAGAGAGTTTTGAGGGTAGAGATGTAAGTAAAATAATTAAACTCTAAAATGTAATTTGAAAGGACTAAAGAGTGAGTATTCTAAGCCTAAAAAAATGATGGTTTATAGAGTTTTGGCAAGTAGTTTGTCAACTGCTAACCTTTCTATGCATTGAAGGCAGAGCCGTCACTCTAATTCTTTCAGAGTATGCAAAGTGAAATTTTCAATGCACTTGGTGTGCCTAACGGACTGGCAATTCAATAGTTAGGACGTGCGGTGCTTAGACCTTCACCACTTGAGGAATAAGCTAGCCTACCGGTTAATACACTAACCAAGCTTAGAATAAATAGGCCAAACATATAAGTATAGCACAATCGGGGCAACCATAAGCACAAAAGCATCATATAAAGGCAACCAACATATATAGAAAGGCAACAATGGTGCATAAAATGCAATTCAGACACATGTGGGCAAATGCAGCCAAGAGCAGTAAAATTCGGGACAATGATTTATAAAAGAGGGGCTACTTCTTTTATTAATATGATCCTTCATTATAGTGTTAGAAATGTGCAAGGGAGGCACCAAGCTACATATTCCATCCCCTAGGCTAGTGCAGAGCTCCCACCAAGGTCACCAGGCACTCCCCCCTAAAGAGCATTATGAACCAAACCCTAAATTGCAAGAGTAGATATACTTTTTTTGAGCTATTATAAAGGGTTTTGGGCAAGCTATAGGTGGAATTTCTCTACCAAAATACATTAATACAAAGATTATCTAAGGATGACAACTATGTGCTTTCCTACTTGCACTGGACAAGTTTCCTTAGTCAAAAATACAAGCAAAGTCCAAAACAGGAAAAATTGTACACAAGTCAGATTAGTCCTAAATTTGGGCTACAAGTGCTCCATCATATGCTTGATTTATCTGTCAAGTTTCATCCCAATTGGAGCTCGTTTGCCTGGTCATTTGGTTCACAAGGCCGACTTGTGACTGTTGGGAATTCGGATTATCACATGTAGCGGAATTTCAAAATTTTGATCCGAATTCTACCTAGGATCCATGCAAAAAGCATAAGTCAATAATTAGGGTTTTACCTATTAGGCACTCATATTTCTACTGATCAAAACTTGAGAGCGGATGAATCAAACGCCGACTGGAAGGTACAGCGTTTCTACGGTATCCACACGGAGTGAACAACGACCTCTCAACCTCCACAAATCTGCTAGGATGCGTTTTTCTCTCTAAGAATTAGGATTGGATGTTTTTTAAGTGATTTAGGGTTTATATGAAAGCTTTCAACGTGTTCTCAAAGTGCTGCCCTCAAGTCCCTTTTTATAGAACTTAGGCAAGCTATAATCCTAGTCCTACTAGGATAATGCTTCCAAAATCCTAATCACACTTAACAACTCATCTTATCCTTATCCTAGAGATAATGGGAAGAGATAGGACTTATCTATTAATTATCTAATATTAGATAATAATATTATCTCATAATATAAATATCTTAATTATTAGATAATTGCATATAGTTATCAAATATCAGAATAATATTATCTCATAATATATTTATCTAATATCTGATAAGATAATTATTTAATATTTCTTTAATATCAAATAATATCACATAATATATATATATATATTACGTGAATTATTATTCTTAATAATATATATATGCACAAAAATAAGTCCAATTAATTAGATATTAATATAATTAAAGTCCAATTAATTATTGTCTTATTCCTACTCCTTTTGTGTGACCCTATAGGTTCTTACTACGTTAACAATGACTCATTTATTGAGCCATAGACAATAAGTGGTATCTAGCAATACATCACTGCTACTCAAGTAGTAAGAATGTCTGTGATTTGACATCCACCTAATACATGATCAACATTTTGCATCATAACCCTTTTGTAATAATATCCAAATTGAACTGGAGGCATGGAATGTGTCATCCTCGTCAATGTTCAATTTATATTTCTTGATACTAAGTAGACTTAAAATAAATAATTAATATCACATATTAATTCAATTGAGCATGGCCATGTATTTCTAAGTCTCACTCAATCAAGGGGCCCAAGGATATTTCTCTTTTATACAAGAGTAACAAAATCCCATTTACATCACTCACTTCCCTCTGCACGATTTATGACACATCCAATCAATGCCCTACTTATCATCCTGATTAAAGGTGACATAGGACAATATTAAAGTGAGTAATTCCTCATGTAAGGAACTGTAGTGACTTCAAGTCAAAGGTTTATGTATATTTGTGATCATATGAGAATAACTTATGACATGTCTATCCATGCAATATTCTCATAGCGGGTCAGTCCAGTACATTGTTCACTAGCAATATATTCATGTATTGACTTGATATCACATATCCATGATTCGTAATCATCAGTCATTATACATGCTAGTCTCGATATATTATTACTATCCTTTTCGTAATAATACTTGACTAGGGGCATTTTAGGAATAGCGAAGCTATTCCAAGGATAATTATTATATTAAGTTATAAATTACGCATAATAATAATAAAATTATAAAAATAAAATATAATAATTAAATTACCTAAAATAAAACATAATACATTGTGTATAAATTCAATCATCTATATGATTGGTTCTAGGACGCACACCAACAGTGACATTCTCCCCCACTTGAAAAATGTTAATGGCCTCATTGACGACTCAGTCTGATGTAGCTTCCATGAGCATCTTCAGTTTGTTTCACTTAAGCTCCTCCCTCAATCTCTCTGCTTAACCACATGACCTTCACCAATGAGCAAGTTATCTTCAATGCCTCAGTTTGACTTGGATTCTTGGAAAGTCTTCAGCCTGATCCACTTTAGCTCCTCCCTCGACTTCCTTTCGGCTTGTCTTTCCAAGGTTGTTATTGATGTTAAACTCTTCTGCCTCCGCAACTTCTTGAACCCTCGAACATGGTTGGATTTGATTTTGACACCTGACTGGTGTCCCCTTATCCCTAGCTAATAAGGTTAAACAAAGAGTTAGCACTCTTGCTCTAACAACACACTCTCTAGCACTTAGAAGGTTGGCATGCACGATCTCAAAATATTGGTTAGTATCTTTTACTATAAGGTTATCCAGATATTTATAAAGCCCGCTGGCTTCTCGATAGGCTTCTCTCGAAAGATTTGCCTTGCTCAAAATATCCCACTAAATGTGGCACCCCACTAGGTGAATGACCGTTCCCTCCATTGCGATCATATGAAAGAAATGCTTGTCTGGTACTCTGCTAACCCATCAAGCTTATTGTAGCAGACCCCTATTAGGAACTACCGCTTCGTGTTGTTAGTGAAGTTACTCGAGTTAGTCTAGGACTCACATTGCCCTAATCCTGACGTAAGATCTATCTTCAGTCTCAAAATCTTCGGCATCACACTTATCACCCTTTTGCCCCTTCTCTTGTGTTTTAGCTTGTAAAGCACTTAAGGCATACTTCTGTGGGCAATTTGCCACTTTATATGTTCTGCAGCATAAGAAACATGACAAGGTCTTTGACTTTTTGCTCATGTTGGAAACCCTAGGTGATATGGATCCTTGGGAGCTTGTAGATGAACTGTTGTTCTCTCCTCCACTCTTGGACTTGCTCCTTTTAGACTGACAACCACTCCTACTAGAAGAATTTGAGGCACCACCTTGCGAGTTCTTGCTAAAAGGGAAACTAATGTCGTAGTCACAAAGGCACTTTGCCACAGTCACCGCTTCAGTGAGGCTTTAGACCTTTCTCCTTTGGAGTTCCATTGTAGCTTCATGTGAAAGACCGTCGACAAAGTAGAAGAGCTTGTCCTTCTCCGTCATGTCTTGGATGTCCAACATAATGGTTGTGAACTTCTTCACATAGTCTTAGACCCAGCCAGTTTGGCACAGCTCTCGTAGCTTGCGTCTTGCCAAGTAGTCGATATTCTTGGGGTAGAAGTGTGCCTTCAGTTCTTGTTTTAACCCTTCCCAAGTATGAATATGGCACCTACCCGCTTGAATATCTTGATATTTTGTCCTCCACCAGACCTTAACACAATCTGTGAGGAATATGGTAGTGCAGTTCACTTTAGACTCCTCTGAATCTATTTCCACAGCTTAGAAATATTGGTCCATATCGAATAAGAAATTCTCGAGCTTTTGGGAATCCCTCTCTCCCGCATATGACCTAGGTTCAGGGACCTTCAATTTCCCCATGCGCTCAAAGGCACTACCCCCTGGCGGATTGTTACCTAGGGCCAACATCATTACCCTTACACTTATAGCAAGGTTGCCTATTTCCGTTCAAAGAGTCGCTACAACATCCTTCACCTCAATGGTAAGGTCCTTGAAAGCATCCCCCAATTGTCGCTGGGTGTTCTCTATTGCAACAAGCTGCTTTTCAACTTGTGGAGGACTACTACTCTCCAAGCTATCGACCCCCTTATTTGCTTTGAAAGTCTTAACTTGTTGCTCAAGAGATTCCTAACCTTTGGCCCTCTAAAATAGTTTGAGGATCTCCTCGAGTTGCATGCTACTTACGGCATCAACGACACCTTTAAGATTCCCGAGTGCATTCTCGATAGCTTCAAAGCATTCGGTGTTCGTCATCTTCTTTGCCATGGTAGATGTATTGATAAGAGCAGCGAAATTTATGAGCATGGATTAGACCATGCTCTGATACCAAATGTCATGGACTGGCAACTCAATAATTGGGACATGCAAAACTTAGACCTTCACCACTTGAGGAATAAGCCAGTCTACTAGTTAATACACCAACCAAGCTTAGAATAAATAGGCCAAACATATAAGCATAGCACAATCGGGGCAACCATAAGCACAAAAGCATCATATAAAGGCAACCAACATATATAGAAAGGTAATAATGGTGCATAAAAAGCAATTCGGACACATGCGGCTAAAAGCGGTAAAATTTAGGACAATGATTTATAGAAGAGGGGTTACTTCTTTTATTAATATGATCCTTCATTACAGTGTTGGAAATGTGCAAGGGAGGCACCAAGCTGCACATTCCATCCCCTAGGCTAGTACAGAGCTCCCGCCAAGGTCACCAGGAACTCTCCCTCTAAAGAGCATTATGAACCAAATCCCAAATTGCAAAAGTAGACATATTTTTTTCGAGTTGTCATAGGGGGTTTTGGGCAAGCTCCAAGTGGAATTACTAAAATTAGGAAAGTCCAAAATGGGAAAAATTAGGAAAAATTGTACACAAGTCGGATTGGTCCCAAATTTGGGCTCCAAGTGCTCCATCATATGCTTGATTTATTTGCCAAGTTTCGTCCCAATCAGAACTTGTTTGCCGGGTCATTTGGTTCATAAGGCCGACTTGTGACATGTGGAAAGGAAGGCCACTGATGGTCCCTGCAATGAATTGAATGACTGCTAGCTGCTTTCGGGACTCTGCATCAATTGCCCGCATTATCTGCTGCCCGCAGTACTGAGTCATTGTCAATGTTGTTGGACAGTTTTGAATTTCATGTTAAGTGCATATATCGTCGGGAGAATTATAAAGGACTGCTAGTTTTGAATGTTATCATTTGGAATCTGATAATTTAGTGTTGCTACAGAAATTAGAATCTTTGGTTGATAGCTCAATTTTGCTTAATAAAAAACCCAATAAACAATCATAAAAATTGAATTTGTGAGAAACTGAGAACAATTCATACTGGGCCCAATTGAAAGACCGGCTAAGAAACAAACAAGCTACCACCTCACTATGTAAGTGGGATACCGTTCTGAAATGCCAGAGAGTCCTTTCCTTTGTTTCTATTTTTTTAGAGAATGGCAGAAATATCATCTTTCATGAGTTTTTATTATATATTTTTAAAAAAAATCCCAATCAGGTGTCACTATACATAAAAATTTTGATAAAAAAATTTATATCTATCTCCAACATATTAAAAAACATAAAAAAATTGGATAAAATCCAAATTCTTTGGATACAATCGGGATCCTTTCCCTTGCTTTTGTTATTTATTATAACTATGTTAGAAACAAATACATTAAACGTTAGAAATAATTTTAAGTTCCAGTGTATAAGAAAATAAAGCTTCATTTTATTAACAAAATATTTTTATAAGAAAATCTGATAAATTCCTAGATTCAAGAGTAACGTATTCTCTTAGCCTTTCAGCAATGTCCACCTCTTTTTCTGCATTATAAGAAAAAATCAGACCTATTCTCTAAAATTTTAAACAAACAAAAAAATCCAAAATATAAATAAAAGTAAAACTTTCAAAGAACTATAAATATTACTTAAATTATAAGTTCTTGATGATTATACGTAACATGGAAGAACAGGTGTCCCTTGACTTAGGTGCCTCCCTACTCATTTCCATATAGCTAAATGATGTTGTCCCTCTTTGCCTTGGTCTCTGTTTTCTTTCTTGGTCTTTGCTTTTACCCTAATTTTGTGATGACAAAAGCAAAAGGAGGAAAAGAGAAAAGACCAGCAAATGTATACTCCTTTCAAAATCCAAATCTGGTGAGGCAGATTTGCAAGGTGAAGGGCAGGATTCCAAAAGCACAGAAGTTAAAGTATTTATTAATCAAATTGAAAAATAAAATTTATACAAATCGATTAAATTTCATAAGTTTGCATTTATAATACAAGTGGAAAATTATGTAAAATTTTGGTTATGATTGCCAGATAAAACTAATTCTACACATTCATGATCTTGTTCTCTAAAAGAAGGGTTGCTGAACTAGAGACAAAACGCTCATTCCATTCATCTCATTAACCATCTTCTCCTCTTGAGCCTCCCCCATATCACAGCGTAAAAGCCAATAGCGTTTTAGCAGTATCATTTTGAAATTAATATATCATTACTCCAATAGGATTCTTTTATATACCTTTTGTGGGTATCTTAACATAAAGGTTTGAACCATTTCTATTATACAAATCTAACAATGCACATATATCTAATTCACAAGCTTTTTTACTATTCAAGAAGAATAACAAATTATATTTATTTTATTTCACCACATCCAGTTAATAATTTTTTCTAATAATCTCAACTAGATTTCATAAATCATATGGCATATCATATAATTTTATATAAAGTTCATATAATTATATCCTCAAGTTAGACATATGAATATATCGTAACTAATATATATGTCACAAATGATTTAAAATGAATAAATAATTAAATTAATAGAAATTGAAGAATTGTGCACTTGTCCATCATGAAATGATTTGATAGAATTGAAATGACTTCAAAGAACCATGGGTACAATTACCTTTGCCTTCATGATAGGGAATTCCATAGGGGTGTCCCGATCTTCATGGCGTAGGCAAATAAAGTAAATCAAAAATAATGTAAAGAATGATATGAGCGCCACACTCCAGAAATGAGGAAGGAAATTGGGAGTGATAAGCTCTGACTTGGGTGGTTCGATGACCTGACGAATGCAAGCAGCCAACCAACGCTATAAGGAATGCGACCTGCTACTTAGACCACTTGTCCAACCACGAACACGAATTGACAACGCACCTGGGTTGAAGCACAAATTGGGGGCTTTTATGAATTTGAATCACTAATCTTATAAAGGAAGATTGACAAAGCAAGGTTTCACAAGAGTAAAAGAAGATAATATTCTCACACTCAAATTTGTGTATTATTCATGAACTTTCCATTCTGAGTTACATAGATTCCTATTTATACTAGTCTTAGGAAAGTACATATAGTAAATGCCATAAATACAAAGTTTGACAATCACCAAATTAAAAATAGAAATTATTCTCAGATTTTCCTTATTTGTTATATTCCCGATTAGGAAAATATTTCTTGATTTGCTACACTCTATGTCTAGATTCATTGTATCTTATATTTGGAAATTATCTTCAGATTCATTACGCTCCATATTAGGATAATGTTTCCACATTTGTTGCATTCCATATTAGGAAATTATCTCCTAATTTGTCATGCTCCATATTGGGAATATGTCCAGATTCATTTGACTCAGACATTTCTTAATAGGAAATTATCTCCCAATTTATGACGCTCCATATTAGGAAAATGTGTCCAGATTCGTTGCACCTCAACTATCTTTAGATTTCTTGGGCTTGGATGAGCAGCACTTCAACTTTATTTTTTTCATCTACTTGGGCTGCTTGGGCCAGAATTACATTTACATGGGCTCCAATTGCTTCTTGTATTCTTTTGAGCCTTCCTCTTGTCATTGGACCTTCACTTAATATTAAATCTTTCTCTACTTGTGCTTGTTCATGCAAAGTGCTGGACTGGTTCATATCACTTCATCCTTTGATTCTTTTCAATTTATTGATTGCTTTTCACAAATTTGGTTGTGGATCATCTATTGACTTCATATTTGAATTGAGAATGTAGAAAAATATTCAAGGCAATTGAGAAGAAACATCATTTTGTCTTGCCATCAAGGGAAATTGTTTCCATCCAATTGATCAAATTTTATCAAAACTTGATTCATGCCCATGATAAAAGTCTAACATCGTTGTTGTAAAAACATTTCCTTATGATTGTTAAGGAAGTTTCCATAAGATTTTGACTCCATTGTTGCATATAAAATTTCCTTAAGATTGTTAGGGGAAAATAAGATTGTTGGGGGAAAATTGTTGGGTAAGAGTCAAAATTTATGAGGTATGAAGTACAACACTTCCTTTAAGGAAATATTCACCCCTACATGAATCAAGTTTGCTTTGGAAAAATAATGTATGAATTAACCTCTCAAGATACAATAGAATTTTGAAAAATTATAAAAAGCAAAATCAAAGTTTTTCCTTATATTTCTCTTTGAAATAGTTTTGTAATGGCCACAAATGTTGTTTGAGAGATAAACTAGAAATTAATAGATGAGAAGTATGTCTCAAAATATATTGTATTTAATGTTTTTCATATTTTTGAATATGAAACTTTGAAGTATTTATCCAATAGATTTAGGTCTTGAATTTGGATAGACACAGTTTTCCATCAAAGGAACAATGCTATTGAATCATGAAAAAGCACAAAATTTCAAATGCAAAAGTCATAAAATTTCAATTGAAGAGATATAATTTTATATTTTTCAAAAAATATATTCATTTATTTGAAATGACACAATTGTTGATTTATTTTTTTAAAATATTGATTTATTATTTTTCCAAACAAATACCAACAGAATTCATAAAATTCAACAATTTTAAACATCGTAGAGTCAAAAACACCGTTGTAGATCAAAATTCTAGCATTTATTAATTTGATATATTTCTAACTTGTGAGAGTGAAGTAAATTTATTTTTTAATAATAAAAATGATGAAATCATGAAATTTAATTGCATATAAATTTATTACTTAAATAAGAGATTTTCAAAATTTTGATCGTGAACAAAGTAATTATTAATGGTCAGTTTTGTTCACAATCTTGTAATGTGGTGGTGTTATAGAAATTAAAGTGCTTGCTTGTTGACTTAGTTTTATATATCTATAGTAAACAGAAATCAAAACAAATCATTCAAGTTACATTTATGCATTAGCAAACTACTATTACTCTTACTGTTACTACTGCACTACTACTATTACTACTACTAATAATAATAATATTGAAAGGGATAATTTCTAATGCGCCCATTTAAGAGCCATAAAATGTCTCCAACATACTCTCCAACGTTGGCCCTTGCTGTGACACTGTTTCTCACACAGCAACATCCCTCGCCGATAATCAAAACCACCAGCCATCAGCCGCATTCACATTCCAGAATGAACTTAGCAAGCCTGAGCCACCCAACAAAGGTAGTGGATTATAAAATCACGAGTATTTAAATTAGGAAACTTCATCTTTAGTATAAAATCTTGTCAATATTTTATTAAATTTAAAACTTTTTTTTATAAAATGTCATAATATAAGCAATCATACTTATAATATAAAAATATATGAGACTTTATAAAAGAAAATTTGAAACTTTCTAAGGAAATTAAAAGATTTAATTTAAAAAAAAAACAAAGTGATACGTTATAAAAATTAAGATGAATGATTTCTAACATAGGTCCAGTTTAAATCCAAATTAAGAAACATTTGTTACTGACTAAGTGGAATTCCAATGTAATAAGACTGCAAGTGG
Source organism: Sindora glabra (assembly GCA_020226215.1). Lineage (NCBI taxonomy): Eukaryota > Viridiplantae > Streptophyta > Magnoliopsida > Fabales > Fabaceae > Sindora > Sindora glabra. The sequence goes on along the minus strand of CM035232.1, from coordinate 50,892,509 downwards.
AACTCCTCTATAGTATGACGCGAGACATAACAGACAAGATTCGCGTGGAATTATATTTTAGATGGAAAAAAGTTTGTCCCTTTAAATAAAATTGTACATATTAGGCAATGAATCCAACTTAAAAATTTTTTTATTATCTTTAATAAAGTTTTATTAAACAAATCAATGCTATATATATAAAAGACCAGAGTCAAAATTTATTATTGAATGAAAATTAAGGATTGTCATTAAATATAAGATGGTTTGACAAATTTGCAAAATTTAATTTAATAAATATAAAATACTTAAAACTCAATTTTGGATCCAATTTTTTATACCTATAATATTTTCCTAAACAAATTTATTTACGTAATCAATATTTTTTAGGAATGTATCAAATAAAATTTTTAAAATCATAATTGGACATAATTTTTGACCGCCATCTTATATTAATTAATAATCATGACCACTGCCCCACATATTGAACTAGCGCTTCAAATTTATCATGTAACATTTGTACTAAATGTTTTAGTGTTATCAAATTTCCTTCCTTCAAATTATTTGGTGCTTTTAGTTGATTAAAAAGTCTTCTATTCACAAGTTTGTGGTAAACTTTTTAAGCTTATATATGGTGCTTAATTTTGGAAATTAAAAGGCATATAGAGTTAAAACAATATTTTAAAAACAGAAGATAAGCACATTATTAAAGACTTGGTACCATGATTAAAGTATAACTTTCTTTCCTCGTCTCTGTCCAATTCTCGTATTTACATTATTTAAAGCAATTTGGACGATCAAATGTGGGATCAAAAGAACTCCATAATCTTTTCTTCCACTTATCTCAATTCCTATTGTGTCCATTCCAGGATGAGAAAGTATGATGAAATGAAATCATCATTTCATAATTACATTCGTTATAATTAGAAATAAATTAACATCTCATTCTATAATTACATTTGATACAATAAATATTATAAGAATGGAATGTAAAAAATTGTGTTAATAACATTAATACACTTAAAAATAAAAAAGTTTGTAAAATTGAAAACATATATTTTATTAAAGATGATATTATTATTATTTTTATTTATAATAGAATATATGTATAAATACAGTACACATTAAAAATTAAAACAATAATATATAATGAATAAAATATATATGATATATTAATAATAAAAAATAATATAATTTAAATTTAATTATCAAAATTATAATTAATGAAAATTTTACCTAGCAAAAGCATAAAAATACAATTTACAAAAAATTTTATATTAAATAATCTTTAAAAAGCGCACAAAAAATTTATTATTAAAAATATAATTATCAAAATATTTGAATTGAAAATATTAAAGATACTATTTTATTATTTATTAATAAAAATTAATGTTGGAATATATGTAAAAAAATGTGAGGCCTAAAAGTGTAAAAAAGAACCATTGTATAATGATGAAGGGTCATTCAATCATTTATTATGAAATGAGGATTTTATCATATTTTTTTTAGGAGTGATCATCCCATTTCTTGTACTCGCTGAACAAACCTTTTCTATTCCATTCTATTTCATCTTATAATCAAAATTTTTAAATGTAGTTGGCAATCCCAATGACATATGCATTGTTTTATTGTATATTATCTCACAAATATCATAATTTTTGAGACTTTTTCATTAAAATAATAAATTTGAATTAATATTATGGTCACAAATATCATGATTTTTCTGTATTTTTTCATTAAAATAATGATATTCAATTAATATTAATTTGTCTATAACTTGATTAATTCCAAAACTATAACTACTTACAAGCACAATTTAATGCCATTAATTCATTGCGACTGAAAAAAATAAAGAGAAAAAATTAAGCTGGTATCATTTGATGTAATTTATTACAATGAGATACCCAAAACTCATTTTCTTTTATTTAAGTGCACCCGCATACGGAAATTTACCACCATACCAAGAAGACAAAAACAATACATTTACAATGTGTTTTAAGAAGACTAAAAGAACTAAAATAGAAACCTATTTTGTTACACATTAAAATTGGAGAGTTTTTAATTTAATACAAATAAAAAAATAAAATACTAAAAACTTATAAAAATTAAAATTGCAAGACTTTTTACTTAAAAAATTAAATTAATATAAAATTTTAATTATAAATAAAATTTATAAAAATTAAATTTTTTAGGAATTAAATATAATTTTTAGTTAAGATAAAAATAAATAATAACTTAGAGACATAATAACATATTGTGATTTGATAATTTGGATGTTTATTAGACTTAATTTATCTATTTATTTGATATTTTTAGTTAGTGTTATTGTTTGGAGATAAAATAGTAACATGTTACTGTTAAGAGAACAAATAGTAACATGTTATCATTTAATAGTTTGGTTATTAATTAGATTTAATTTATTCATTTATTTGGAGTTTTTGGTTGGTATTACTATTTTGGAATGAAACAATAACGTGTTGCTGTTTGAAGAATAAACAATAACATACTGTTATTTAACAATTTAGTTATTAATTAGACTTGATTTATTCATTTATTTAAAATTTTTTGTTCATGTTACTATTTTAAAATGAGATAGTAACATCTACTTCTTTGATAATTTGATTGTTAATTAGACTTAATTTATCCATTTATTTGAGATTTTTGGTTAATGTTACTATTTTAGAATAAAATAGTAATATGTTACTATTTAGAGAACAAACAGTAACATGTTGTTATTTTGTAGTTTGGTTATTAATTAGACTTGATTTATCCATTTATTTCAAATTTTTTATTAATGTTAATGTTTTAGAATGAAACAATAACATGTTACTATTTTGAGAACAAATAATAACATGTTGTTATTTGGTAGTTTGGTTGTTAATTAGACTAGATTTATCTATTTATTTAAAATTTTTTATTAGTATTACTATTTTGGAACGAAATAATAACATTCTTTTCTCTAATAATTTGCTTGTTAATTAGGCTTGGAATAAAATAGTAACATGTTTCTGTGTAAAGAATAGATAATAACATGCTATTATTTAATAATTTTGTTATTAATTAGACTTAATTTATCTATTTATTTTAAATTTTTAGTTCGTGTTACTATTTTGAAATGAAACAATAACATGTTACTGTCTAGAGAATAAACAATAACATGCTATTATTTGATAATTTAGTTATTAATTAGACTTAATTTATCCATTTATTTAGAATTTTTGGTTGGTGTTACTATTTTGGAATGAAATAGTAATATCATTTTCTTTGATAATTTGGTTGTTAATTAGGCTTGGAACGAAATAGTAACATGCTACTATTTTACAATTTTATTATTAATTAGACTTGATTTATCCATTTATTTTAAGTTTTTAGTTGGAACTACTGTTTTGGAATGAAACTGTCTAGAGAATAAATAATAACATGCTATTATTTATTTATTTGAGATTTTTAGTTAGTGTTACTATTTTGGAATGAAACAGTAACATCCTTTTCTTTGGCAATTTAATTGTTAATTAGACTTGGAACGAAAGAGTAACATGTTACTATATAGAGAATAGATAGTAACATGTTATTATGTTGTAATTTCATTGTTAATTATACTTAACTTATCCATTTATTTCAGGTTTTTAGTTAGTATTACTATTTTGAATTGAAATAGTAACATATTACTATCTAAAAAATAAACAGTAACATGTTATTATCCATTTATTTGGGATTTTTAACAATTTTGAAATAGTAACATATTACTATTATTTGACAATTTTATTATTAATTAGACTTAATTTATCTATTTATTTTTTATTTTTAATTAGTGTTACTATTTTGAAATATAATAGTAATATGTTACTGTCTAGAGAACAAACAGTAACATGCTATTATTTGGTAATTTAGTTGTTAATTAGATTTAATTTATCCATTTATTTAGAATTTTCAGTTAGTGTTACTACTTTGAAATGAAACAGTAACATATTACTATTTAGTTTACAAACAGTAATATATTATTCTTTCATAGTTTTATTTGTTAAAAAAATTGTTATGGCACTACTAGCCACTAAAAGAATTAGGGAGCAAAAGTTTAATATAGAATTTGAATAAATTTGAATTGATAAAAATAGGATCAAAGTTGGAGAAATAACAAAAAATGAAGAAAAATTAAGAAAAATAATTGAAAAAGGCCTTTTTTTCCAAACCAGAGTGGGCAAAATGCCTTTGGCCTTTTGCAAGCACATAGATCTCAAAAAGTTACATGAAATGAAAAAAATAATTTAAAACAGACAACCGAGTATAAAGTTATGGTTACTCAAAGTTTTAAACTCAAATTACACTTTTTTAATCAGATGAACTTCATTAAACCCACATTTTCTTATTTTCTGTTGAAAGATCATATGAAGATGATTGAAAATGAGTGGTCATATGTAAAAATTGATTAACTAATGATGGATTTATGACTTTTTAAAATTTCTAATTTACGACCGCATTCTTACAATTAAAAAAGTTTAATTTCAGTATATAACATTCATAAATCATAAAATCAGAACCTATTTAGAAAAAAGTCCAGCGCTACCATCTCTTTGAAATAAAGTGCACGAAGCAGCACCTCATTGCAAATTCCCAAAAAATAAAAGAAGAAAAAATTGGCCACAGCCCTTATAACGCCAATATGGGCTGCATCCATCATTCTTCATTCCCCAAATGTCCATTACAATATAGTCTCCCCTGTGCAGATAGTTTTCCTTCTTAGTTCACACCTTGACTTGCTTCTTTTTGTTTCCGTCCATTAATTTCATGTTATGTTTTAGCAATTATACCAATTCACTTATATGGGCGAAAATATAGTAATTGAAATTAGTTTTCATTATATGTTAGGTAAAAAATATTTTTGAGTTGAAATTAATTTTAAGATAAAAATTTATTTTTGATTTGAAATTAATTAATCTTAGTTGTAAGTTAAAAAAATGCTTTTGGAATAAATTGGTTTTAGTTATGTGGTAGAAAAAATTGATGAAGTCAATCTTATTTATAAGTTAGAAAAGATAGGAGCGTAAAATAGTTTTAGTTATAAATTAGAAAAATAGAAATTGAAATATAATTAAGTTTTATGCTACGAAGAAATAAGAATTGCAATTAATTGCACTTTAACCTACGTTAGAAAAATATCAATTGAACTAATTTCAATTAATTGATATCAATTTAATGCACTTGATATTGATCCTTAAGAATCCTTTAATGGCCAAGAAGAAAAATTAAAGAAGTCACAGTTGATCAGGCTGCCCAACATTCACCTTGAAGAAGACCATATTGATTATAATTTCAATTATATTTTGTATTTCTTGATTTATAAATTTTTAATAAACTTAAAAATATATTTATGGAAATAAAATTATAATTTTTATGACATTTATTTTCTTTTAATTAATTTTATTCCATATGTAATTTTATTTCTTACATTTTCAAAATTTTGCACGATAAATTTACTATGGAGAAAATCATGAGCAACATCTGTAATAAAAAACTACAAAATCATTTTCAAAGATTTCCTACAGTCCTATTACGGCGAGAAAAAATTTTCCAAAAAAAAAATAAAAATAAAAAAGACACGAAATTATCACGGGATAGGACATAGGAAAAATTTTCCGTATGTGTTTGTTCCAAATTGTGGAAGGACCTGTAAAAAAACATCATTTCGCACAGTAAATTAACGTTTTATTGTGACTTTGGCTGCAAGAAAATTATTATTAGTGTTGGTTGCAGAGATTTATCTCATCTCTGTGAAAGTTGAACCCTCTTCAACTGAAAGAAGTTGAAATTTTTATTTCTCTACATACGGAAATTTTTCATCTTCTATTTCTTTTCTTGAGAGATTTGAAGATTTGAAAACTATTGTGTTGGATGCACTTATGGCATTTTGCTTATAGATACTTTTTATCTTCTACATTGAATGAATCACGTGATATGCAATTTCTTTGTTTTCTTCTTATGATGGACAAAGGTGTGTATCCTTAATTTTTCTCTGTGATTGTCAATTTGGAGCTTTGCTGAAATTTTGTCTACGAATGAGAATTTTCTGTCAAAATTTATCATTTTGGACTCAAAAAAGTTTGGTAAAATTTTGATAATTAATTAGTTGCATGGTTTAGTTCTGTAAATTTTAAATTCATCAACCTCAAGTTAAAGGAAGTTGCGTACAATACCCCCTTATTTTATATATTCTGATTCTGATGATTGATTGATTCCTATAGAACCGTACCATACCTGGTCATGATAGTAGACTTCGATATTTTCTCTAGTCATGAATGGAAATTTCGCGGCCCTTTGGTAGCTTTTGCTTGACCAAAATGAAGTCTCCAGAGCTAGTCTTCCTAAATAGTATTTTTGTATGATCAATGATTATTAAAAAAAAAAAGAGTAAAATCTACCTACCATAAGTTCAGTGCTCTCTAATATGGGCCTTGTTATCCGTTTCATTTTTTTCCTTTTCAATTCTCTATTACGATAATGCAGTAAAACATTTTTACTCTATCAAATTTTACGCTTTCTGAAGGATTTACACTTGCATTGTTCGCCCAATCAAAGTAGGAAAGTGTGCTCTAACAAAGTATTACATCAAACTTTATGTGAAGGGGTGCAGAAATAATTCTTAAGAATAGTGCCTTTGCACCCTAGAATTCAAAATATCCAACAATTTTAAAGATTATAGGGTCGGTTACACAAGACATCACTATAGACCGAAATACTAACGTTTATTAACTTAATATATTCCTAACTTGTGAGAGTGAAGTAAAATTTTTTTTAATAGTAGAAGTGACAAAATCATGAAATTTACATATAAAAAAATGAGACGAAGCAAAAATGCAAAAGACGAAAAATCTATTTGAAAATTATCAAATGCTATTTAAATTAGATATTCCCGAAATCAGATCAAGAAAAAAAGTAATTATTAGTGGTCAAATTTGTTCCCAATCGTGTAATTTGCTGTTGTTATAGAGATTAAAGTGTTTGGTTGCTGGTTTACTTTTATATATCTATAAAAAAAAAATCATTAAAGTTACATTTGAACATTATAAATAGTAATAATAATAAGTTACATTTGGGAGAACTATTTGGGAGAGATAATTGCTAATGGGCCCATTTAAAGACCAGTTGCAAAACATGGTCCCACCTCATGAAATAAAGTCAAGTGACTCTTAAATAATCATCAACAAAAGTAACAAAGTACAGATAATTACCTTTAGCCATCATTGGACATGAACCCCAAATATTAAGGTATAATAACTCAAAAAGGGATGCAACATGTTTATTGACTCTAGGAACATAAGATGGATAATGTTATTGAGCAAACTAACATAAATCATAATCAAAATGTGAAGCAAAACCTATACCAAGAAATAATTTCCGTAAAGACACTAAGGAAGGATGATCCAAATAGCAATGCAACTGATATGAAATAATGGTAACAGTTATAGTAATAGGCCAAGAAACTTTTTCATCAAGCACATATAGGCTATTAGATTTGTATCCTCTGCTATAAATCTTCTTTTTCAAAGGATCTTGAAATTATAAATGTTCAATATATTCATTTTCAGGCATGCTTATAATAAATTGTTGCCCCTTCTATATCTAACTTTCAATCAATTGTCACTCCACCAACTAGAGGCAAATTCAAAGCTATGATAGAAAAACACTTACTATCATTATTATGCATAGTTTTCACACTCAAATCAAAGGAATCTGCCATTACAACTCAGAAAACAACTAAAAAATAGCACTGAAATATGCCAAAAGTTGAAAAAATTGCAGTCAAAGTGCTCGAATCACAAATCCAACCACATGTAAGGGTGTGGAATTTGCCTAGAAGATCATTGGAGAAAGTACAACGCCAAGGGAAAGTGCATGTGTTGCCCCATGCTAGAGAGGCTGATTACACATGGTGCTTGCGGATGCTACACATGTTGCTCACACATCAATCTAGTGAAGTTGCCAGTCCCTAATTTACAACACCACCAACCTAGATCCGAAAATCCTCTCCAATCACCTTTAATCAAACCAAACAATAACTCCTTCATCTTGCAACGTTTCACTCTCTTTGCAATCAGAAAATCCAAATCTACGTTTTATAATGTAGCAAAACTAACTTGTTGTAATCTTGTTTATGATTCAATCATGCATAAAAAAATATTTAAAAAAAGGAAGAGAAGAAGATGAAGGTAGATTTTTTTTTTTATTATTTGAGTAGGAGAGATATACTTAGATAGAGGCTTTGACACCATGTTAAGAGAGAATAATACATAAAACCACGCTCAATAATGAAGTAAACACATCTATTTATAATAGAATATAGATTATAATAGGATTAAACTAATCTAGACCCGTAAGCCCATACCTTATACTAATCATCTACTAACACTAACATTTATTAATTTGATATATTCCTAAATTGTGAGGGTGAAGTAAAATTATTTTTAATAATAGAAGTGATAAAATTATAAAATTTACATAAAAAGGAGACAAAGCGACAATGCAAACGAAGAAAAATATATTTGAAGATTATCAAAAATTACTTAAATAAGATATTCCCAAACTCCAATAAAAAATGTAATTATTAATGGTTAGATTTGTTCCCAATCTTATAATTTCCTGTTTGTTATAGAAATTAAAGCGCTTGGTTGTTGGCTTAGTTTTATATATCTATGAAAAAAATCATTAAAGTTACATTTGGCCATTAGAAATAATAATAATAATAATAATAATAATAATAATAATAATAATAATAATAATAATAAAGTTACATCTGGGAGAATTATTAGAGAGAGATAGTTTCTAATGGGCCAATTTAAAGACCAATTATGAAACATGGTCCACCTCACTATGTAAGTGTGGAATTCATCTAAACTATGACCTAAGACATAACAACCCTAGTTACATATTCCATGATGTCACCTCACACATTAGCTCCTTATAAAAGCTCACCACTCTTGCTTGATTTTCCAACCACACAAACTACAAACCATAGAGAGCAATAAAATGTCTCTAACATACTCTCTAACGTTGGTCCTTCCTGTAACACTGTTTCTTATAGCAACATCCCTCGCCGATAATCAAAATCACCAGCCATCAGCCGCATTCACATTCCAGAATGAGCTTAGCAAGTCGGAGCCACCCAAGAAAGGTGGCGGTCATGGCCGCATAGGTGAAGTCAAAAGCCGGAGGACTGGAGGTGGTCATGATGGCCAACTTCATGTTAATGAGGAGGCAGTGGACAAGAAGGCTACCCATAAACCTGTTCGACCAAATGACCTTCGTGTTAATGAGAAAGCAGCCAAGAAGCCCATAGGACCCGGTGATCCACATGATACTCGCTTTAATGCTGAGTTCGCCTACAAACGCGAAAGCAAGCCTAAACCCGACAACCCTGGTCACACTAATGTTTTTGTGGAAGAGGCGCCCAAAGACGGAAACAAGCGTGGTGGTCATCATGTTAACGTGGAGACAGCGAAAAAGAAGGCTGAGCCAAACAAGCCACGCACTGGCAATTGAGAGCTCGGATAGAACTTGTTCGTTATGATGGGTATTCGCACATCAATAAATATTTCTGAAATGAGAGTAGCAACTCATATCATTCCTTCATGGGTGATGCATGAACTGCTCTATCGGTGCGGCTGCTTCCATGTATTTTAGTGTGTTTCTTCTATAAAATATCTCTTGCCCGTCTCATTAATCTCCCGCAATATTCTATATTGCAAGCCAAAACAATTTTATATTGTAACGTTTGCTTTCTTTCTTTTTCTCTTTACTTTATTTCTTCCATTTGCCCCTAAGTTTGCTCATCACAATTAACAGTAATCAAAACTCAAAACCATAATTTCTTATTCGTTCATAGTTTTAAAAGATTCAATAAAGAGATTTTTTTTTAAAAAAAAGTGATTTTGGTAACTTTTGAAACTGTTCAAGAAAATTAACCATGTATAATACAAAAAAATATATCAATTGTTGCTTTGACTTAAATGGAGTCCCTGTAGCTAGTCTTCCTAATTAAATAGAATCCAAAATGTATTTAAACGATATAGAAAAGATAAAGCTATGATCTTTTTAAGAGATATGATGATTAAGAGCGCACCCATTTTTCAACAAGAATCGTTTTAAAGAGATTTAAATTTCAGATAATTGATAAGTAAAATTCACCAAAATCAATGTATTTTATACTGAATTAATATTTTAGTAGAGTAAACATATTTTTATATCTCTATAAGCTAGGATTTAAAAAAGGGTCCGTGACCGCAATATTGCCTGCAATATTACGTTTTCGGGGGAGACCGCATCCGCGATTTCTCACAATTTTAGACCGTTATGACTGTATTTTTTCACATTCGTCCGCATCGCGACGCAACTGTGACTGCGATCGCAACCGCAATTTAAATCCTTGTCTATAAGATAAGATTACGATACATGAATTGACAAGTGAAGTTTAAGTTATTGATTGACTACTAAAGTTTGTGCAACTCTTGCAAATTAGCGGGTCTGTCGAGATAAAGTGAGAATTTAAAAACTAAAGAAAAGGGAGCTCATCCTTGTAATATCTACCTGCCATGAGTGAAGTTTTCTTCCCTAATTTTTTCTAACAACTCACATATTTTTCTGTCCATGTCCCCATCCTTGATAAAGGGTCGCTACTTTAGTAAAAAATTCTGTTGTTTGTACCAAACAGAGTTAAAATATAAAATTAAAAAATGGACTTTAGATTTTTCATCCTTCAGTACCAATTTCGTTTCCTATTATTCATATTTTTTGATTTATTTTTGCATTTTATTCACAAAGTTTGCAAACTCGCACTATAAATTTTAAATCTCCAAAGTCACTAGGTGCTTTTTGTAAAGCATTTTGGTATTGGAGATTTTATATTCGAATCTTGTCCACCGGGTATTTCAAGCCGCTGGGTGCGTAAGGTATATTATAAGGAGTTAATTAGAACACTGATTAAAATTTTATGTTAGAGATTTTCACTATTAATGTGAAAAGAAAAAAATTTGACATATCTCCAAGCCAATTGTTGTGTAAGTTTTATTGGTAAGGGAATATACGTGATATAAATATAGGTACAACATATGTACTGAAAAAAATTTTGATTTGTAACGAGTAAGTTTGGTTGATAAGTTAAGTTGGATATATGATATGTATGCATGAAATTTACTATTCGATTTATTTTGACATATATGTAATTTAAATAATCTCTATAATTTTTTAAAAAAATTAAAGAGGAATTTTCATTTCTTATAATATCAAATGTGAAACATGAAAATAATAATTAATAAATTTGCATACTTTAGAAATAAATTGAATTCAAGGCCTCATACCAAAATTGAAACTTATAAAACTTCTAAAAAATAACAAAATAGATCTATATAGAAAAGACTTAAATATAAAATATTGTGTCCAAAACAATGTTCAAAATAAATCATAAGTTCTTATTCTTGTAGAAATCTAAATCATTGATAATTACGTTCACTGTGATTCTTTCCTAAATTTTATGATTTTTCCAAAATAAAAGGATTTACTCATTATGTTGTATGGGTTTGCATTGAGTAACTAAATGGGAAAATAAAATATTTTAGGTCAATATGTTATTAGAGATATAAGTTGAAATTCGTTCATAATAATTTATTTCTAGTTCAACTTATTTGGACATTGCTAACATGGATCATTACTTTATAACCCACCAAATATTTAAAGGGTTGCTATTTTCAGTCAACAGTTCAGTTGTTTGAACCAAACAAATTTAAAATATCAAATTAAAAAATGAACTTTATAGCTTTCTTCCATCATTACTAACTTCATTTCCTCTTATTCAAATTTGAGAGCTGTTATTTACACTGAAACCAAAATGTAGAAGTTGGGCTCCGAAATAACAACAATGTATACATGCCATTCATTTCAATATGTGATAGAGTTTGAAATGTTTGATCTTGGTGCAATACATTACTTCCTTGGCATAGAAATAATGCAGTCAGCTAATGGAATTTTACTCTTAAAAAAAAGTATGCGCTCAAAATTTTAAATAGATTTCAAATGAATGATTGCAATCCTACAAGTACTCCAACTGAGTTTGGCTTTAAACTAGATAGAGATTATGAAGGAAAGAAGGAGGATAACAAACTTTACAAGCAAATTATAAGTAGTTTAATGTATTTAACTACCACTAGACTAGGCATAATGCATTTTGTGATTTAAATTAGCAGATATATGGCAAACCCAGCAAAGATGCACCTTGCAATTGCCAAGAGGATTTTGAGGTACTTCCAAGAAACTAAAAATTTTGGGTTGTTTTATAAGAAGGGAACAAAGTCAGATTTGATTGAATTTATTGACAATGATTATGGAGAAGACATAGAGGATGGGAAAAGTACTTCAAGTTATGTTTTTATGTTAGGTTCAGGAGCTATTTCATGGTCATTTAAGAAGCAACCTATTGTCACTTTGTCATCAATTGAGGCTGAATTTGTTATAGCAACTTCATGGGTGTGTCAAGCAATTTGGTAGAAGAGAATTCTTGAAGAATTGCACTTTAGGCAAGGAAGAGTTATTACTATTTACAATGACAATAGTTCAACAATCAAACTCTCTAAAAATCTAGTGTCACATGAAAGAAGCAAGCATATTGATGTGATGTGAAGTATTATTTTTTAAGAGATCTCTACAATGATGAAACAATAGATTTAAGGTATTCCAAAAGTGAAGAACAACTACCTGATATATTCACTAAACCTCTCAAGATTTTACCCTTTCAAAATTTGAGAAGGTTAATAGGAGTTTACACTTTGGAGAACCCTAGAATGCAAGTAAACTAAAGTTGAAAACTTTTTAATTTAAGGAAGAGATCATTAGAAAATAGTTGTTTATTTCTTCATGTTTATTTGTTTTTTAAGTTGACTCAATCAAAGTTGTTCTAATCTTTTAGGAGTTTGGTAGTCTTATCTGGTTTGTTACTAACACATGGGTTTGTTACCATAGTTTTAAGAGTCCTATTTTGAGTCTATTTTGTATTTGCCTATATAAAAGGATACAAGTTTAATGAATAAAAAAGTATTCAGCTCATATTACCTCTTTTTCTTGTGCCTTCTCATTTTAACATATTGTCTATAAAAATTTTTAAAAAATATGATTTATCTAAAAAAATTAATATAGCTCATGCTTAGAAATCAAATAGAAGTTGATAAAAGTTGATAGAAATTAATGGAAATTGATGAAAATCAAATTAAAAGACTAGAATTATACCAATTTAATATTTATTGGGAACAAAATAGGTTATTTTAAATTAAAGGATTAAAATTACCTAATTTATATATCAAGGGGACTAAAATTGTATTTATGCCAAAAATCATATTTTCTCTATTTCCTTAATTTAGATCTACAAACTATGTGTTATTATCATATGCTTTACAAAATTATAAACATTAGAATATATAAATTATGTTATTTACAAACATGAAGAGATTTTTTTATTTATTTTTTTATTTTTACAAATGTTAGATACTGTAATAGATTTCTTTTTTTATTTAAGGTATGTTGTTGAAATAAGGATACATGATTAATATATTTTAGTCACTATTGAAAATTCCTGGCATTAATTCATATAAATATAGGAAAAATACACTTTATTTATATATGATTTTATTTGATTTCACTTAACTCATCTATTATGAAATTTTCATTAAAAATTGGAAAAAGGTTTACATGAGTAAAGTGCTAATAATAGAAAGCATGGGTAGATAGATTGTAATGTTTAAAAATATAGATGGAATAAGTAAAAATTAACAAAATTATAAGTGGGTAAAGTGTAATTATCCTAGAAGTTGTTGTATAACTTAACCTAAAGATAAAATTTATATTTATAATTCAATAAAAGAAAGTAGTTTTCCTTTGTGCATCAATTAAGAGAAAAATATTTTCTATTATACTCTCAAAAATAATTTATTTTCTAAAAATTTATTTTTTAGAACAATACCAGAACAATAGTGAATTAAAAAAAAATCGTATGGATGTTATTTTGTGAAATCATTATATTGAACTTGAGATCAGGGTTCGAACGCGTAGATATTATATGTAATATTACTGTAGCATTAACTTTTACAGCGGTAATTTCTCACAATTTTATTTTATAAGAACTACATTTTTCCATTAGGAAACGATCATATGAGTTAGAGTTGGTGCTAGGGGTCTATGCTAATTTAGACCCAAGCTCGCTGGTATCAATAAAATAAAGGCAAGCACACATTAATATTACAGCCTCACGATTGGTATCAATAAAAATGAATATTGCGCACCTACGGAACCGGTATTAATTAGCTCATATTTCTTTTTTTTGTATTTATTCATAATTTTAATAATTATAATGAGGATGTCTTGGAAATAGTTGATTCACCAGCTTTTAACTAATATGAAAAATTTTAATTGATTGAATAAGTTAAAAAATTATTTTAAATATTTAGTGAATAATTGTTTTAATTAATTGATTAGTCCTCAAATCTAAAACAACATCCAGACGTGTAAAAGAAGCAAGGTTGACAAGCCCCAGTAATTCTTCAGTTTTCGGTCTTACCTTTTACATAATGTATCTCACTCCTGTAAAATTTATGTATTTCCTTTTATTAGTAAGTTATGATCATGGAGAGAGAGGTTTCTTCTCGTCATGTGCCCATGGAAATTCCACGGTTGATTTAAGATTTGTTTCGGAATTAATTTCTTTTATTTAAAATAACGTTATGAATGAATTCTTTTATTTGAAAGATAATAGAAATGTATAAAATAAAATTAAAAGACATATTTTAAAAGTCACTTGTTAAATAAAATGTCAAGACACAAGTAAAGTTATATATATATTATGGTAATTGAAATAATTGTGCAGAAATCCTTCACAGTTTTGATAGATTATATAAGTACACACTTGCGATTGAAATAAAAAATATGAATAAAATGAATATTTAATTTTAATTAAAATACGTCTAAAAAAATTACTTTTAAAAATGAAATGAATCTTGTAAAATAACAATTAATTATAGCTTTTGCTTGTCTTAAATAAATTAGGTTTAGTTTTCCTAATTAAATAAAATTAAATATATTTACATGATGAAGAAAAAAAACAAGGTTTATATACAAATATATATTTTATATAAAAAGAAATGAATTCTACTGTAATCCTTCATAATTTTGATAGATTATACAAGGCCGTACTTGCGATTAGAACAAAAAATTGTAAATGAATTGAAATATGTAACTTAAATTTAAACACCATTAAAAATTATTTTTAAAAATGATATAAATCTTGTAACTAACTATTTCAAGTAAGAACGTAGCCTTTTTGCTTGACTTAAATGAATGAAGTCTAGCCATGCAGAAAAAGTTAAGGTTTTTATATCAACGTGTATTTTATGCCAAATAGAATGAATTCTATTGAAATTATTGATAATTTTGATGAATTATATAACGGTACAACTACAATTAAAACAGAAATTATAAATAAAACGAAAATTTTAACTTCATTTCTATTAGGGTCCTCTTTCCAAACACATAAACATTAATCAATTAAATTAATTAGAGTATCATAAAAAAATTAAATAAAAAAGCCAATTAATCAAATTTGACATGGAAAAATCCTAAACTTCAAAGAAAAGAAATTCACAAGTGAGAAAAGATCCACTATATTATCAAAGATTATGAGATAATGTGAGTTAAATTTCTCAATTATAACTTTATAATTTTATAATCACTATTCCTACATTTCTCACAAACTTTTATGAGGATTCTCATATAATCCTTGAAGGCATCTATATCATGACTCTGTCATGCCTCAAAATCTTAACTTGCCAATACAAATATTTATTATATAGAAATACTTATTTGACAAGAAATTTTAATATTACTTTATCACAAAAACTTAACCTGATTAAGAAAACAATATATAATAAGAAAAAATCATAAATTGATTACAATTAAAATTTGAATCAAACTCAACAAATTTAAACACCATTGAAAAATTATTTCTAAAAATGGAATAAATCGTGTAACCAACCATTTCAAGTAGGAATTATAGCTTTTGCTTAACTTAAATAATTGAAGTCTAGTCTTCTCAATTAAATACATGGAATCTAAAATAGATTTACATGATGTAGGAAAAGTAAAGGTTTCTAAATAAACATATGTTTCATATCAATTCTACAGAAATCCTTCTTAATTTTGATGATTTATATATGGAAATAAATGCGTTTAAAACAAAAATTATAAATGAAGTAAAATATTTTACTTAAACTAAAACATCATTAAAAAAAATTACTTTTAAAAATGAAATAGATCTTATAACTAACCATTTCATATAACTTTTGCTTGACTTAAATAAATGAACTCTAGTGTTCCTAATTAAATAGAATCTATTCTAAAATATATTTACATGATGTAGAAGATTTGTCATATATATACTAATCACTGGAAGGCATATATAGTACTGTAAATTTTACTGTTTATTAGAAAATGTGTAGATACACTACTAAAATGGAAGTGTTTTAAGCTTTTCCTTAAAAAAAATTAAAAGAAAAAAAACCCTGAACTCTAAGTTAGTGACAATTGCCAGAGTTTATGCTGCTAACAAGTCTGTCCGCATAATTAAAGCTGGAATTTAAAAACTGAGGAAAGGTAAGCTCAATATTTTAAAAAACAAATTACACTCATCCATTAGGCTTTGTTTAATTTTATCGAACCCTTATATTTTCAGAAATATAAATTAATCCCTTTTAATATTTCAATTATCCTTTTTAAAACTAAGCTATATAATTTCCCTTTTTGCTTGTCCAAAATGAAGTCTCTGGAAGTGGTCTTCCTAAATAGAATTTGAGAATTCTTGTATGATATAAAAAGAAAGATCTACCTACTGTAAGATCAATTATTTCTATTATAAATCCAGTTTATTGTACAATAAAATAAACAGTAATGTCTTTATTTCTTAAGTGGGATTCCTTTGTAAACGTATCAGACATGGCGCATGTGGAAATACTTTAGATGTTAAAAGGGGGTTTTCCTTTCGGCATCTTTAGGAGATGAAGTTATGTTGGAAGTAGAAAATAGACGAGGCTCCGTTTTATTTTTGGAAGATATTTTTGGTTAGAAAATTTTATTTTATTCTATATATTTGAAAGAGTTATCTATACTTATTATTAAAAAAATGAAATCTAGAAACATAGTAGTAAAGGAAAATAATTTTCTCTCTTCAAAGTTATTTTCCACTAAATTTCTTATATTCAACTTTAAACATATAAATTATGTTTCACTATTGTAATATTATATAATCATATTTTTGTGAAAAATATTTTTTACCAAAATACATATAGCTTTAATTGCAGAGGAACAAGAAAAGGACAGAAAATTTTACTTTTCAAAAAATACAGATTAAATTGCTTGCCTATTTTTTCTAAATATGTTAAACTTATTGTCTTTAATGAGATAAAAACACCGAAGAACTCATAATAAATGTAGCTAACAAGCAACCTTACCCTTTTATCTTTTTATGTTGTGATCTAATGGACTTAATTCAGCTATGGTTTTATGCTTTATAAGCAAACTTCTATGAAGTTAATTTGAATATTTTATCATAAATTAAAAATAAAAATTATAGATTTTTAAGTTTACATCTGTTATAAGTACTTGTCATGAGTTTTGGAAGAAATATATCATACATGAGACATTTTAATTTTTTAATATACAATTCAATTGCAAATTTTTCGCTTTATCTTGATTTTTTTTCATTTAATTCATTTATGATTTTAAGTGTAGTAATTTATCCATTCAAGTGACATTTATTTCCACAAATTCTAACTCAATTCAATGCTCACTCATAATCTATTTATAAAAAAAAATATATTATTGGGCACCCTCTATAAAGCAACCGTGGACAAAATTGTGGAAGAAAAAGTTCCAATAGAATTAGTATTTTTTCTTTTAAAAGAAAAAGTTACCATGGATAGTAAAGAGACATCCCATCATGCAAGGAAATCCCACAGTGCATCTAAAGCTTTCGGCAACGAGTTCCTTATTATATAACTAGTCTTCGTAAATGGAATTTAGAATTTAAACGCATTTATATAATATAAAAAGTAAGATGTACCTACCATGATATTTTTATATTATATTATGATTATATTCTTATGATAGTAAAAGTAAGATCAATGATGCCTAAAATATGGGCCCGGTTTAATGACCCCATTAGAAAGTGGGATTCCTCTATTATATCACTTTAGATATAACTGTCATGATTCTCATGGAAATATATTTCATATGGAAAAATTAATGTGTTTTTCCTTTTAAATAAAATTATGTGAATTAAAATTAGTATCGCCATCTTTACGTTTTTATTCCCTGCAGTGATGCGTAGAAATCTCGAATGATTGACAAATTGACATTGAGAAAATATAGTTTTATGATCTTGAATTAGCAAATTGAATCTTTCATCGTTGGATCAACCAAATTTAAGGGGTGTCAAAACCAACGCTCTCTAATTTGTGGTATGCTACGGTACAGACAAAAGTAAATTTAGTTGGTAAAGTAAAGTTTTGTTTGTGTCAATAGAAAATATTTTTTGTAAAATATTATTATAATTTGTTAAAATAATTAAAAAAATATTTTATTTATTTAATATTAAAAATGAAGAGTTTATAAAAAGTAATTTTTCTATTTTTTAAAAAATAATTTTTATCATTATTATGCAACTCCTTTATTATTATTTATATAAATAATATTTTCTTATGAAAAATATTTTTCAAAAAAACAAACGGAGCCTAAATTGAATATACAGTACACATATAAATACTTTTAAATTTGTTTTAACATATATACCAGGGTTTTAAAAAATGGTTCGCAACCGCAATATCGCCTATAATATTGTGGTTACGGACCACACCACATTGCATTTGCTCGCAATTGGACCCTGCGACGGCCACATTTTTTCGTATTTTCCTGCATCACGTAATATTGCGACCGCAATTTAAATCCCTGATATATACTTAAAAATTTATATGATTTTCATAATTTATTATCACTAATAATTTTAAATATAAAAGTTAAGAGAGAAAAATAATTAATAAATTCATGTAATTTAGAAATTATTCAACGAGAGGGTTCTGAGGGTAGAGGTATAAGTAAAATTATGAAATTCTAAAATGTAATTTGCAAAGAGTAAAGAATAAGCGTGCTAAACCTGACAACAGTGATAGTTTGTAGAGCTTTGGCAAGTAGTTTCTAGACTGCTAACTTTCCTATATATCGAAGACAGAGTCGTCACTTTAATTCTTTCATACTATGCAAAGTGAAATTGGATGACTGCTAGCTTCTTTCGGCACTCTGCGTCAATTTCCCGCATTATCTGCTGCCCGCAGTACTAAGTCATTGTCAATGCTGTTGGACAGTTTTGACTTTCATTTTAAGTGCATATATTGTTCGGAGAATTATAAAGGACTGCTAGTTTTGAATGTTACATTTGGAATCTGATAATTTAGTGTTGCTACAGAAATTAGAATCCTTGGTTGTTACTTGTTAGCTTAATTTTTCCTAATAAAAAACCCAATAAACAATCATTAAAATTGGATTTGTGAGAAACTGTGAATTCGGAAAGTGACAATTCATATTGGGTCCAATTTAAAGACCGTTTAAGAAACAAACAAGCTGCCACCCACTACGCACGTTTGGTACCGTTCTAAAATGACACAGAGTCCTTTCCTTTCTTTCCATTTTATGGATAAAAAGTGGAGCATATTAGGAGAGGAATTACACGTATCACAGATGGAGTCGGAATGTCCACTCCCCCCTCACATGCCATGTTTTCTGGCAGTTGGTTCATTGTTCCTGCATGATGCATGTATAGTTGCACAACACACAAGTTTCGAGATTAATAGACTACAGGCAGACAGGGCAATCGGACGGGTTGAGCTGTGTCTTTACTCATCTCAGCTGCCTCTATTTTTCTTTTTAAAAAATTTTCTGTGCACAGTCTATCACTTAAAGATAGCTTTTGAAATCTGCAAAAATTTAGACATATGAAACGTTCTCAATTTACCTTTAACTATCAGATAATTAATAATCCCATGAGGTTTTACAATTACAGCCCGCAAAGTAAATAAATAGTATTATTTGGTAATTGAATTTGACACATAATTAATACGTGAGCATAAATATAGAAAGTGAACATTAAACGAGTAGTGATACAACACGTTTACAATGAATTAATTGATAAGTTTTGTTCCTTAATAGCATAGTGACACATAAATTTATTATAGGAATTTTATTTTATATTATATTTAGAATTCAAATTTAAAAATTTATATATGTATATTAAGTGAATTATTATATCTATTATAAAAAGAAATAAACTAACCTGGAACGAAATTCTTAGCAATCTCTAAAATGACAAACTGTATAAACACGTGCGATACCACTAATTAGCATGAAATCAATTATACCGCTAATTCCTCTCCTAATATGCTCCTAATAGACTTCGATATTTTCTCTAGTCATGAATGGAAATTTCGCGGCCCTTTGGTAGCTTTTGCTTGACCAAAATGAAGTCTCCAGAGTTAGTCTTCCTAAATAGTATTTTTGTATGATCAATGATTATTAAAAAAAAAAAGAGTAAAATCTACCTACCATAAGTTCATTGCTCTCTAATATGGGCCTTGTCATCCGTTTCATTTTTTTCCTTTTCAATTCTCTATTACGATAATGCAGTAAAACATTTTTACTCTATCAAATTTTACGCTTTCTGAAGGATTTACACTTGCATTGTTCGCCCAATCAAAGTAGAAACGTGTGCTCTAACAAAGTATTACATCAAACTTTATGTGAAGGGGTGCAGAAATAATTCTTAAGAATAGTGCCTTTGCACCCTAGAATTCAAAATATCCAACAATTTTAAAGATTATAGGGTCGGTTACACAAGACATCACTATAGACCGAAATACTAACGTTTATTAACTTAATATATTCCTAACTTGTGAGAGTGAAGTAAAAATTTTTTTAATAGTAGAAGTGACAAAATCATGAAATTTACATATAAAAAAATGAGACGAAGCAAAAATGCAAAAGACGAAAAATCTATTTGAAAATTATCAAATATTATTTAAATTAGATATTCCCAAAATCAGATCAAGAAAAAAAGTAATTATTAATGGTCAAATTTGTTCCAAATCGTGTAATTTCCTGTTGTTATAGAGATTAAAGTGTTTGGTTGCTGGTTTACTTTTATATATCTGTGAAAAAGACAAATCATTAAAGTTACATTTGAACATTATAAATAATAATAATAATAAGTTACATTTTGGGAGAACTATTTGGGAGAGATAATTGCTAATGGGCCCATTTAAAGACTAGTTGCAAAACATGGTCCCACCTCATGAAATAAAGTCAAGTGACTCTTAAATAATCATCAACAAAAGTAACAAAGTACAGGTAATTAGCTTTAGCCACCATTGGACATGAACCCCAAATATTAAGGTGTAATAACCCAAAAAGGAATGCAACATGTTTATTGACTCTAGGAACATAAGATGGATAATGTTATTGAGCAAACTGACATAACTCACAATCAAAATGTGAAGCAAAACCTATACCAGGAAATAATTTCCTTAAAGACACTAAGGAAGGATGATCCAAATAGCAATGCAACTGATATGAAATAATGGTAACAGCTATAGCAATAGGTCAAGAAACTTTTTCATCAAGCACATATAGGCTATTAGATTTGTCTCCTCTACTAAAAATCTTATTTTTCAAAAGATCTTGAAATTATAAATATTCAATATGTTCATTTTCAGGCATGCTTATAATAAATTGTTGCCCCTTCTATATATCTAACTTTCGATCAATTGTCACTCCACCAACTAGAGGCAAATTCAAAGGCATGATAGAAAAACACTTACTATCATCATTATGCATAGTTTTCACACTCAAATCAAAGGAATCTGCCATTACAACTTAGAAAACAACTAAAAAATAGCACTGAAGTATGCCAAAAGTTTAAAAAATTGCAGTCAAAGTGCTCGAATCACAAATCCAACCACGTGTAAGCGTGTGGAATTTGCCTAGAAGATCATTGGAGAAAGTACAACGCCAAGGGAAAGTGCATGTGTTGCCGCATGCTAGAGAAGCTGATTACACATGGTGCTTGCAGATGCTGCACATGTTGCTCACACATCAATCTAGTGAAGTTGCCAGTCCCTAATTTACAACACCACCAACCTAGATCCGAAAATCCTCTCCAATCACCTTTAATCAAACCAAACAGTAACTCTTTCATCTTGCAACGCTTCACTCTCTTTGCAATCAGAAAAGCCAAATCTAGGTTTTATAATCTAGCAAAACTAAGTTGCTGTTATCTTGTTTATGATTCAATCATGCATAAAAAAATATTAAAAAAAAGGAAGAGAAGAAGATGAAGGTAGATTTTTTTTATTATTATTTGAGTAGGAGAGAGATACTTAGATAGAGGCTTTGACACCATGTTAAGAGAGAATAATACTTGAAGCCACGCTCAATAACGAAGTAAACACATCTATTTATAATAGAATATAGACTATAATAGGACTAAACTAATCTAGAACCGTAAGCCCATACCTTATACTAATCATCTACTAACACTAACATTTATTAATTTGATATATTCCTAACTTGTGAGGGTGAAGTAAAATTATTTTTAATAATAGAAATGATAAAATTATAAAATTTACATAAAAAGGAGACAAAGCGACAATGCAAACGAAGAAAAATCCATTTGAAGATTATCCAAAATTACTTAAATAAGATATTCCCAAAATCCAATAAAAAAAGTAATTATTAATGGTTAGATTTGTTCGCAATCTTATAATTTCCTGTTTGTTATAGAAATTAAAGCGCTTGGTTGTTGGCTTAGTTTTGTATATCTATGAAAAAAATCATTAAAGTTACATTTGGCCATTAGAAATAATAATAATAATAATAATAATAATAATAATAATAATAATAATAATAACAATAAAGTTACATCTGGGAGAATTATTAGAGAGAGATAGTCCCTAATGGGCCAATTTAAAGACCAATTACGAAACATGGTCCCACCTCACCATGTAAGTGTGGAATTCATCAAAACTATGACCTAAGACATTACAACCCTAATTACATATTCCATGATGTCACTACGCACATTATAGCTCCTTATAAAAGCCCACCACTCTTGCTTGATTTTCCAACCACTCAAACTACAAACCATAGAGAGCAATAAAATGTCACTAACATACTCTCTAACGTTGGTCCTTGCTGTAACACTGTTTCTTATAGCAACATCCCTCGCCGATAATCAAAATCACCAGCCATCAGCCGCATTCACATTCCAGAATGAGCTTAGCAAGTCGGAGCCACCCAAGAAAGGTGGCGGTCATGGCCGCATAGGTGAAGTCAAAAGCCGGAGGACTGGAGGTGGTCATGATGGCCAACTTCATGTTAATGAGGAGGCAGTGGACAAGAAGGCTACCCATAAACCTGTTCGACCAAATGACCCTCGTGTTAATGAGAAAGCAGCCAAGAAGCCCATAGGGCCCGGTGATCCACATGATACTCGCTTTAACGCTGAGTTCGCCTACAAACCCGAAAGCAAGCCTAAACCCGACAACCCTGGTCACACTAATGTTTTTGTGGAAGAGGCGCCCAAAGACGGAAACAAGCGTGGTGGTCATCATGTTAACGTGGAGACAGCGAAAAAGAAGGCTGAGCCAAACAAGCCACGCACTGGCAATTGAGAGCTCGGATAGAACTTGTTCGTTATGATGGGTATTCGCACATCTATAAATATTTCTGAAATAAGAGTAGCAACTCTATCATTCCTTCATGGGTGATGCATGAACTGCTCTATCGGTGCGGCTGCTTCCATGTATTTTAGTGTGTTTCTTCTATAAAATATCTCTTGCTCGTCTCATTAATCTCCCGCAATATTCTATATTGCAAGCCAAAACAATTTTATATTGTAATGTTTGCTTTCTTTCTTTTTCTCTTTACTTTATTTCTTCCATTTGCCAGTTTGCTCATCACAATTAACTGTAATTAAAACTCAACCATAATTTCTTATTCGTTCATAGTTTTAAAAGATTCAATAAAGAGATTTTTTTTTAAAAAAAAAGTGATTTTGGTAACTTTTGAAACTGTTCAAGAAAATTAACCATGTATAATACACAAAAATATATCAATTGTTGCTTTGACTTAAATGGAGTCCCTGTAGCTTGTCTTCCTAATTAAATAGAATCCAAAATGTATTTAAACGATATAGAAAAGATAAAGCTATGATATTTTTAAGAGATATGATGATTAAGAGCGCACCCATTTTCCAACAAGAATCGTTTTAAGAGATTTAAATTTCAGATAATTGATAAGTAAAATTCACCAAAATCAATGTATTTTATACTGAATTAATATCTTATTAGAGTAAACATATTTTTATATCTTTATAAGCTAGGATTTAAAAAACAGTCCGTGACCATAATATTGCTTGCAATATTACATTTTTGGGGGAAACCGCATCTGCGATTTTCCGCAATTTTAGACCGTTATAGCCGTATTTTTCCGCATTCATCCGCATCGCGACGCAACCATGACCGTGACCACAACCACAATTTAAATCCCAGTCTATAACATAAGATTACGATACATGAATTGAAAAGTAAAGTTTAAGTTATTGATTAACTATTAAAGTTTGTGCGACTCTTGGAAATTAGCGGGTCTGTCGAGATAAAGTGAGAATTTAAACACCAAAAAAAAAGGGAGCTCATCATTGTAATATCTACCTGCCATGAGTGAAGTTTTCTTCCTTAATTTTTTCTAACAACTCACATATTTTTCTGTCCATGTCCCCATCCTTGATAAAGGGTCGCTATTTTCAGTCAAAAATTCTGTTGTTTGTACCAAACAGAGTTAAAATATAAAATTAAAAAATGGACTTTAGATTTTTCATCCTTCAGTACTAATTTCGCTTCCTATTATTAATATTTTTTGATTTATTTTTGCATTTTCTTCACAAAGTTTGCAAACTCGCACTATAAATTTTAAATCTCCAAAGTCACTAGGTGCTTTTTGTAAAGCATTTGGGTATTGGAGATTTTATATTCGAATCTTGTCCACCGGGTATTTCAAGCCGCTGGGTGCATAAGGTATATTATAAGGAGTTAATTAGAACACTGATTAAAATTTTATGTTAGAAATTTTCACTATTAATGTGAAAAGAAAAAAATTTGACATATCTCCAAGCCAATTGTTGTGTAAGTTTTATTGGTAAGGGAATTGGATAGAATACTATAATTAAAAAATTTATGTTTGGATTAATTTTACCTAATCTGCGTTATGCTTGGATACGTGATATAAATATAGGTACAACTTATGTGCTGAAAATTTTTTTGATTTGTAACGAGTAAGTTTGGTTGATAAGTTAAGTTGGATGTATGATATGTATGCATGAAATTTACTATTCGATTTATTTTGACATATATATAATTTAAATAATATCTATAATTTTTTTAAAAAATTAAAGAGAAATTTTCATTCCTTATAATATCAAATGTGAAACATGAAAATAATAATTAATAAATTTGCATACTTTAGAAATAAATTGAATTCAAGGCTTCATACCAAAAATTGAAACTTATAAAACTTCTAAGAAATAACAAAATAGATCTATATAGAAAAGACTTAAATATAAAATATTGTGTCAAAAACAATATTCAAAATAAATCATAAGTTCTTATTCTTGTAGAAATCTAAATCATTGATAATTACGTTCACTGTGATTCTTTCCTAAATTTTATGATTTTTCCAAAAAAAAAGGATTTACTCATTATGTTGTAAGGGTTTGCATTGAGTAAATAAATGGGAAAATAAAATATTTTAGGTCAATATGTTATTAGATGATATAAGTTGAAATTCGTTCATAATAATTTATTTCTAGTTCAACTTATTTGGACATTGCTAACATGGATCATTACTTTATAACCCACCAAATATTTAAAGGGTTGCTATTTTCAGTCAACAGTTCAGTTGTTTGAACCAAACAAATTTAAAATATCAAATTAAAAATTGAACTTTATAGCTTTCTTCCATCATTACTAACTTCATTTCCTCTTATTCAAATTTGAGAGCTGTTATTTACACTGAAAACAAAATGTAGAAGTTGGGCTCCGAAATAACAACAATGTATACATGCCATTCATCTCAATATGGGTCCAATTTTTATTATTTAATCATATGGTTGTAGAGAATCAGTACCTGGATTCGGCACACATCATCGGGCGATTTAACATTTTCCTTCAAATTTTGAGGTTTATTTCTGCTTTTTCATCACAAAGCATGCAAACTGTAGTATTCTACATTTCATATATCCAGGATTAATAGGTGTGCTTTGTTGGTAAAGAATTTGGATGGAATGTTATTGGAGATTTTATGTTCGAATCTTCTCGCCATCGTGTATTTCAAGCCGCTGGGTGCATATGCATGGTGTAGGAAATTAACTTTTTTTAAAAAATTAAAATTCAATAAAAAGAGAATTATGATTTTGGTAAGTTTTGAAATTGTTCAAAAAAAATTATGACAAAAAAACATAATAACCATGTAATGATATCTCAAATATTGCTTTTACTTAAAATGGATTCTCTGTAGCTAGTCTTCCTAGTTAAATAGGATCCAAAATATATTTAAATGGTATAGAAGAAATAAAGCGCCTGTATTTTTAAGAGATGGTGATGTCACTTATTCCCAATGTTAAAATATTAAAAAATTGCTTTATTTCCAACAAAAATGGCTTCAGAATTTCGAGTCTGAACTCGTTGAAAAGTAAAATACACCAAAATCAATGCATTTTACATTGAACTAGCATCATATTGGAGTAACACATACTTTTATATATTTATAAGATAAGATTAGGACGCATGAATAAAAAAGTGAACTTCAAGTTATTGTTAACTACTAAAGTTTGTGCGGCTTTTGGAAATCAGCTGATCTGTTAAGATAAAGCGAGAAATTGAAAAGCAAGCACACTATTATAAGATCTACCTACCATGTGTGAAGATTTCTTCACTAATTTTTTCGAAATGCTCACATTTTTTTGTGTCTTTGCCTCCATTCTTGATAAAGGGTCGCTATTTTCAGTCAACAATTCTATTGTTTGTACCGAACATAGTTAAAATATCAGATTTAAAAATGAACTTTATAGTTTTCTTCGTTCAGTACTATCTTCTTTTCCTATTATTCAAAATTTGAGGTTTATTTCTGCTTTTTTTCTTCTTTTTCACAAAGTATGCAAACTCTAGCATTCTAAATTTCATATATCCAGAGTTAATAGGTGTGTTTTGTTTGTAAGGAATTTGGATAGAATTTATTGGAGATTTTATGTCTCGTCATCGTGTATTTCAAGCCAGTGGGTGCATGTGATTTATTGATGAGGAACTTGAGTAGAATATATCTCAAGCCACTTGGTGCATAAGGCATATTATAAGGGAGTTAAATAGAATACTGCTGATAATTTTATGTTGAAAATTTTCACTATTGATGTGGGAAAAAGAATCTGATATATCCCCTAGTCACTTGTTGTGCAAGGTTTATTGGTAAGCGAACTGGATAGAAGACTATTGAAAATTTGATGTTTGAATTAATTTTGTTTAATTCTTGGTACGCTTCAATACGTGATACAAGCAAAAGTACGAGATACATGTTAAATTTTGATTTGTAGAAGGTAGATTTAGTTGATAATTTAAGTTGGATATGTGATATATATGTATATAATAAGTTCATTTTGATATATATTTATATACATAGGTTTATATGCATTTTTAACCCTCCTCTTAATATACAAATTGATTGCATTTGGTCTCTCTAAAAATAATTATTCAATTTTAGTCCCTATCATATCCAGTTTAAATCAAAATTGATCTATTTGACAAACTATTTGGATGGAATTATCAACGTGGCATTTCTAATGCCAATGTGACAAGCCACATTGGAAAATATGGCGGGGGCTCACCTTGTCCAGGACAGATACAAGGTACTCGAACCCCTCCCCCGTTTTCATCCTTTTCAAACATGATCTAGGGTTTTTTGTAGCCAAATCTTATTCTATTATCTATCTGACTTCACCAGCAAACTCAAGCCATCCAATTGATTATAGCTCTTGCTAATGTCCGTAGCCTTTAACTCTTTCACAAGTCTATCGCCAAAAGGTGCAGAGACTATTGAATGAACAATTGTGCACTTGTGTGGGAATCGATGGAAAATGCCATAATATCTGGAATTTGGTTAAATATCAACTTTATTCACGGTCAACGTCATCAGAGATTGAATAGGAGAAGACAAAACATGGCAATCGGAGAGTGTTTGGGATGATATTATGGTGATGTTGAACAAGTGCTGAGTTAAAAACTTCTCGAACGCCATTGATGTGCAGAAGATAGACAAAATTTTACAAAGATAAAGATGATTTTCAATTTGTAACTCCTTAAAATTGTTTGGAGAGAATGATGCATTTGAGCCTATTTTCTATTGCTAGAGGATCTTATTTATCTGAATCAGTAAGACTGTTTTCTGGTTATTTAACCAGTAAATTTCAAGTGGCTGTGTTTTGATTCTGCCGATATAGAGATCTTGGGTGCATAAAGTTTTGATTTTGTAATTAAAGAGACACATTTATCTTCACCAAAACGCCGTCACTTCCTGAAAATTCAAAATTTGACAAAAAAATCTGTGTGAAAACTAAGGATTGTCATTAAGGATAAATATATAATCAAAATTAAGGATTGTTATTAAATATAAGATGGTTGAACAAATTTGTAAAATTTAATTTAATAAATGTAAAATACTTAAAACTCATTTTTAGATCTGATATTTTATACCTATAATATTTTCCTAAACAAATATATTTACATAGTCAATATTTTTTTGGAATCTATCAAATAAAAATTTTAAAATCATAATTGAACATAATTTTTGACCGCCATCTTATATTAATTAATAATCATGATCACTGCCCCACGTATTGAACTAGCACTTCAAATTTAACATTTATACTAAATGTTTTAGTGTTATCAAATTTACTTCGTTCAAATTATTTGTTGCTTTAAGTTGATTAAAAAGTCTTCTATTCACAAGTTTTTGATAAACGTTTTAAGTTTATATATGGTGCTTAATTTTGGAAATTAAAAGGTATATAAAGCTAAAACAATATTTTAAAAACAGAAGATAAGCACATTATTAAAGACTTGGTACCATGATTAAAGTTTAACTTTCTTTCCTCGTCTCTGTCCAATTTTCGTATTTACATTATTTAAAGCAATTTGGAAGATCAAATGTGGGGTAAAAAGAACTCCATAATCTTTTCTTCCACTTATCTCTATTCCAGGATGAGAAAGTATGATGAAAAGAAATTATTATTTCATAATTATATTTGTTATAATTAGAGATAAATTCTCATTCCATAATTATATTTGATACAATAAATATTATAAGAATTGAATGTAAAAAATGTGTTAATAACATTAGTGCACTTAAAAATAAAGCAAGTTTGTAAAATTGAAACCATATTCTTATGAAATATGATATTATTATTTTTATTTATTTATAATTGAATATATGTATAAATACAGTATGTGTATCAAATATTAAAACAATAATATATAATGAATAAAAAATATATGAAATATTAATAATAAAAAATAATATATTTTAAATTTAATTATCAAATTTTTAATTAATGAAAATTTTACCTAGTAAAAGCATAAAAATACAATTTACCAAATTTTTTATATTAAATAATTTTTAGAAAGCAAACAAAAAATTTATTATTAGAAACATAATTATCAAAATATTTGAATTGAAAATATTAAACATACTATTTTATTATTTATTAATAAAATTAATGTTGGAATATATATGAAAAAATGTGAGGCATAAAAATGTCAAAAAATCATTCTATAATGATGAAGATTAATTTGATCATTTATTATGAAATGATAATTCTATCATGTTTTTTTAGAAATGATCATTCCATTTATAATATCCACTAAACTAACCTTTTTCATACCATTCTATTTCATCTTATAATCAAAATTTTTGAATGTGGTTGGCAATTCCAATAACATATGCGTTGTTTTTATTGTATATTATCTCACAAATATCATAATTTTTTATACTTTTTCATTAAAATAATCAAATTTTAATTAATATTATGGTCACAAATATCATGATTTTTTGCACTTTTTCATTAAAATAATGATATTCAATTAATATTAATTTGTCCATAATTTGATTAATTGCAAAACTGTAACTACTTACAAACACAATTTAATACCGTTAATTTCATTAAGACTAAAAAAAATAAAAGAGAAAATTGGCCACAGCCCTTAAAACACCAACATGGGCTGCGTCCATCATTCTTCAATCCCCAAATGTCCACTATTATACAATCTCCCCTACGCAGATAGGTTTCTTCTTAGTTCACACCTTGACTTCCTTCTTTTTGTTTCCGTTTGTTTCCATTATTTCCATGTTATGTTTTAGCAATTATACCAATGCACTTATATGGACGAAAATATAGTAATTGAAATTAATTTCCATTATAAATGAGGGAAAAAATTATTTTTGAGTTGAAATTAATTTTAAGATAAAAATTATTTTTGGTTTAAAATTAGTTTTATTTATAAATTAAAAAAATATTTTTCATTTCAAATTAATCGTAGTTGTAAGTTAAAAATATGCTTTTGGAATAAATTGGTTTTAGTTATGTGGTACAGTGGTAGAAAAATTTGAAGATGAAGTCAATCTTATTTATAAGTTAGAAAAGATAGGAGCGCAAAATAGTTTTAATTATAAATTAGAAAAATAAAAATTGAAATATATATTAAGTTTCATGCCACGAAGAAATAAGAATTACATTTAATTGCACTTTAACCTACGTTAGAAAAATATCAATTGAACTCAATTTCAATTAATTGAAATCAATTTAATGGACTTGATATTGATCCTTGAGATTCCTTTAATGATCAAGAAAAGAAATTAAAGAAGTCACAGTTGATCAGGCTGTCCAACATTACGCTTAAAGAAGACCATATTGATTATAATTTCAATTATATTTTGTATTTCTTGATTTATAAATTTTTAATAAACTAAAATATATGTGTATGGAAATAAAATTATAATTTTTATGACATTTATTTCCTTTTAATTAAATTTATTGTGTATGTAATTTTATTTCTTACATTTTCAAAATTTTGGGCGATAAATTTACTGTTGAGAAAATCATGAGCAACATTTGTAATAAAAAAATACAAAATCATTTTCAAAGATTTCCTACATTTCTATTACGGTGAGAAAAATTTTTCCGAAAATAAAAATAAAAAAGAAAAATCATCACCGGATAGGTCATAGGAAAAAATTTCCATATGTGTTTTTTCCACAATTTGAAAATTGTGAAATGACCTGCAAAAAACATCATTTCCCACAGTAAATTAATGTTTTATTGTGACTTTGGCTGCAGGAAAATTTTTATTAGTGTTGGTTTCAGAGATATATTTCATCCCTGAGAAAGTCGAACTGTCTTGAACCGAAAGAAGTTGAAATTTTTATTTCTCTACATACAGAAACTTTGCATCTTCTATTTTTTTTTTTTTTTTGAGAGATTTGAAGATATGAAAACTACTGTGTTGGATGCACTTACGGCTTTTTGCTTATATATACTTTTTATCTTCTACATTGAATGAATCACGTTATATGCATTTTTTTGTTTTTTTCTTATGATGGCAAAAGGTGTGTATCATTAATTTTTCTCTCTGTGATCGTTAATTTGGAGCTTTGCTGAAATTTTGTCTATGAATGAGAATTTTCTGTCAAAATTTATCATTTTGGACTCAAAAAAGTTCGGTAAAATTTTGATGGTTAATTAGTTGCATGGTTTAGGGTTTAGGAAGTTGCGTACAATATCCCCTTATTTTATATATATTGATTCTGATGATTGATTGATTCCAATAGAACCGTTCGGTACTAAGTCATGATAGTAGACTTCGATATTTTCTCTAGTCATGAATGGAAATTTCGCAGCCCTTTTGTTGCTTTTGCTTGAACAAACTGAAGTCTCCAGAGCTAGTCTTCCCAAATAGTATTTCTGTATGATAAATGATTATAAAAAAAAAAGAAGAAGAAGTAAGATCTACCTACCATAAGTTCAATGATCTATAATATGGGCTTTGTTTACTGGCCAATTAATTAAGAAAATATCTGTACCATTTTTTTTTCTTCTTAGTTCTCTATTATGATAACGCAGTAAAACATTTTTACTCTACTAAATTTTATGCTTTCTGAAGGATTTACACTTGCTTTGTTCCCACAATCAAAATGGAAACTTGTGCTCCAACAAGGTATTGCATCAAACTCTATATGAAGGGATGCAGAAATAATTCTCAAGAATAGCGCCTTTGCATCCTAGAATTCAGAATATCCAACAATTTTAAAGATTATAGGGTCAAATACGCAATACATCACTATAGACCGACATACTAGCGTTATTAATTTGACATATTCCTCATTTGTGAGAGTGAAGTAAAATTATTTTTAATAGTAGAAGTGATAAAATCATGAAATTTACATATAAAAAAAGGAGACAAAGCAAAAATGCGAAAGAAGAAAAATCTCTTTGAAAGTTATTAAAAAATGTTTGGCAAAGAAAATTGTTTTTACATTATACAATGATCTCAATATATATAACAGATCTCCTATCTCTATAATAACAAATATTCCTAAAATTTCTCCTATCATCAAATTTTACATGACTAATTAAAGATATACATTAATGTAATAATATCATGCTCGTGATTTGCTCAAAATTCTACATGATTAATTATAGATATATATTAATCTAATAATATTATGCCCATGATTTGCTCATTAATACTAATAATATCAAGCCCATAATCTGTTCATTAGTTATCAAATATTATTTAAATTAGATATTCCCAAACTCAGATTGAGAAAAAAAGGTAATTATTAATGGTCAAATTTGTTCACAATCTTGTAATTTCCTATTGTTATAGAAATTAAAGTGTTTGGTTGTTGGCTTATTCTTATATATCTATAAAAAAAAACAAATTATTAAAGTTGCATTTAGGCATTAGAAATAATAATAATAAGTTACATTTGAGGGAATTATTTAAGAGAGATAATTTCTAATGGGCCCAAAGACCATTTAAACTTAATCATGTTTTTCATGAAATAAAATCAAGACACTTAAATAATCATCAACAAAAGTAACAAGTATTAATAACTAAGTTTAGCCACCACTAGACATAGATCCCAAATATTAAGGTGCAACAACTCAAAAAGGGATGCAACATGTTTATAGACTCTAGGAGCATAAGACAGATAATGTTGTTGAGTAAACTAACATGACTTACAATTGAAATGTGAAGTAGAACTTGTACTAGGAAATAATTTCCTTATAAATGCTAAGGAAGGATGATCCATACAACCATGCAACTAATATGGAGTAATGGTAGCAATAGTAGCAACAGGCTGAAAAACTTTTTCATCTAGCACATATAGGTCACTAGATTTGTATTGTTTACTAAAAATCTTTTTTGTTAGAAGATCTTGGAATTGTAAATATTCAATATATTCATTTTCAGACATGCTTATAATAAATCATTGCCCTTCTATATTTGACTTGTGATCAATTATCTTTCTACCAACTAGAAGCAAGTCTATAGGCAAGAAAGAAAAATACTTACTATCATCATTATGCATAGTTTTCACACTAAAATCAAAGGTATCCACAATTACAACTAAAAAAAAAATTGAAAATAGCATTGAAATATGCCAAAAGTTCAAAATATTGTAGACAAAGTGCCTAAATCACATATCCAACCACATATAGGTGTGTGGAATTTGCCTAAAAAATCATTGGAGAAAGCATAACACTGAGGGAAAGAACATGTGTCACCACATGCTGGAGAAGTTGATTGCTCCTAGTGCTTACAAATGCCACACATGTTGCTCACATGCCAATCTAGTGAAGTCACTAGTTGCCAATCTATAACACCATCAACCCAGATTTGAAAATCCTCTCCAATCACCTTTAATCAAATAAGACAGTAGCTCTTTCATCTTGCAATGCTGCACTCTCTTTGCAATAAAAAAAGCCAAATCCAGGATTTATAGGATATGTTTGGTAAAGAGCTTTTTCTATAGCTTTTGGCTAGTTTGACTTAATCAATTGGTTGACTTGTTAAACCAGCTAATTTTTATATTTGGTAAATAGTTGTTCTAAACAACTTATTGCCTCCTAATCAACCAAAATAGAATTGCTGAGTGCTGCAGCATTTGGGTTTAGCTGATGAATAAATAATTATGAAAGGATTGAATTACCCCCATCTAATTTTTATATTTCCCTATTTATCCCTTCTTAAGAAAATTTTTCGATCTTCTCTCTACCTGCAACCTGATGCTTTTTCTGTCATTGTCTCAGAAACAAGGGTTGCTACAGAGTGTGGTTTGTTTTCTTGTTTCTTTTCTATTTTATTTGCTTAAAATAAATTATTTGATAATTATTTTTTTAATTTATTTTTAAATGTTATAATTCTAAATTTTTAAGTTTGTAGCCTAAAAATTTAAAAATAAAAATTCTTCATATATATTCTTAACATAATTTCCATTTTTATAATAATTTTATAATTAAATAGAAATATTTTCTTAATTATTCTATTAATAATTTTTATTTTTATTAAATTCAAATATTCTTAAAAAATTAAATTTTGAAAATAATTCTTTTAGAAAACTAAAAACATATCCAAATATGTCATCCATTTTTGTCATTCATATTTGTTTTAAAAAATATTTAATATATAATAAATTATGATAATATTTTTTTAAAGGATTTAATCTATTAAATAATACATAAAATTTTAAATATTAAAATAAAAGAATACTCAAAAAATTCAAAAAATTTACTCATACCCTTAAATGTCATTTTATATACAAATAGCTAATCATAAATAACTGATTTTACCAAACATATTTTTCTAACAGCTAATGCAATCAGCTGGTTAAATTAGTTAATATAATAAGCTATCAGCTAACCGTTATATCTATCAGCTGATTGCCAAATAAGGCCATAATCTAGCAAAACTAAGTTGCTATTATCTTGTTTGTGATTTAGCCACGCATCAAAAAACTTTAAAAAAAAAAGGAAAAGGAGAAGAAGAAGATTTTGTTTTTTATTTGAGTAGGAGATAGAAACTTAGATGGAAGCTTGATACCATATTAAGAGAGAATAACTCTTGAAGCCATGCTCAATGATGAAGCAAGCACATCTATTTACAATAAAATATAGATTATAATAGGACTAAACTAATCTAGACCCATAAACCTAGATCTTATACTAATCATCTACTAACACTAACATTTATTAATTTGATATATTCCTAACATGTGAGGGTGAAATAAAATTATTTTTAATAATAGAATGATAAAATCATAAAATTTAGATAAAAAAAGGAGACAAAGCAACAATGCAAGTGAAGAAAAATCTATTTGAACATTATCAAATATTAAATAAGATATTCCCAAACTCCGATAAAATAAAGTAATTATTAATGGTCAGATTTGTTTGCAATCTTGTAATTTCCTCTTGTTATAGAAATTAAAGTGCTTGGTTGTCGGCTTAGTTATATATATCTATGAAAAAAAATCATTAAAGTTACATTTGGGCATTAGAAATAGAAATAATAATAATAATAATAATAATAATAATAATAATAATAATAATAATAATAATAATAAAGTAACATCTTGGAGAATTATTTGAGAGAGATAGTCCCTAATGGGCCAATTTAAAGACCAATTACGAAACATGGTCCCACCTCACCATGTAAGTGTGGAATTCATCAAAACTATGACCTAAGACATAACAATCCTAATTACATATTCCATGATGTCACCACGCACATTATAGCTCCTTATAAAAGCCCACCACTCTTGCTTGATTTTCCAACCACACAAACTAGAAAAGATAGAGAGCCATAAAATGTCTCTAACATACTATCTAACGTTGGTCCTTGCTGTGACACTGTTTCTCATAGCAACATCCCTCGCCGATAATCAAAATCACCAGCCATCAGCCGCATTCACATTCCAGAATGAGCTTAGGAAGTTGGAGCCACCCAAGAAAGGTGGCGGTCATGGCGGCATAGGTGAAGTCAAAAGCCGGAGGACTGGAGGTGGTCATGATGGCCAACTTCATGTTAATGAGGAGGCAGTGGATAAGAAGGCTACCTATAAACCTGTTCGACCAAATGACCCTCGTTTTAATCAGAAAGCAGCAAAGAAGCCTATAGGGCCCGGTAATCCACATGATACTCGCTTTAATGCGGAGTTCGCTTACAAACCCGAAAGCACGTCTAGATCCTCACATGACCCTGGTCACACTGATGTTTTTGTGGAAGAGGCGCCCAAAGACGGAAACAAGCGTGGTGGTCATCATGTTAACGCGGAGACAGCGAAAGAGAAGGCTGAGCCAAACAAGCCACGCACTGGCAATTGAGAGCTCGGATAGAGCTTGGTCGTTATGATGGGTATTCGCACATCTATAAATATTTCTGAAATAAGAGTAGCAACTCATATCACTCCTTCATATGTGATGCATGAATTGCTGTATCGGTGTGGCTGCTTTCCATGTATTTTAGTGTGTTTCTTATATAAATTATCTCTTGCCCGTCTCATTAATCTCCTGCAACATTCTATATTGGAAGCCAAAACAATTTTATATTGAAATGTTTACTTTCTTTCTTTTTCTTTTTTCTTTATTTCTTCCATTTTCCCCTAAGTTTGCTAATCACAATAAAATCGAAACAGTAATCACAACTCAAAATCATAATTTCTTATTCGTTCATAGTTTTATAAGATTCAATAAAAAGAGATCTAAAAAAAAGTGATTTTGGTAACTTTTGAAACTGTTTAAGAAAATTTATGGCAACAACATATTAACCATATATAACACAGAGTAATATATCAATTATTGCTTTGACTTAAATGGAGTCTCTGTAGCTAGTCTTCCTAATTTAATAGAATCCAAAATATATTTAAATGATATAGAAATGATAAAGCTATTGTATTTTTAAGAGATATGATGATTAAGAGCGCACCCATTTCCAAAATTAAAACATTAAAATAATTTCTTCCTTTCCAACAAGAATCGTTTTAGAGATTTAAATTTCAGTTAATTGATAAGTAAAATTTACCAAAATCAATGTATTTTATACTGAATTAACGTCTATAAGATAAGATTACTATACATGAATCGAAAAGTGAATTTCAAGTTATTGGTTAACTACTAAAGTTTGTACGACTTTTGGAAATTAGCAGGTCTGTCAAGATTAAGTGAGAATTTAAAAACTATACAAAAGTAAGCTCATCGTTGTAATATCTACCTACCATGAGTGAAGTTTTCTTCACTAATCTTTTCTAAGTGCTCACATATTCTTGTGTCTTTGTCTCCATCCTTGATAAAGGGTCGCTATTTTCAGTCAAAAATTCTATTGTTTGTACCAAACAGAGTTAAAATATCAAATTAAAAAATGGACTTTACAGTTTTCATCCTTCAATACTAACTTCATTTCCTATTATTTATTTTCTGATTTATTTTTACATTTTCTTCACAAAGTTTGTAAACTCTTGCATTCTAAATTTGATATCTCCAAATTCACTAGGTGTTTTTTGGTAAGGCATTTGGGTGGATATATTATGGGAGATTTTATATTCGAACCTTGTCCATCGTGTATTTCAAGCCGCTGGGTGCATAAGGTATATTATAAAGAGTTAATTAGAACACTGATTAAAATTTTATATAAAAAATTTTCAATATTAATGTGAAAAGAAAAAAGTTTGACATAACTCCAAGCCACTTGTTGTGTAAGTTTTATTATTGTTAAGGGAATTGGATAGAATATTATAATTAAAAATTTTATGTTTGGATTAATTTTACCTAATCGGCGGTATACTTCAATACGTGATATAAATATAAGTACAACATATGTGCTGAACAAAATTTTGATTTGTAAGGAGTAAGTTTAGTTGATAAGTTAAGTTGGATATACGATATGTATGCATGAAAATTGCTATTCAATTTATTTTGATATATATATAATTTAAATAATCTCTATACTTTTTTAAAAAAATTAAAGAGAAATTTTCATTTCTTATAATATCAAATTTGAAATATGAAAATAATAATTAATAAATTCACATACTTTAGAAATAAATTGAATTCAAGGTTTCATACCAAAAATTGAAACTTATAAAACATCTAAAAAATAACAAAATAGATCTATATAGAAAAGACTTAAATATAAAATAATGTGTCAAAAACAATATTCAAAATAAATCATAAGTTCTTATTCTTGTAGAAAATTAAATCATTGATAATTATGTTCACTGTGTTTCTCTCCTAAATTTTATGATTTTTCCAAAATAATAGGATTTACCGATTATGTTGTATGGCTTTGCATTGAGGAACTAAATTTTATTGAAATTCATTGAAGATTTTCTGGACAATCGATTATAACTTTCAATAAAATTATAATTTTTTTATCAAATCAATTTTTAGTAAGTGTCGAATTGAATCAAAATTTAGGAAAGTGAAAATCATTTTAGAAGTTCATTAATTTTTTTCAAATTTTGAAAAAAAAAATAATTGTATGTGCAAAGTACCAGTGGTTGAAAGCATATGTAAGTAAATTTCACCACTTAAACATGTAGGTTTTGTGAAAAAGAACGAATCAACAAATAGACAAAAGAGCAACCACTAAATTGATCCATGAAAAATATATATTACATAAGATTTCACTTGAAATTTATAATATAAAAATATATGAAACTTTATAAAAAAAAATTTTTGAAACTTTCTAAAAAAATTAACAGATTTTATTTAAAAAAACAAAGTGATACGTTATAAAAATTAAGTTGAATGATTTCTAACATAGGTCCAGTTTAAATACAAAATAAGAAGCATTTGTTACTAAGTGGAATTCCAATGTAAAAAGACTGCAAGTGGAACTCCTTTATAGTATGACTCGAGACATAACAGACATGATTCGCGTGGAATTATATTTTAGATGGAAAAAAAGAATTTCCCTTTAAATAAAATTGTACACGTTAGGCAATGAATACAACCTAAAAAATTTTGTATTATCTTTAATAAAGTTTTATTAAACAAATTAGTAATGCTAGATGCACAAAAGATGAGAGTCTGAACTTCGAATAAAAATTAGGGATTGTTATTAAATAAAAAATAATTGGACAAATTTGTAAAGTTTTATTTAATAAATATAAAATATTTGAAACTCAATTTTGGATCTGAATTTTCATACCTATAATATTTTTCTAAACAAATATATTTACATAATTGTTATTTTTTGAAATTTATTAAATAAAAATTTTAAAACCACAATTGAACATAATTTTTGACCGCCATCTTATATTAATTAATAATCATGACCACCGCCCCGCATATTGAACTAGCACTTCAAATTTAACATTTAACATTTGTACTAAATGTTTCAATGTTATCAAATTTACTCCCTTTTAGCTTATATATGGTGCTTAATTTTGGAAATTAAAAGGTATGTAAAGTTAAAACAATATTTTTAAAAGGGAAGATAAGCGCATTATTAAAGACTTGGTACCACGATTAAGGTTTAACTTTCTTTCCCGGGGTAAAAAGAACTCCGTAATCTTTTCTTTGACTTATCTCCATTCCTATCGTGTCCTTTCTAACATGAGAAAGTACGATGAAATGAAATAATGATTTCATAATTATGTTTATTAGACTTAGAAATAAATTGGACATGATATTCTATAATTATATTTGATACAATAAATATTATAGGAATGGAAAGTAAAAAAATGTGTCAACAACATTAATACATTTAAAAATAAAAAATAATGTAAAATTGAAACCATATTCATATGAAAGATGATATTCTTATTTTTAATTATTTGTAATTGAATATATGTATAATTACAGTACATATATTAAATATTAAAATAATAATATATAATGAATAAAAGATAATATATTTTAAGTTTAATTATCAAAATTATAATTAATGAAAATTTTATATAGTAAAAGCATAAAAATATAATTTACCAAAATTTTTATATTAAATAATTTTTAAAAATCACACAAAAATTTTATTATTAAAATTATAATCATCAAAATATTTGAATTGAAAATATTAAAGATACTATTTTACTATTTATTAATAAAAATTAATGTTGGAATATATATAAAAAACTGTGAGGCATAAAAGTGTCAAAAAACCATTCTATTATGATAAAGGGTGATCCAATCATTTTTATTATGAAACGAGGATTCTATCACTTTTTAAAGAATAATCATTCCCATTCTAGTACTTACTTAACAAATCTTTTCCATTTCATTCTATTTCATCTTATAATCAAAATTTTTAAATGTGGTTGGCAATCCCAATGATATATGCATTGTTGTTATCGTATATTATCTCACAAATATCATAATTTTTTTGTACATTTTCATTAAGATAATGGTATTCAATTAATATTAATTTGTCCATAATTTGACTAATTCCAAAACTGTAACTACTTACAACCGCACTTTAATACCGTTAATTTCGTTAAGACTAAGAAAAAATTGGCCACAGCCCTTATAACGCCAATAAGGGCTGCATCCATCATTCTTCATTCCCCAAATGTCCACAATTGTATAGTCTCACCAACGCGGATAGTTTTTTTTCTCAATTCACACCTTGTCTTGCTTCTTTTTGTTTCTGTTTGTTTCCATTATTTTCATGTTATGTTTTAGCAATTATACCGATTCACCTATAAGGAGAAAAATACAGTAATTGAAATTAGTTTTCATTATAAGTTAAAGAAAAACTATTTTGAGCTGAAATCAATTGTAAGAAAAAATTTCTTTTTGGTTTAAAATTGTAAGAAAAAATGCTTTTAGAATAAATTGGTTTTAGTTATGTGGTAGAAAAAATTGAAGTTGAAGTCAATCTAGTTTATAAGTTAGGAAAGATAGGAGCGTAAAATAGTGTTACTTATAAATTAGAAAAATAGAAATTGAAATATATATATATATATATATATATATATATATATATATATATATATATATATATATATATATATATATATATATATATATATATATATATATATATTAAGTTTTATGGTACGAAGAATTAAGAATTGCAATTAATTGCACTTCAACCTACGTCAGAAAAATATCAATTGAACTCAATTTTAATTAACCGAAATCAATTTAATGCACTTGATATTGATCCTTGAGATTCCTTTAATGGTCAAGAAGAGAAATTAAAGAAGTCCGAGTTGATCTGGCTACCCAACATTAAACTTAGAGAAGACCATATTGATTATAATTTCAATCATATTTTGTATTTTTTTTATAAATTTTTTAAAAACTAAAATATATATTTATGGAAATAACATTATAATTTTTATGACATTTATTTCCTTTTAATTAATTTTATTTTATATGTAATTTTATTTCTTACATTTTCAAAATTTTGCACGATAAATTTACTATGGAGAAAATCATGAGAAACTTTGGTAATAAAAAACTACAAAATTATTTCGAAGATTTCGTACAGTTTTATTACGGTGAGAAAATTTTTTCCGAAAACAAAAATAAAAAAAGACAAAAAATTATCACGGGATAGATCGTAGGAAAAATTTTCCGTATGTGTTTGTTCCACAATTTTCAAATTTTGGAAAGACCTGGGAAAAACATCATTTCCCACTGTAAATTTTTTTTTTTTTTTGTGACTTTGGCTCCAGGAAAATTATTATTAGTGTTGGTTACAGAAATTTATCTCCTCTCTCTGAGAAAGTTGAGCCTCTTCAAATGAAAGAAGTTGAAATTTTTATTTCTTTACATACAGAAACTTTGCATCTGCTATTTTTTTTCTTGAGAGATTTGAAGATTTGAGAACTATTGTGTTGGATGCACTTATCGCTTTTTGCTTATAGCTACTTTTTATCTTCTACATTGAATGAATCAGGGGATATGCAATTTTTTTAATGGAGTAAGGTGTGTATCATTAAAATCTTTTTCTCTGTAATTGTTAATTTGGAGCCTTGCTGAAATTTTGACTACGAATGAGAATTTTCCGTCAAAATTTATCATTTTGAATTAAAAAATTTCGGTAAACTTTTTATGATTAATTAGTTGCATGGTTTAGGGTTGTAAATCTTAAATTCATCATCCTAAAGTTAAAGGAAGTTGCGTACAATATCCCCTTATTTTATATATTCTGATTCTGATGATTGATTGATTCCAATAGAACCGTTCGGTACCAAGTCATGATAGTAGACTTCGATATTTTCTCTAGTCATGAATGGAAATTTTGCAGCCCTTTTGTAGCTTTTGCTTGACCAAAATGAAGTCTCCAATGCTAGTCTTCCCAAATAGTATTTCTATATGATAAATGATTATATAAAAAAAAAAGTAAGATCTACCTACCATAAGTTCGATGATCTCTAATATGGGCCTTGTTTACTGGCCAATTAATTAAGAAAATATCTGTATCATTTTTTTTCTTCTCAGTTCTCTATTATGATAACGCAGTAAAACATTTTTATTCTATTAAATTTTATGCTTTCTGAAGGATTTACACTTGCTTTGTTCACCCAATTAAAATAGAAACGTATGCTCCAACAAGGTATTGCATCAAACTTTATGTGAAGGGATGCAGAAATAATTCTTAAGAATAGGCCCTTTGCAGCCTAGAA
The DNA here is from genome assembly GCA_020226215.1 of Sindora glabra. Classification (NCBI taxonomy): domain Eukaryota; kingdom Viridiplantae; phylum Streptophyta; class Magnoliopsida; order Fabales; family Fabaceae; genus Sindora; species Sindora glabra. Next base: position 50,849,672 of record CM035232.1, on the reverse strand, counting down.
TTGAGAATATCCAACAATTTTAAAGATTATAGGGTCAAATACACAATACATCACTATAGACTGACATACTAGCGTTATTAATTTGATATATTCCTAATTTGTGAGAGTGAAGTAAAATTATTTTTAATAGTAGAAGTGATAAAATCATGAAATTTACTTATAAAAAAAGGAGAGAAAACAAAAATGCAAAAGAAGAAAAATCTATTTGAAAGTTATTAAAGAAAATTTGGTTGAGAAAGTTGTTTTTACATTACACAATGATCTTAATATATAAGCATCATATTTCCTGTCTCTACAATAACAAATATTCCTAAAATTTCTCCTATCACCAAATTTTACGTGACTAATTACAGATATACATTAATGTAATAATATCATGCCCATGATTTGCTCAAGATTTTACATGACTAATTATAGATATACATTAATCTAATAATATTATGCCCATAATTTGCTCATTAATTCTAATAATATCATGCTTATAATTTGCTCATTAGTTACCAAATATTATTTAAATTAGATATTCCCAAACTCAGATTGAGAAAAAAAGGTAATTATTAATGATCAAATTTGTTCACAATCTTGTAATTTCCTATTGTTATAGAAATTAAAGTGCTTGGTTGTTGGCTTATTCTTATATATCTATAAAAAAAACAAATTATTAAAGTTACATTTGGGCATTAGAAATAATAATAATAAGTTACATTTGAGAGAATAATTTAAGAGAGATAATTTCTAATGGGCCCAAAGACCATTTAAACTTAATCATGTTTTTCATGAAATAAAGCCAAGAGACACTTAAATAATCATCAACAAAAGTAACAAATACTAATAACTAAGTTTAGCCACTACTAGACATGGACCCCAAATATTAATGTGCAATAACTCAAAAAGGGATGCAACACATTTATTGACTCTAGGAACATAAGATGGATAATGTTGTTGAGTAAATTAACATGACTCACAATTGAAATGTGAAGCAAAACTTGTACTAGGAAATAATTTCCTTATAGATGCTAAGGAAGGATGATCCATACAACCATGCAATTGATATGGAGTAATGATAGTAATAGTAGCAATAGGCTGAAAAACTTTTTCATCAAGCACGTATAGGCCATTAGATTTGTATTGTTTACTAAAATCTTCTTTGTCAGAAGATCTTGAAATTGTAAGTATTCAATATATTCATTTTTAGATATGCTTATAATAAATCGTTTCCTTTCTATATTTGACTTGTGATCAATTATCTTTCTACCAACTAGAAGCAAGTCGGTAGGCATGAAAGAAAAACACTTACTATCATCATTATGCATAGTTTTCACACTAAAATCAAAGGCATCCACAATTACAACTAAAAAAAACTAAAAATAGCATTGAAATATGCCAAAAGTTCAAAATATTGTTGTCAAAGTGCTTAAATCACAAATCCAACCACATATGGGGTGTGGAATTTGCCCAAAAGATCATTGGAGAAAGCATAATGTTGAGGGAAAGCGCATGTGTCACCACATGCTAGAGAAGTTGATTGCACATGGTGCTCACAAATGCCACACGCAGGGATTTAAATTGTGGTTGCGGTCGCGTTGCGATGCGGACGAATGCGGCCATAACGGTCTAAAATTGTGGAAAATCGCGGATGTGGTCTCCCCCGAAAATGTAATATTGCGGGCAATATTGCAGTCGCGAACTGTTTTTTAAATCCTATGCCACACGTGTTACTCACATGCCAATCCAGTGAAGTCACCAGTTGCCAATCTACAACACCATCAACCTAGATTTGAAAATCCTCTTCAATCACCTTTTAATCAAATAAGACAGTAGTGCTTTCATCTTGCAATGCTGTACTCTCTTTGCAATCAAAAAAGCCGAATTCGGGATTTAGAATCTAGCAAAACTAAGTTGCTATTATCTTGTTTGTGATTTAGCCATGCATAAAAAGACTTTAAGAAAAGGAAAAGAAGAAGAAGATTTTTTTTGTGTTTTTTTATTTGAGTAGGAGATAGAAACATAGATGGAAGCTTTGATACCATATTAAGAGAGAATAACTCTTGAAGCCATGCTCAATGATGAAGCAAGTACATCTATTTATAATAAAATATAGATTATAATATGACTAAACTAATCTAGACCCATAAACCCAAATTTTATACTAATCATCTACTAATACTAACATTTATTAATTCGATATATTCCTATCTTGTGAGGGTGAAATAAAATTATTTTTAATAATAGAAGTGATAAAACCATAAAACTTAGATAAAGAAAAGCAGACAAAGCAACAATGCAAGCTAAGAAAAATTTATTTGAAGATTAAAAAATATTAAATAAGATATTCCCAAACTCTGATCAAATAAAGTAATTATTAATGGTCAGATTTGTTCGCAATCTTGTAATTTCCTCTTGTTATAGAAATTAAAGTTTGCTTGTTGGCTTAGTTATATATATCTATGAAAAAAAATCATTAAAGTTACATTTGGGCATTAGAAATAATAATAATAATAAGAATAATAATAATAATAATAATAATAATAATAAAAATAAAGTAACATCTGGGAGAATTATTTGAGAGAGAAAGTCTCTAATAGACCAATTTAAAGACCAATTACGAAACATGGTCCCACCTGACCATGTAAGTGTGGAATTCATCAAAACGAGGACCTAAGACATAACAACCCTAATTACATATTCCATGATGTCACCACGCACATTATAGCTCCTTTTAAAAGCCCACCACTCCTGCTTGATTTTCCAACCACACAAACTAGAAAACATAGAGAGCCATAAAATGTCTCCAACATACTCTCTAACGTTGGTCCTTGCTGTGTCACTGTTTCTCAGAGCAACATCCCTCGCCGATAATCAAAATCACCAGCCATCAGCCGCATTCACATTCCAGAATGAGCTTAGCAAGTCGGAGCCACCCAAGAAAGGCGGCGGTCATGGCGGCATAGGTGAAGTCAAAAGCCTGAGGGCTGGAGGTGGTAATGATGGCCAATTTCGTGTTAATGAGGAGGCAGTGCACAAGAAGGCTACCCATAAGCCTGTTCGACCAAATGACCCTCGTGTTAATGAGAAAGCAGCCAAAAAGCCCATAGGGCCCGGTGATCCACATGATACTCGCTTTAACGCGGAGTTCGCCTACAAACCCGAAAGCAAGCCTAGATCCTCACATGACCCTGGTCACACTGATGTTTTTGTGGAAGTGGCGCCCAAAGACGGAAACAAGCGTGGTGGTCATCACGTTAACGTGGAGACAACGAAAAAGAAGGCTGAACTAAACAAGGCACGCACTGGCAATTGAGAGCTCGGATAGAGCTTGGTCGTTATGATGGGTATTCGCAATTGTATAAATATTTCTGAAATAAAAGTAGGAACTCATATCATTCCTTCATGGGTGATGCATGAATTGTTCTATCGGTGTGGCAGCTTCCATGTATTTTACTGTGTTTCTTATATAAAATTTCTCTTGCCCGTCTCATTAATCTCCTGCAATATTCTATATTGCAAGCCAAAACTATTTCATATTGTAATGTTTACTTTCTTTCTTTTTCTTTTTTTTATTTCTTCTATCTGCCCCTAAGTTTGCTAATCACAATAAAATTGTAGCTTTTGAAACTGTTCAAAAAAATTTATGACAAAAACATATTAACCATGTATAATACACAATAATATATCAATTATTCCTTTGATTTAAATGGAGTCTCTGTAGCTAGTCTTCCTAATCAAATAGAATCCAAAATATATTTAAATGATATAGAAAAGATAAAGATATGATATTTTTAAGAGATATGATGATTAAGAGCGCACCTATTTCCAAAATTAAAAATTAAAAAATTTTCTTCCTTCCCAACAAGAACCGATTTAGAGATTTAAATTTCAGTTAATTGTTAAGTAAAAATCATCAAAATCAATGTATTTTATACCGACGTCTTATTAGAGTGAAGATATTTTTATATCTCTATAAGATAAGATTACGATACATGAATCGAAAAGTGAAGTTTAAGTTATTGATTAACTACTAAAGTTTGTGCGACTCTTGGAAATTAGCGGGTCTGTCCAGATAAAGTGAGAATTTAAAAACTAGAAAAGTAAGCTCATCATTGTAATATCTACCTACCATGAGTGAAGTTTTCTTCACTAATCTTTTCTAGCTGCTCACATATTTTCGTGCCCTTTGTTGGAAATATGAATTATAATCTCAAAAATATAGAATTAATCATAATAAAATTATGAGCGTACCTGGAGTATAATTTAATGAAATCATGACTAATCTGAATGATAATGAGTAAAATTACAACCTACTTGGCCCCTTAGGTTATCAAGATAGAGAGAAAAGGGAGAGAAAAATTTAGAAGAGTGGAATCCTTATTTTTCAGTATGTTCAAATAATAACCCTGATCTCTCTATTTAAGGTCAGACTTGTGATAGAAAACAACTGACCACTAAAGGGCTATAAGTTGGGACTTCTACCCATATGGGCTTATGCATGATCCAACCTATCATGGATCATACACATTAAACTAGGGCTCAATCTGTTCTATGCTTAATTTTAAAACACAAAACTAATTACTTAAATAAATATTCCAATAATTGATTAATGCTAATCCATATAATATTTCTAATAAAATTAATTATTTTATTTTTAAATACAACAATCTCCCACTTGGATAGCATTAATTAATTATATGGAATAATTAAAAATATCAATAATTAAGCAATTAGTTATACATTAAGCTATAAACTTAATTCAGAGAATGAGACTACACAGAATCACTGAATCCGATAGGGAGACAAGTGATATAATGTCTCATAATCTGAAAAGAATAGAATAACGTTTAGTCTTTCAACTACAACTCAGAAGAGAAACAACTTAAAATCATTGAATCCGATAGGGAAACAAGTGATGTTAAATTAATGTCTCATAATCCCAAAGAACTGGATATATATATATATATATATATATATATATATATATATATATATATATATATATATATATATATATATATATATATATATATATAAGGTTACTGAGCAATGATTGCATAAGTGGAATGAGACCATACAGAATCACTGAATCCGATAGGGAGACAAGTGATGTTAAATTAATATCTCATAATCCCCAAGGAACTTGATATATATATAAAGTTAATCTTTTGACCACAGCTCATATCATAAGAGAAACAACTTAAAATTATTGAATCCGATAGGGAAGCAAATGATTTATATATGTATAAAACATATCACCATTGTTTCAAAATGAGCAATTACTGGTCACAAATATTAATAAAATAAGATAAGCATACCTCAAACTCCCACTAAACTAAGGCTTCATAAAAATTTAACAAGACTCATATGAGTTAGTTGATTTTAAATACTCCTATAGGTAAGCCTTAAGTCAACAGATCCCTTGCATGTCTCCACTAGGGCTATGTTTAATGTGAATCTAAAATTCAGCAATCTTTTCTCTCTAACAAATAGGAGTTTATCATCAAAATTGGACAATATGTCTAGAGTTCCTATTGTTTTGAGAAAAGCACAAAATAGAAGCCTTATCGCAATAAAATTTGGTAGAGATCGTGATATAGAATTAACTAATTGCATGCCAAATATCAACTTCCTCAACCTTATAGCCTGTCAAGTGGCCTCATAATATGCGATAAATTCTACTTCCATTGTTAAGGTAGCTGTGAGTGTCTCTTTAACACTTTCCTTATGAAACAGCTCCTCCAAACATCATAAAGATGTATCTAGATGTTGACTTACGATCATCTATGTACAAAGCATATTCAGAATCTGAATAACCAATACTTTCAATTAAATTAGATTGTCTACAAGTCAACATATGATTCATAGTACTTTGTGGATGCTTCATGACCTTCTTGGCGACTTTTCAATGATCCATCCTAAGGTCACTTGAGTATCTTCCAAGAACATTAATAGCAAAAGCTATATCTAAACGAATGCAAACCTATGCTTGCATAAGATTACTAATAGCAGAAGCGTAAAGAATCTTATCCATTTTATCCCTTTCAATATCAACTTGAGGGCAATATGATTGAGACAGTGTATTGTCTTTCTAAGTAGGCATTGGACTAGATGTACAGGTGTCCATTTTAAATCTTTCAAGCATCCATTCAATTAAATTGGCTTAGCACAAACCCAAAATACTATGAGTTCTATCATGATAGATCTGAATTCTAAGAACAAAGGATGTTTTTGCCAAGATTAGAATGACATGATAACATGCATTTTGACTCATCTAAATTAATTGAGTTTCTAGCCAATAAAATGTCACCAACATAAAGCACTAAGATGATTAAATTACTCTAATAAATTTATTAAAATTCTGCAAGTACACAATATAGTCATATGGTATTGCAAGTCTCTAAACCCTTTGAGAATGTCTAAACTTAATGGCTAGCTGATTAGATTGTTCAATATAAGAATCTTTATTTATCTGTACTGAAATGTCAACATTATCCCCTCTAGTGGTGAGAGAATCAAAATAGGTATAGGCAGAATGGTGGCCTTGTCACATAAATTGATAACCTTAAGCATTGAACTCCCACTATCCAAGCCATCCTCAGAATGAAAATGTCCAATCAAACTTGATTATCTTGATACTATAAGTGAGATAATAAAATCTATAACGTCTTGATCCAATTCAGTACTTAATGAAGAACCCATTAATTATTCTAGAGTTTAATTTCTTCAATTAGGGATTAAATGGTCTCATATTTACTTTACAATCCTAAAATTGAAAAGATTTCAAAATTTAAGAAATCTAGATCTAATAACATACCTTTGTTTTACCAATCTTTCTAATCTCTCTTTAGAAAAATGGCCTAAAATTGATCCCATAGAATGGAAGAATTTTAACTCATTCTGAGTTATTTATGCCTAATTATAGCATTGATGGGAATATCAGAAGATGCAACAGGATGATCTTTTAAATTCAAATCATATAGATCATTTTGTAAGGTGACATTACTAACAATAGCAAAATCATTATGAATCTCAATCGTTCCACTTCCTTGCCAAAGGGTATAACCACAATGATCTAAAATAGAATTAGAAATCAAATTCCTTCTGGTAGAAGGTACATAAATAACATTATTTAGATCCAAAATATGTCCAAATGACAAACATAAGGAAATTGATCCTATGTATTGAACCTTAACCTTACTACCTAGTACTCCTAAGACATTTTTCTCTCTCTTATTTGGGATCTACTAGTTCTTGAACCCCTTTAAAGAATTTGTAACATGAACAGTTTCACCAGAATCTAACCACCAAAATCTAGAAGATATTTCAAGTTTATTGGACTTAAAACACACTAAAGTTAGATAGATAGAATTGAATTTCTCTTCAACAACTTTCATGTACATCACTGGTACTCCTAAGACATTTTTCTCTCTCTTATTTGGGATCTACTGGTTCTTAAACCCCTTTAAAGAATTTGTAACATGAACAGTTTCACCAAAATCCAGAAGATATTTCAAGTTTATTGGACTTAAAACACACTAAAGTTAGATAGGTAGAATTGAATTTCTCTTCAACAACTTTCATGTACATCACAATAGTGTCCTTATCTGAGATACTCTCTCTAATTCCCTTTTCAATAGTGAACTTAATCACTACCAAAAAAATCCAGTTTGACTCATATCGTTGTTTATAATAGGTCTTATCTACAGCACAAGACTCGGGTAAAAGATCAACTGGCTTTGATTCTCTAAGAGCCAAATCCTCCTTAAAGACTGTCAGGTACATGTTCAAGGACTCTTTCCATTCATCATAATTTGTTCCATTATGAGTCCTCATTATAAATAGTTGTTGAAAGGCCAAGACTGATGCAACAAGATTGAGAAATTATTAATTATGCGTGCATAACATTATTACAATACAAGATTCCTAATTAAACAAATTAGTCAAACAACTATCTAACAAAGTGGTATCCAAAATACATGTACCATAGATTTGGCTTGTACAAAAGTCTACATAAAAATGTAATTAATATAACCATACCGATAGGGTACAAGAAATATTGAAACATTATAATTACTACATGCCTATTCTAAGGAGTCTAAACTTTAAAATTACATTAACAATGTTACACCGATAGGGTGTATCCATCATCAATGCAATGTACTCCTAAAAATCTTAGAAGGACAATATTTTATGAAAAATAGCCTTATTATATTCCTAATTTATCATTGGTATGAAATAAATGGCTTTAAATAACTTTATATGTATAAAATTACATAATTAAGGGTTCAAAATCATCTAATATAGTTATGCACATAACCAGAGAGAGTGAAAGTACACCAAGCCTAGAAAAAATATAAGTAATGTTCATGAAATTTTTTAGGCCAAAATTCCACCAGTAAAATTATATTTTCATACAATATAAACTTTACTAAATTCAAAATAAATAGTTACTTGCCTCAAAAAATTCTGCAAAAAATTCCATAAGGTAGAAAATATATTTTTATACAACCAGGTCAAAATTCAGCTTGAAACAGCAAGCGCGTGAGCTACACGCGCCACACACGCCAAGGCGTGAGCGTGGGGCTGCTTTGCAGCCAAATGCCAACTGATTGGCGCATGAGCTACACGCGCCACATACGCCAAGGCGTGAGCGTGAGGCTGCTTTGCAGCTAAATGCCAACTGATTGGCGCGTGAGTTACACGCGCCCCACACGCGTGTGGCTCACGTCAGATGCTTACTGGTCAAAGGCTGTTTTGGTGCATGGCGCGTGTGTACCACGTGCGACTGGCGTATGTTCTCACGCGCCGCAAAAACTAAAGCCTTTCCCTCTGGCGCGTGGTTCTCACGCGCTCTACTGGAGCATGTGTCCCACGCACGGCAGCACCAGAACTGCTCTGTCTTCCTCTTTTGCACAGTTTCAAACTTTGTTTACTATTTTTCGCCATTAATGCATTTTTAAGCTCCAAAATTTTATTTCTAACCCCTTTTTAACACCAAAAAATTATATTTAACATAATTTTAACACAAATTCACATATTATACAAAAGGAAAATCTTCATAATTGCACAATTTATCTTCATAATTTTTTTCTAGTAAAAATTTAAACTGATCTGCAATAATCATCAATTTGATGCATTGAAATAACAGAGTAATATTCTTCATACATATGAGACCAGGATTCAATAATTAATAGAGAGAAAGAATAGATCTAGAGCATAATCATGAAATCCAGAATATAATTTAATAATAGTATAATATTCCAGATGTATATAAGAATAAAATTCATGAATCAATTAAAAGAAACATAGATCCAAATAATCTCAGAATCCAGAAACCAACTAGCGCTTAATAATCATGAATTTAATGCAATCAAATAACATAATTATAATTTCGATATATTTGAGATTAAAATTCAATATTAAATCGAAAGAGAAACATATCTGATTATTTTAGAAAAAAAAATTTAAGAATCTATCAGATTGCTTATAATCATAAATTCATACATCAACATTGCTCTGATACCAATTGTTGGAAATATGAATTATAATCTCAAAAATATAGAATTAATCATAATAAAATTATGAGCGTACCTGGAGTATAATTTGATGAAATCATGACTAATCTAAATGATAATGAGTAGAATTACAACCTACTTGGCCCCTTAGGTTATCAAGATAGAGAGAAAAGGGAGAGAAAAATTTAGAAGAGTGGAATCCTTATTTTTCAGTATGTTCAAATAATAACCCTGATCTCTCTATTTAAGGTCAGACTTGTGATAGGAAACTACTAACCACTAAAGGACTGTAAGTTAGGACCTCTACCCATATGGGCTTATACATGATCCAACCTATCATGGATCATACACATTAAACTAGGGCCTAATCTGTTCTATGCTTAATGTTAAAACACAAAACTAATTATTTAAATAAATATTCCAATAATTGATTAATGCTAATCCATATAATATTTCTAATAAAATTAATTATTTTATTTTTAAATATAACACCCTTGTCTCCATCCTGGATAAAGGGTCGCTATTTTCAGTCAAAAATTTTGTTGCTTGTACCAAACAGAGTTAAAATATAAAATTAAAAAATGGACTTTACAGTTTTCATCCTTCAGTACTAACTTCGTTTCCTATTATTCATATTTTGTGATTTATTTTTGCATTTTCTTCACAAAGTTTGCAGACTCTTGCACTCTAAATTTTAAATCTCCAAGTCACTAGGTGCTTTTTGTAAGGCATTTGGGTGGAATATTATTGGAGATTTTATATTCGAATCTTGTCCATCGTGTATTTCAAGCCGCTGGGTGCATAAGGTATATTATAAGGAGTTAATTAGAACACTGAATAAAATTTTATGCTAGAAATTTTTATTATTAATGTGAAAAGAAAAGAATTTGACATATCTCCAAGCGAATTGTTGTGTAAGTTTTATTTGTAAGGGAATTGGATAGAATACTTTAATTAGAAATTTTATGTTTGGATTAATTTTACCTAATCTGCGGTATGCTTCGATACGTGATATAAATATAGATACAACATATGGGCAGAACAAAATTTTGATTTGTAAGGAGTAAGTTTAGTTGATAAGTTAAGTTGGATATACGATATGTATGCATGGAAATTACTATTTTATTTATTTTGATATTTATATAATTTAAATCATCTCTATAATTTTTTTTTAAAAAAAAAAGAGAAATTTTCATTCCTTATAATATCAAATGTAAAATATGAAAATAATAATTAATAAATTCACATACTTTAGAAATAAATTGAATTCAAGGTTTCATACCAAAAATTGAAACTTATAAAACTTCTAAAAAATAACAAAATAGATCTATATGGAAAAGACTTAAATATATAATAATGTGTCAAATACAATATTCAAAATAAATCATAAGTTCTTATTCTTGTAGAAAATCAAATCATTGATAATTATGTTCACTGTGATTCTTTCCTAAATTTTATGATTTTTCCAAAATAAAAGCATTTACCCATTATGTTTTCTGGGTTTGCATTGAGGAACTAAATGGGAAAATAAAATATTTTGGGTCAATATGCTACTAGATGATATAAGTTGAACTTTGTTCATAATAATTTATTTCTAATTCAACTTATTTGGACATGGCTAACATGGATCATTACTTCATAACCCATCAGATATTCAATGGGTTTTTATTTTCAGTCAACAGTTCAATTGTTTGAACTAAACAAGGTTAAAATATCAAATTAAAACAACCAACTTTATAGCTTTCTTCCTTCAGTACTAACTACGTTTCCTCTTATTCAAATTTGAGAGCTGCTAGTTATACCGAAAACAAAATGTCGAAGTTGGGCTCCGAAATAACAACAATGCATACATGCCATTCATCTCAATGTGGGTCTAATTTTTATTATTTAATCACATGGTTGTAGAGTCGTCGGTGCATGGATTCGGCACACATCATCGGGAGATTTAAGATTTTACTTCAAATTTTGAGGTTTATTCCTTCTTTTTCTTCACAAAGTATGCAAACTCTAGCATTCTAAATTTCATATATCCAGAGTTAACAGGTGTGCTTTGTTGATAAAGAATTTGGACGGAATTTTATTGGAGGCTTTATGTTCGAATCTTCTCGTCATCGTGTATTTCAAGCCACTGGGTGCATGTGATTTATTGATGAGGAACTTTTATCTCAAGCCAGTAGGTGCATAAGGTATATTATAAGGGAGTTAAGTAGAATACTGCTGAAAATTTTATGTTCAAAATTTTTACTATTGATGTGGAAAAAAAAAAGTTTGATATATCCCCAAGCCACTTGGGCAAGGTTTATTGGTAAGGAAACCAGATAGAAGACTATTGAAAATTTTATGTTTGAATTAGTTTTACTTAATTCATGGTACACTTCAATACGTGATATAAGTACAAGTACAAGATACATGTTAAATTTTGATTTGTAGAAGGTAGGTTTAGTTGACATATCAAGTTGGAAATGTGATAGATATATAATATTAAATTCGCTTTAATATATATAAGCTTAAATACTTTTTTCATCCTCCTCCTAATATACAAATTAATTGTATTTGGTCTTATTCAATTTTAGTCCCTATCAGGGTTTTAAAAAGCCGACCGCATCATATTATGCGGCCGCATTTTTGCGGTTGCGAGAGCCTCCGCATCCGCATAAGGGCGCAATTGCAGTGTGAATCAAAATCACAGTTGTAACGGTGCATTGCGGATGCAACAAAGCTCTGATACGGTTGTTGCGGGACGTTTTCACCGTATTTTCCCGCAATAAGCCATGTCCATGGGGAAAAACTGAAAGTACTAAAAAAATGTCATTATCTCACCTGCAGCATATGTTTTTGCTGTCCGCCAACTGTTGCACATACCTTGATGATTTTCTTTCTCCATTCTGTTTAGAGTTGATCTTTGTTTAATTGTTTTGGAGTTGATGAGATCAAGGAAGAACATGAACAGAAAAATCGAGAAAAGTAAAACTACAGAACAAACTGTAGAGGGAAATGTAAAAATATTTTGGACTACCATTAATTGGGTCTTTTATTTTATTTAAAATGGGTTGAGTCTGATCCTAGAGTTATATTTTAAGTCCAGCTTTTGTGATAACTTTTATGGATTATAAATGCCTGGTGGGCTGATGTGTTTTGCAGCAAGTGTAGACCTTTAACCAACTGGGCTTTTGATGGGTGAGCCCAGTAGGGCTTTCTATTTAAGTAGGTTAGGTCCCCCTAGCCACTCTACGCTCTATTGTTAACCACAAAACACTTTGTGAATCCTGGTGCCCCATCGACTGCAAAATTCGTAGAGAAGGCAGGGAAGACCAAACCTTTGTTCATCAATTTATTATGACGAACACAGGTACGCTATCTATTTTCTTAAATCATGTATTTTATGTTCTTGATCTATGTAAGTTTTTTATCCTATATGAATTATTTTTGCTTACATTTGGTATCAGAGCCTCTTACAATAGATTTAGAATTAAAATACATGTCTTTTTCATGCAATTTATATAATTGTTATTATCTATTTTGATTTGATAATTTTTTTTTATCAAATTAAATGCAGATTTAGATATATTTTATTTTCCATTCTACTGTATTTAATTTGATACCTGATTATACTTCTTTTACTTTTTAAATAAAATACATTATTTATGTATAATTGTTTTGTCAGAATATTAATTTGATTTTATTGTTCATGGTTAGTATGATTTATATTTATTCATTGTTGTTAGTATTATATATATATATATATATATATATATATATATATATATATATATATATATATATATATATATATATATATATATATTCTCTTTCTTTCCCCTGTTTCTGGGTTTTTTTTTCTTTTTTCCCGAAAACCATTGCGTCATCACCCAGGCATTTGGTCTGGGTTCTTTGGTTAAAGAAAAAAAAAATGCCGACGTGATGGTTCGAGTGCGAGCGACCCCAATTTGTTTTTATTCCATGTGAAAGGGGACAGGGGACGGGGCCTACTGCACCTTAAAGAACAGCCGTAGTCTCGGACAATAGATTTGGATTTTGGCCTCCTAAACAAAGGCTGAGGACGTTCGTAGTGCCCTAAGCACCAGCCCAATAGTTGAAAAGAGACACATCACCTAAGGATTTTATATAGAAAGATGAGAAAATTTTTTATTTAGGCGTGACCGGTGCCATTATTGACGGTGGATCCCACGTAATGATTTTATATATATTTTATTATTTTTTATTTATTTATTTTACCTTTTCTTTTGTTGCAATAAATATTTACTTTATATTTATATTTCTTTTTAACTAATTTATAATATTTTTACAAAAAAAAATTAATTAATTATAATTTTTTCCACTCTCCCAATATTGCAATCCTAAATGCGTACTCTTCTAAAGTTAGGAGAAAATTAGGAAAACTTATTTATTTTTAATTAGCAACATATATATATTGAGATTGTATTTTTGATGCAATATGATTTTTTTTTATGATCGGTATTAGTGCATATTGTTTAGCATCCTTTAATGGACTGGTAATGTTTTATTTTATAGTTTTGAGCTTCATTTAAATATCCCATTTTTTTTGGGAGACTTATAGGTTGAAATGGGTAATTATCACCAAAGTGAAATTATTTATTTTGATTTATAAGTTTTCGAGCTATTAAAAAAAAAATTACGAGATTATTATTATTATTAATTATTTCACATAATTATCTGCCCAAAGGGGATAACTATATGTTGTAATTAAAAATGAGCTAATTAATATTTTTAATTATTTCATATAATGACCTGCCCAAAGGGGGTTATTGTATGATATAATTAGAAATTGAATTATTGAAGCAAAATATTATTTCTGGATCTATTTTATTATTATAAATTTTACCTGCCCAAAGGGGGTAATTTTATAATAATAATATATTATCTTGGTTGGCTTCAATTTTTAGGAGGGTCTTTCATACATTGCATTCTCTGCCCAAAGGGGAGAATGTAGTGATATTTTATATACTCCTAATTATGGTTATGAATAAATTTAAAATGCTCAGAACTAACATATTGCATCTTTAATTATTCTTTCACAGTCTCTTTTGCAGTAAACAATAACACTACAACTATTGAATTGTTAAATGGTACAAATTATAAGAGGTGGAAGCAGGATATAGAGTTTGCTCTTGGTATTATAGATCTTGATTTAGCCTTGCGTGAGTCAGAACCGCCAGCACTTACTCCTGAAAGCACTCAAGAGCAAAAAGATTACTATGCAAAATGGGAGAGATCTAATAGGCTTAGCCTTATTGCAATTAAGAGATCTGTACCTAAACATCTACTAGGTGGATTAGTAGATGCAACCAAGGCCAAAGAATTTATGGATGCTATTGGGCAAAGGTATCAAGTATCTGATAATGCTGAATCTGGATGCCTAATGAAGGAACTAACGACTATGAAGTATGATAACACTGGTGGTGTAAGAGAGTTTATTATCAAGATGGTTCACCTCCAAACTCAATTGAAGAACTTAAAAATTGAATTGTCGGATACCTTTCTTGTCCCACATGCATTGAATTCCTTACCTCCAGAATTCAGTCAAATCAAGACAGCCTATAATACCTTGAACACACCCTGGACTATTAATGAACTCATCACTAAGTGTGTTGCTGAGGAAGAAAAATTGAGGAAAGAAAAGAAAGAAATAAGTTTTTTGACCCAACCAAAATCCTTACCCAGCAAAAGCCTAACCCACAAGAAAAAGAAATTTAAATCTCATGCTCCAAGGAACAATTTTTCTAAATCTCAGGAGGCCCACAGGCATGGTAACAATAATAATAATAACGGTCATAAACCACAAGTGGGAGGCCCTACAGGTTCCATCCATAAGAATGTAGAGTGTTATCATTGTCACAAGAAAGGTCATAAAAGGATTGATTGCTATAGATTCAAGTCTTGGTTAGAAAAGAAAAAGGGAAATGAGAATGGTAAACTTTTATCCTTAGCTTGCTTTGAATCAAATTTAATTGATGTCCCTATAGATTCTTGGTGGTTTGATAGTGGTTCTACAACTCATGTTGTAATTACCTTGCAGGGGTTCGTAAGCAAGAGGAAACCAAGTGAGAGAGAGTCCAAGCTTAGAGTAGGAAATGATTTTGAAGTTGTAGTTGAATGCATAGGAGATGTTATTTTGCGTTTAGAAAACTTTATTGAGATTACATTGAATAATGTTTTTTATGTTCCTAGTTTTAGACGTAATTTAATTTCAATTTCTCTTTTGGATAGGCTTGGATACACATTTATTTTTGGAAATGGAAAAGTTGATATTTTATTGCATTCTAAGTCCATTGGTTTTGGTGTTCTTGATAATGGTTTATATAGGTTACTTTTAGCCTCTGATAGTCCTTATGCTTCTTTGAATGTTGAAAATATGATTTCAAAAAGGCCTAGAATTAAGGAAACATCATCAGTCTTATGGCATAGAAGATTGGGACATATATCTAGGGAACGGGTGGGGAGGTTAATTAAAGAGAATATTCTTCCTTCCCTAGATTTTGATGATATGGACATATGTGTCAGTTGTATTAGGGGCAAGTTAACTAAGACTAAAAGGAAAAGCATTACTCATAGTTCAAATCTTTTAGAAATAATTCATACTGATATATCTGGACCATACTCTTCCACCATTTGTGGTTGTCATTATTTTGTTACATTCATTGATGACTTTTCTCGATATGGTTATCTTTATTTGATAAAAGAAAAATCTGATGTACTTGAGAAATTCAAAATTTTCAAAATTGAAGTTGAAAAATAATTGGGAAAAGTCATCAAGATTATGAGATCTGACCGAGGAGATGAATATTATGGCAAACAAGATGTGTTTGGGCAACACATGGGACCGTTTGCTAGGTTTTTACAAGATTGTGGAATTGTTCCACAATATACCATGCCTGGTAGTCCTGAACAAAATGGCATTGCTGAAAGGCGCAATCGAACTCTTAAAGACATGATGAGGAGCATGATGAATGGAACAAATTTACCTGAATTTCTTTGGGGTGAGGCCATTAAAACTGCTTTGTACATCCTTAACCGTGTTCCTAGCAAGTCAGTACCTAAAACACCCTTTGAGCTTTGGATCGGTAGAAAACCTAGCCTTAATCATTTTCGAGTTTAGGGTTGTCCTTCTGAAGTAAAAATTTATGATCCATCAATAAAGAAACTTGATCCAAGATCTGTTCGTTGTTACTTCATTGGGTATCCAGATCGTGCAAAAGGACACAAGTTCTATTGCCCTACAAGAGGTACAAAAATAGTTGAGTCCATGACTGCAAAATTTCTTGAGCTTGATGTTGCTGATTTGTCACCAAATCCAGGGCACCTTGAAACGCATGATGATCTAGCCTCCATTACCATTCCACTAGTTTTACCTGGTCAGACTTTTGTACCTCCATCTGTTCATGTTGAGATACAAAATGATCAAAATGTAGAGCGTGACCAAATTGTAGAACCTGTTGCAGTTGTTCCCATTGAAAATCACTAACCTGTTCAACCAGTAGAGCAGATCCCTATTAGAAGGTCAGTCAGACAAAGGAGGGCAGCAATTTCAAATGATTATTATGTTTATCTTGGTGAGAGTGAATATAATATTGGGGATGTTATTGATCCAACAACGTACAGTCAAGCAATGAATAGTCAACAATCTGATATGTGGTTAAATGCTATGAATGAGGAAATTCAGTCTATGATAAAAAATGAAGCATGAGAACTTGTTGAGCTTCCGCAAAATTATAAGGCAATTAGCTGCAAATGGGTGTACAAGACTAAGAAGGATTCAACTGGCAGAATTGAACGATTTAAAGCAAGATTGGTAGCTAAAGGTTTTACTTAAAGAGAAGGAATTGACTACTTTGAGACCTTCTCGCCAGTATCTTCTAAAGACTCATTCAGAATTATTATGGCCTTGGTTGCACACTTTAATTTAGAGCTTCATCAGATGGATGTCAAAACAGCCTTTTTGAATGGTGAACTTATGGAAGATGTCTACATGAAACAACCTGAAGGTTTTCAGACAAATGAATCTGAGCATCTGGTATGCAAATTACGAAAATCGATATATGGTTTGAAACAAGCATCTCGGCAATGGTATTTAAAGTTTGATGAGTTGATTACATCTATGGGCTTCACAGAAAATAAAGTTGACCAGTGTATTTATCTCAAGATTAGTGGGAGCAACTTTATTTTTCTCATCTTGTATGTTGATGATATTCTATTGGCAAGCAATAGTCTAGCTTTGCTACATGATACCAAACAAATGTTGTCTAGAGCTTTTGATATGAAGGATCTTGGTGAGGCATCATTTGTTTTAGGTATTCAAATTCATAGGGACAGAACTCATAATTTATTGGGATTATCTCAAAAGGCATATATTGACAGGATTCTTGAAAGATTTGAAATGCAGAATTGTAGACCTGGGGATACTCCAGTTGTGAAAGGTGATAAGTTCAGCAACATGCATTGCCCAGCAAATGAGATAGAGAAACAGTCAATGCAAAATGTTCCCTATGCAAGTGCCATTGGAAGTTTAATGTATGCTCAAGTTTGCACCAGACCAGATTTAGCTTTTGTGGTTAGTGTTCTTGGCAGGTATTTGTCTAACCCTGGTAGAGATCATTGGTGTGCTGCTAAGAAGGTTATGAGATACTTATAGAAAACCAAAGGTTATATGCTCGTTTATAGGAATGTTGATAACCTTGAAGTAATTGGGTATTCAGACTCAGATTTTGCTGGATGTTCCGATGATATGAAATCTACTTCAGGTTACATTTTCATGATGGCTGGAGGTGCTATATCCTGGAAAAGTGCTAAGCAGACATTGACAGCTTCTTCCACTATGCAAGCAGAATTCGTTGCTTGTTATGGTGCTGCTTCACAAGCTATTTGGTTAAAAATTTTCATTTCAGGATTACAGATTGTTGACTCTATTGCTAGACCACTGAAAATTTATTGTGATAATAGTGCTGCAGTTTTCTTCACCAAAAACAATAAAAGTTCTAGTGGATCTAAGCATTTAGAGTTAAAGTACCTCACAGTCAGAGATCTTGTGAAGAAAGGGGACATAGTAGTAGAGCACATTCATACTGATGCTATGCTAGCGGATCCCATGACTAAAGGACTTAGACCTATAATTTTTCAAAAGCATGTTGAGAATATGGGAATTGTAGGATCTTTTGATATCTTTGGTTAGTCGGAGTTGTTTTCTTTTATGTAATTTTGATGTGTTATTTTCTTATATCTTTACATATACTTATTGGTACATTGATTATGAATTTATTATAAGTTATCGATGCATGCATCATTTGATTATAATTTGCCAATGTTGTTATAATTTTTATGAGGGTTAAGACTTGGTGTCAGTCGTTAGTTCCTGAGCTTAATTATTTGTCTCAAAATCGACACATTTTGGGATTTGTAAGACAATCTGGCTTTGTATATTGCCAACTGATTTCTTGTATTATGTGAATTTTTTAGAGAAATCATTGAGGACTGACATGAAAGATAAGCATGATTGATCACAATTTTGATGCCATCTTTCATGCTACACTATCACATCAGTGACTAAGTATATATAGTTTATGATATTTTGTAACCATGGAAGGTCCTGCATTATTAAAGAATGTAAATATCGCCATGATTCGGTATCATTGGCTATATAAACTTAGTCAAATTTTAAGGCATTTATCTCTAGGGTGGTGTATTTTTAAAATTGTGGCCACATATATTTACAAAAAAATAGTCCTCAGCCCAAGAGTCATTTTTCAAAATAAAATATTTTATAAAATAAACTTAATTACAATTAATGTTGTCCAAGTGGGAGAATGTAAAAATATTTTGGACTACCATTAATTGGGTCTTTTATTTTATTTAAAATGGGTTGAGTCTGATCCTAGAGTTATATTTTAAGTCCAGCTTTTGTGATAACTTTTATGGATTATAAATGCCTGGTGGGCTGATGTGTTTTGTAGCAAGTGTAGACCTTTAACCAACTGGGCTTTTGATGGGTGAGCCCAGTAGGGCTTTCTATTTAAGCAGGTTAGGTCCCCCTACCCACTCTACGCTCTATTGTTAACCACAAAACACTTTGTGAATCCTGATGTCCCATCGGCTGCAAAATTCGTAGAGAAGGCAGGGAAGACCAAACCTTTGTTCATCAATTTATTATGGTGAACACAGGTACGCTATCTATTTTCTTAAATTATGTATTTTATGTTCTTGATCTATGTAAGTTTTTTATCCTATATGAATTATTTTTGCTTACAGGAAAGACTGAAATGACACTCTGAAAATGGTAGGCCTAAAACGTACTGATAACGTAGAAATACTAAAATAATTAAAAGAATTCGTCTAGTCAAGAGGAAGAGATAAAAATAAAAAATTAAAAAGAAAATAAAAAAGCTAAATATTGCTATACAGCTGGATTATCTAAAAATGTCGACCGGAAGAAATATATATATTAAAAATTATTATATATATAATATTAAAGATTATTAAAAAGATATATATATATATATATATATATATATATTAAAGATTATTATGGGATGGATTTCAACATAATATTGACATAAAAGATATATTAATACATAATTAAATTTAATTAAATATTAAATTTATTTTTTATCATGATTGAATTTTACATATTATATAATAATATATTAATAATTAAATTTAGTAATGTGCTAAGATATTACTTATAAGTGATATATTATAATTTTTTTCTAATTCTATTGAATATTGCCTGAAATCCAAAGAATTATACATTAAATTTTTTAAAAGAATGTGAAAAAAGTTCACATCTTTACAAGATAAAATATTTTTATTATTAAAATATTAAATTTATTTTAAAAATTGTATTTTGTTTAAATTATTTGTTTTGAAATTTAAAAATAAATAATTTAATATTTTAAAAAATTCAATTTTTTTCAAAGTTTAAATTTTCCATAATTTAAATCATCTTGTAAAAGTTGAATAATTTTTTAGCATGGATGACAAGTTCTAATAATATAAAGCTTTATATTCATTTTAGTAATTTAATTATATAGTTATTAATTGTTGAATATATTTTTTCCATCATTAATATTACTATTATATAATCTTTAATTTTAAAAATTATATTAACACATTAAATTGGATGAAAAATATAGTGAAATAGAGAATTTATGAAGATTATGTCAATTTTTTTATATAGATGTGAGAATTTTTGAAAAATTCACGGCCACGATGGCCGCAATCCGCATCATAACACCCATAATATCTACAACCGCAAAAAATGCAACGTGACCGCATCCGCAATCGCGACCGCAATTTAAATCCATGGTCCCTATAATCAAAATTGGTCTCTTTGGAAAACATTATCAACGTGGCATTTCTAATGCCAATGTGACAAGCCGCATTGGAAAATATGGTGGGGGCCCACCTTGTCCAGAACAGATACAAGGCACTCGAACCCCTCCCCCGTTTTCATCTTTTTCAAACATGGTCTACGGTTTTTCTTTTTTTTTTTAGCCAAATCTTATTCTAGTATATTTCTGACTTCACCAGCAAATTCAAGCCATGCAATTGACTATAGTTCTTGCTAATGTCCATAGCCTTTAACACTTTCACAAGGCTATCGCCAAAAGCTGCAGAGACCATTGAATGAACGATTGTGCACTTGTGCGGGAATCGATGGAAAAAGCCATATTCTCTGGAATTTGGTTAAATGTCAGCTTTATTCACGGTCAGCATCGTCCGAGATTGAATAGAGGGGGACAAAACGTGGCAATCGGAGAGTGTTTGGGATGATATTATGGTGATGTTGAACAAGTGCTGAGCTAAAAACTTCTTGAATGCCATTGATGTGCAGAAGATAGAGAAAATTCTACAAAGATAAAGGTGATTTTCAATTCGGTAACTCCGTCAAATTGCTTGGAGAGAATGATCCATTTAAGCCTATTTTCTATTGCCAGAGGATCTTATTTATCTGAATTACTAAGATTGTTTCCTGGTTAGTGGTTATTTAACCAGTAAATTTCAAGTGGCTCTGTATTTTGATTCTACCGATATAGAGATCTTGGGTGCATAAAGTTTTGGTTTTGTAATTAAAGAGTCACATTTATCTTCACCAAAACGCTGTCACTTCGTGCAAATTCAAATTTTGATTAAAAAAAAAATCAGTGTGAAAACTACTATTGCAAAGGCTCTGTTCTCCTCACTAAAGATTTGGTTCTACATTTTCTTCCTTTGATTTTGTTGACCAAACTAAAGATTAAGGATTTCCGACCATTTTGGTTTTGGTCTTTCTTTGAGAGGTTTGTGGTGTTGAAGTAGCAAGCCATATGAAAAGATTTACAAGGTAGTGTGGTAATGAATCGTCTATAAGCTTCGACCCAATGCAATTGCCGAGATTCGCTCAAGTTGGTACACGACCAGTAAGAAATAGAAGGTGTTAATGCAACCGTGGAATGCCAGCATTAGTTAGTGTCTTCCTTGTCAGCATTTCTGCGAGCAACCTGAAAAGTGTTAATAAAATGGACTTGATATGGTCTAATTTCTATTTTATGATGATAAAAATAGATTTTTACTTTTAAGGGGACCAAATGCACCCCATTTCCATATAAAGGGAAATAAAATTTAATTAAGTCATCTATATATAATTTAAATAATCTATATGATTTTTAAAAAAATTTAAAAGAACCTTTCATCATTAATAATTTTAAATGTGAAATATAAGAGAAAAATAATTAATAAAATTTGAATAATTTAGAAATAAATTGAATTCAAGGTTTTATAGCAAATTCTGAAACCAATGAGAACTTCTAAAAAATAACAAAATAAATCTAAATAGAAAAAAGATAAATATACAATAATGTGTCAAAACTAAGATTCAAAGTAAATAATAAAGAGTTCTAACTCAAATAAAAAATTAAGTCATTGATAATTATATTCATTGTGACTCTTTCATAAATTTTATGATTTTTCTAAAATAAAAGGATTCTCTCCTTATGTTGTATTGGTTTGCATAGGTATCACATTTTTGTTCGTGCAAACCAATTTGCTATTTGCAGAAGTTACCCATGTAACTGGTAACACTATTTTGAATCTTTTGCGCTAGCAACATAAAAATGGTAAAAAAATAAAAGAATAAAATAGTTTGATATATCCCCTGTGAAAATGACCTATAATGTTATGACCACTTTCATAAATAATTGCCAATTATCTAGATGTATTAAATAAGTTCATTTCCATTTTTTAATTATCTGTTTAAAGATAGTTCTTATTGCATCCACTTTACCAATGACAAAATTGTGTAATACTTAATTTTGAATATATGAAATGCCTATTTATTAGTACATTCTTCATACAAAATATTGATAAATCTCAAATTTATTAAAAATTCTAATAATTTGAAACTTATAGAGTTGACTATTATAACTTCGTCTCTCTTCATCTCTTCTTAGAATATATCTCATTATTTCTAAATTTTCAAGACAAAACACAAAAATTATATTAATAAGTAGCTTTCACAAAAGCTTGCATACAAAACTTTGAAATCCAAAATTTTATCATCATCAAGTCAGGCCAAATCCCATAACTTTTATGAAAAGAGAATTAATATTGCATCAATCACTAATATATATTTAAAATATTCCCATGGAAAAAAATGAAAAAAATATAATATATAATTTATTCATATGTTTATATTAAAGAATCATTTAATAATGTTTTATGATATATCTTGATTGAGGTAACTAAAATTATAAGAGGTCAAATTAATTCTAAGCAAAATTATAGAGAGGGATTTTTTTTAAATTTAATTTTTCATTTCCTTAGTCACTAATTAATTTTCATTTAATAGATAATTTGTCAAATTAACCTTATAAAATAAAATAATGTAATATATTACCTTAGCTCTTCTTTTTTGTTAGGAAAAATATTGAATTTTGAAATGTACTAGTAAAATCCTTTCAAACGTTTTCGAAGCTATTAAAAAAGTCCTTCCAAATATTTTTTATGGTATGTTACATTTAAATAATTTTATTTTCTACAGAGATTTTAATACTTTAATTATTTTTATAATAATTTTTTGTACGAAGATTTTGATACTCTAAATTGTAAGGAATTTTATTTTAGAATTATGAGCCTTAAGTCATCTCTGCAAACTTTTTTATTGTTATTTCAATTTTAAAGTCATTCTAAAATTAACATTTTTGGCGATATTATACATTTAAATCATATATTACTACTCTTAAGATATCAATAGATAATTTATTTTTTATTAGATTACATATTGTTGCAATAAATTATTTTTTGTTAAATTACGAAAAGTTAGTTGAATTAATATGATATATTAAATGAATATTATACACTTAGTTTTATTGATAGAAAATAGCATATGTAATCGAAGTTATACTTTTGTAATGAAATCATATGTTTACTTCATTTGTTGTTTTCTGTCATGTAACTAGAAATCGCAAAATGATTCATTAGCGAATTTTGCATTTAACATATTCATTAGAAATTTGATATGAATGCGTTTAATTGGTGATTTTTATTGAAAGTGAGAATGTTGAATGCAATATTTACATATTTGAAATAATTTAGTCACGTTATAATGCTTAATATTCTCTTATACCAAAATCTTAATAAAAGAGTGATTAAGGGTTGAGCTTTGGATCAAGTGGTGGTATATTAGGGTTGAATTGTTGGCTGATGAGTATACAAAATCACCCATAAGAAAGTAATAAATCACGCAATCATGCATATAAATATATGGGTATGCAGTCGCAATTTATATGCATGTAGAATTTACAGTTTTTATAATGAGTGCAAAATGTAGATGTGGGGTACATCCATAATGGGGGACCTACATCTTACAGAAAAATAATTTTATTTATTTTTTAAATTACATTCAAATTTGGAGGTGGTTATTCTAATAACCACCTCCCCCATGTTTTTGAAAGTGGAAAAACTGCTAGTGCAGTTACAGAGCCATGATCAGGAGAGGAATAAAACTGTTGTATTCAGTTTTTAGAAAAGTGAATCAGAAAAGTACAACTTGTGCTTCCTCTCTCTCTCTCTCTCTCTATTCCCTGTATGAATGTAATTTGGGTGTTGGGTGTAATCATCATGAAAATAACAAGGAGTTCAGTGTGATTCTTGTTCACTGTGTGAATCAAAGCATCAACGTGAAAATCAGCATCATTTCTAGATCAAGTAAGTAATTCCGCATTAAAATTCATTGTATGAATTTAATTTTTTCTACATTGGTATCAGAGCCTAGTTATTGAAATTAATGTCTGTGTTTCCCCATACATGTGCTGCATTGTATGAGATGCTTTGAGTTAAATACATGTATGAGATGTTTTGATGATTAATTTTGGCCTACAAAGCATGTTTATTAATTTTAATTCTTTTGATGAAATGATTTGGCCATTGATATGAATTTTTGTTTTGGTTGTATAATTCTATTATTTTTGGAATGATTCTATTAGGAATGAATTTAATAGTAATGAATGCACATAAAACTTTCATAAAACAGCCCTAAACATTAGAGAACAACTAGAACACATAAATTGCCATAAGATTTGTAATTTTTCAAATACTGGGTCCCTTGGAAATTTAATTTTTTAGGCCATAAAATTACCCTAGAATGATAGAGGATGAAATTTTGAGTCCGTAGGCTTTTGAATCACTCAAATCGGACCTTCGGATCAAAAGTTATGGTTATTTGAAGTTTCTGGGTCAACTGGGTCGGGTCGACCCGGCCTGACCCACTGGAGGTTGAAGACGAAGTAAATGACACGTCATTTTGGGCCTTCGGTAAATGACATGTTGTTTTGACCAAAGGGTTTGATCGAGTACACCAAAATGACACATCATTTTGACAAATGAGTAAACGACACGTCGTTTCACAAAAAAAAAAATTCTGTCTCTTGTCCTCACTCTTGGGAACAGCTCATGGAGCCCACCGCCACATCATTTTGCCATGTGTCACACACCAATGCATAAATGACAAAAAATTGCACGTTCTGGCTTTTTCTGGTGGCCAGAATCGCCGCCCACGGCGGCGTGTGGACTGCACGCGCTGTTGCTGCGCATGGTTCTTGAATTTTTTCTAATTCTGGCTATTTTTTTCATGTGTGGAGGCATGTGTAGATGTGCGAGGTGTTATGTTTTACCGCTGTTTGTTTTTAAAATTTTTAAAAAATGAGTTCTATGCAATGGTAATTTTTCTGGAATTTTTGGAATTTTTTGTGACATTGTTTGTTTTGAAAAAAGTGGTAAATTGACATATTTTTTTACTAAAAATTTATTTTTCAGTCATGGAACAATGGTTCTTGGAAGAATATGACTCGTATGGGTTTATGGAGAACTATATTGAGGAACTGAGAGAATCTGATTAGGTGGACACATCAAATGACCTTAGAATCATGCTTCACCAACTATACGAAAGAACCTCCGATACCTTGCATCCTCTTAGTGCCTATTTGGGAGAAGTAAGAAACTTAAAAACAGACCTCAAATGAAGAGGAAAAGTGTTTCCAAATTACCTTTGGGTTCATCACATGTTGACCGAGATTCCGAATGACAATTTTTGGAAACCAATCAAGAAAACCATTTGGCTATGCAAGGATAACATAACGGGAGTCACAAGACGCATGGATCTTGAAAAATGTATGGAAGAATTGAGATTGCAAGAACTTCGACAATTTAAAAACAATTGGAGTAGGACAATCCTTCTTTCACAATTCCCTAATATGAAAAGTGCACGACGAGTTGGTCACAACACTCTATAAAGGGGATTACATCTCAAAGGTCCACTCAAAGGCATGAACTCACACTATTTTGGACTAGCACACTCCAAAACTCCACCTAAACTTTTTAACACTTTTGAAGAAATGAAGAACCTAAGTTCTGAGTAGGAAGCTTGTTTAGAAAATTTATGTATTGAATTTGTAATTTCTTTTTGTTGTTTGTTGCAAGCTTTTTATTATTTGAATTAGCTTCCTGAACTCATTTTATTATGTTTGAACTTGGTTATCAATCAATACATGTTTATTATCTTTATTTCAAATGTGTATATCTTGTGAAATTCTATATTTGAGTGGGAGCTCTTAGGTTGCATTGTCTTGAGAGCAATATAACATTTACATGAGTATGATCTCGTTAGGAAATAATGATAATATTTAGACACACATATGATAGGGGTATGACAAACGTAAACTCCCGACCATGAACTAAGTAATATCATCATTGTCCTATACGAGAACCATGCAAACAAAAGACATTGTATACTCATAGGAAATGTTCATGAATTGTGATTCAACAGAATGGCAAGCAAGAGTATAATTACTGAGTTAAACAAGGGTGATAAGTTAAACGGAGATAACTAGGACATTTGGCATCGAAAAATTTCTTACATTTTAGAAAAGCAAGACGCTCTAGAAACCCTAAACCATGTCATGATTGAGCCTGAACAAGGGAACTCTGCTCAGCATAGGAGAGATACTAAAGCTTATACTATTTGGAAAAAGAAGAACAATATTGCCCGCATCACACTCTTGAGTGCAGTGACGAATGACCTCATGTGTGAATATGAAAAATACCTAACTGCTTAGGGAATATGGATAGCCCTAAAAGAGAAATTTGGTGGTACTTTAGCCTCCAAATTAAGAAGACTCACAATTAAGTTTAACACCTATAAACTTCAGCCTAATATGTTGATGAAACAACATTTGAGAGAAATGTCAAACATGATTCGTGAACTGAAAACAGCAGGGCATGCACTTTTTGATGAGCAGCAAGTGCAAGCAGTGATTAGATCACTCTCTGCTAGTTGGGAAAACATGAAGGTAAACTTGACTCACAATGAAAGCATTGTTACATTTGATAATGTGGCACAACATCTGGAACTTGAAGATGAACGTTTGGAGGCTTATCGGTCCTCCGGACAAGCCTATCTAATAAAGGGTTCAGGACCCTCGCATTCTAAGCCTAAATACAAGAAAGGCAAGAAATTCCAGAAGAGAAAAACTAGACCCCATTCTAAGGGCAAAAAAACCTTCAAAAAGAAGAAGAGAAGAAATAACTCAAAGAACTTTGATTTGAAGAAGATCAAGTGTTATGCATGCCAGAGAATGAGTCATTTTGCTCGAGATTGCACTTAGCAAAATGAGCAGAACAAGGTATTTCTGGATACTGAAAATTTACAATTTTCAAATGTTTCCAGTACTATTTTTCTAATTGAATCTCATCCATTGTGGATTTTGGATTCAGGTGCCACAGACCACGTGAGCAAGGATAAAGGATCCTATGTGGATTACCGTCGATTATCAAGTCATAGCAGGTGGTATATGTTGGAAACAACGCAAAGATTGAGGTCAAAGGAATTGGGACATGCAAATTGGATTTGTGTGGAGGAAAGACCTTAATTTTACATGATGTATTGTATGCACCTGATATTCGATGGAATTTAATTTCTATTAGTTCCCTACTTCAATACAGTTTTTCGATCAATTTTCATGACAATATTGCAGATATTTTTAAAGATAATATATATTATGGTTCTGGTTTCATTTCTAATGGATTTGTCATTTTAGATACAGTTGATAATTCTTCTTACGATTGCTTTCCAGCTTCTACCTCCAATCTAAATGATGATATGGATATTTGGCATGCTAGACTAGGACATATTAATCAAAATAGAATGATTAAACTAGCAAAAGAAGGCTTACTAGGATAAATTTCAAAATTGGAAATGTCCTTGTGTGAACATTGTTTAGCTTGTAAAGCAACTAGAAAACCATTCGGAAAAGGGATTAGGGCAGAAACTCCATTACAACTAATTCATTCTGACATATGTGGTCCTTTGAGTGTGAGGGCAAGGCACGGAGCTTGGTATTTCATCACTTTTATTGATGATTACTCACGGTTCAGTCATATCAATTTGATTTCACACAAATCAGAAGCATTAGAATGCTTTAAACGCTATTTGAGTGTAGTTGAAAATCAAATGGATAAGAAAATTAAAGCACTCAGAATTGACCGTGGACATGAATACTTATCGAAACAATTCAAAGAGCTCTGTGAAGAAAAGGGAATAATAAGATAATTAACAATCCCTGGTACTCCATAACAAAATGGAGTAGCCGAAAGAAGAAATAGAACTCTTCTAGACATGGTTAGGTCAATGATGGCGTAAGCAAATCTACCATTTTCATATTGGGGAGATGCTTTATTAACAGCACTTACATACTTAACTATGTGCCCTCAAAGTCCGTTATATCCACACCCTATGAACTCTGGACAAAACACCAACTTGATTTGAGTGTGCTCAGACCATGGGGGTCTGTTGCGTATGTCCATGATACTTCCCACAAATATGGAAAATTAGGTCCAAGAGGAAAGAAATGTATTTTTATAAGATACTCAGATCTATCAAAGGGTTACATTTTCATCGGTGAAAATGAAGATTGAACAGTAACGGAACTTGAATCAAGAGATGCCAAATTTCTCGAAAATGAATTTCCTAGCAGAGGTGAAATTGATTGTACTGTCTCATTTTATGAATAGCAAGATCAAATGGATAATAGCGAGTCTTATCCATCTTATCCGACTGGGAGCTCTTAAAGAGTACTTACTATTCCAAGTGGGAGCTTTGAGAGAGAAAAAGAAAACCCTATTTTTAAAGATGACATAATACAGGGAACCCCACTACGAAAAAGTAAAAGAGGAAGTGTACCCAAGAAACATTTTTCGATTGAAGGATCAGCATTTATGGTTACTCCTTAAGATGAAGAAGAGCCTAAAATAATATAAGAGGCTCTGAGTTACCCTACTAAGGAACAATGGAAGAAGGCAATGAAGGAAGAAATAGACTCAATGACAACTAACTGAGTTTGAAAATTAGTTAACCTTCCATCTGGCCGAAAGGTAATTGGGAACAAGTGGGTTCTCAAAATTAAAAGGAAATCAAATGGATCAATTGAAAGATAAAAAGCTCGGTTAGTTGCAAAGGGGTATACACAACAGGAAGGAATAGAATATGAGGATACTTTTTCACCTGTTGTGCGTTTTAATTCCATAAGATTGCTTCTAGCCATAGTAGCAAATTTAGATTTAGAATTATATCAAATGGATGTAAAAACTGCTTTTTTCAATGGAGAACTGGATGAAAAAATCTACATGGAATAACCAGTAGGTTTTATACAAAAAGGAGAAGAAAAGAAAGTTTGTAAACTTCAAAGGTCCATTTACGGACTCAAACAGTCATCCAGACAATGGTATTTGACGTTTCACCGAGCGATAACCTCATTTGACTTTCAAATGATTGAGGAAGACCATTGTGTTTACATCAAGTGGTATGAAGGCAATCTAGTAATTTTATACCTTTACGTGGATGATATACTATTAGCTGGGAATAATCTGAAATTGATTATGGCCATTAAGGAATGGTTATCCTTGAATTTTGAGATGAAAGACATGGGTGAGGCAAATTATATCCTTGGAGTTAAGATCATTAGGTATCGCTCTAAGAGATTGATTTCTCTTTCTCAAGAAACTTATTTATGGAGAATTCTTGAGAAATCTAACATGAAAGACTGCAAACCTATGGATACCCCTGTAAATAAGAGTGAGCCATTGAGTCAAAACATGTGCCCTCAGAATGAATCTGAAAAGAAAGCAATGGAAAGTGTAGTTGGTAGTCTTATGTATGCAATGATGTGTACAAGACCGGATATTTGTCATGCGGTCGGACTCGTAAGTAGATACCAGTCAAACCTCGGACAAAAGCATTGGAAAGCTGTTAAGCGAATACTGAGATATTTAAAAGGCACGGTTGATTACACGTTGTGCTACCAAGGCAAAGATTTGTGCTTAGTCAAATATTCTGATGCGGATTGGGCAGGAGATTTGGATGAGTGAAAGTCCACATCAGGATACTCATTCTTGCTAAACAATGGCGTTGTATCATGGTGTAGCAAGAAGCAGACATGCATTGCATTATCGACAATGGAAGCTGAGTTCGTAGCATGTTATATAGCGGTACAAAAGGCTATATGGCTGAAACTATTTTTAGAACATCTGGGAATTTGTAGAGAAAACCTAGATCCCATCCTAATATATTGTGATATTCAGGTAGTCATTGCCTATACAAAGGATTCGAAGTACCACAGCAAGACTAAGCACATTGATATAAAATATCATTTTATTAGAAATGCCATAGCACAAAAGGATATCACTGTTCAACACATTTCTACACAAAAAATGATAGCAGATCCATTTACTAAGCCAATACCTAGAGATGTATATATTGAACATGTAAAGTCTCTTGGTATGCGTAGAATGTAATCAAACATTTTCAAATTTAAAATGAACAAAGTATATTTCATTCAAATACAATTTTTTTTATGTGTGTATGAGTATACAAATGTCTTGTATGTATGTCGTACAGGTTAATAAGACTGATTCTCTCGCACGAACAACCACCTCTATCACTCATGAGGAGTGGGCAGAGATGAGACATGTGTTCACCAACATGATAATATGAAATATTCATTTGGTAGAGAAGTAACACAAAATAAAATATGCCGCCTCCAAAGTGGAGATGAGATCCAAAGTACAAATATGGATTATTTTTTGTGGATACTCCCACTTTCCACAATACCTGTAGCCAGATAATGAATTCTTCACATACAGACATTAAGAAAAGTCAATAATGTGAAACAATTCAGGTTAGGTACTGTGTGTGCCTAAACTAAAGTCTGGACAGTATTACTAATAAAATCAACATGCGCCTTTATGTTAAAATAGAAATACTGTAGCATGTGATTCGTATCACATGTGTAAAAGAACCGCAAACAGAAAGTAAGTGAAAGATCCCTGATTCATTGTTGTGTGAGTCTTAGAAAAGAAAATTCTTTTCATAGATACCGTTCGACTTTGACGATATCATGGAGAGATGATACAGTGCTCGCTACCTTAGTATGCATCTTATGATCATGATATAAATGGTCTAAGAGATAAAATACTAGGAAAGCAACTGTTTTCAAATTAAAATGATATGCAGGCGAAAGAAAGATTTCCTAACATAGACACAATTATGCTAGTGTCTGAGACATGTCCATTATGAAGTTAATTTTGGTAACTTCATAAATGTGCATACTATGCATATGTGAATAATAATCTGAGTTTACATTAAAGCTCGCGAGGGATCAAATTTACAAGTGGAAGGTGTATATGGGATAATCTAAGGCATCTGAGCCATTATATAAACAAATGGAAAATAGGGTTGTTTTATGCTGATCCTTCATCAAGATTTCTAGTACAAGAACACACGAGAAGACGTCATGCTCACGCGATCACGATGATGCACCAAGTATGAAAACCCATAAGAGAGATGAAGGTTATATGATATGGCTCATCCCATTATGTGTGAGTGGGAGATGTAAAATGTAGATGCGAGGTATACCCATAATGGGGGACACACATCTTACAAAAAAATAATTTTTTTTATTTTTTAAATTACATTCAAATTTGGAAGTGGTTATTCTGATAACCAGCTCCCCCATGTTTTTTAAAGTGGAAAAACTGCTAGTGCAGTTACAAAGCCATGATCAGAAGAGGAATAAAACTATTGTGTTCAGTTTTTAGAAAAGTGAATAAGAAAAGTACAACTCTGTGCTTCCCCCCTCTCTCTCTATTCCCTGTACGAATGTAATTTGGGTATTGGGTGTAATCATCGTGAAAACAACAAGGAGTTCAGTGTGATTCTTGTTCACCGTGTGAATCAAAGCATCAACGTGGAAATCAGCATCATTTCTGGATCAAGTAAGTAATTCCGCATTAAAATTCATTGTATGAATTTAATTTTTCCTACAATGAGAAATGCCACAAATTGGAAGATAATCCTATCAAAAATGTGTGAGAAATACTTGCATAGAAGTTAATTATTAAAAATAATTTTATAATTCATTTTTACGAAAATTACATATACAATTCAAATATGAATATTCACGAGGGGCCTTTCTAAATTGATAAAATCATTTTCTTTTGAAAAGTAAAAGCATGGTTGGATTCTGTTCTAGCTAGTCGTGAACTGAAGATGAATGTCCACTTATTCGCGTAGTGATGACTTTACAAATGGGATTGAGGATTTTTTTAAATTTGTTGGTCAAGAAAGGGGATTTTGTAATCAATTGATCGGTTATTTTTATGTGAGATATTGATGAGACACCTCATTTCTCCCCCAGGATTTCCTATGATGAATGATGAAGGTAATTTGGAAGAATTGTACATATGAGATGATAATAGTGAAGGGATATAAGATAATGATCCTTCAAGAGAAAAATAATATAACAAATTAAAGGCAATTATGTTTTATTTTTAAAATTATATGAAGATAACTAACTATCTATTACTTTCTATTTTCATAACCGTTTCTTGTTTTTAGACTACAATAATGCAACTTTTACAATTTATATTTTGATTCTTCAAGTTTCTTTCTTCATCTCTAGCCTACAAGGGAAAAGGGTGTGACTAGCTCCTATTTGCATTGATTGAACTGAGTTATTGGTTGTGTATGACTCTCATCTTCCAATATAATTCTTTAAAGATGAATCATATTAGGCAGGTAAGAAATTTCTTCAAATGTTGGCAACAATCTAATACCTTTTGATTGATGCACCCACCAAATTGAGAATTTTTTTGCTTTCTTATGTTGCAATGGATTTCACATACTATTGTGTCTGTTTCGATGTGGTTATTAAACATTGTTAGCCTTGAGAGGTATTATTATCAAATTTTTGCTATATATATAATATTTATAGGTGTAATATTTTCAATTTTTTGTTTATCCAAATAAATGCATAAAATTATTGAAATTAAAATTATGTCAGGTGATTGAAGATGTTGGTGGTTGAATTGTGGTTTTCTATGAATAATGTGCCACAGGATTTTGCCGCACAGGGGATTGCAGGGTGTGCTCGCAGGGAATAATAGGGGTTGGATTGGGGACATAATATTAGACATTGATTTTTTAAGGAAATTAAGCGTGGTAGAGATAATATAACACAATGGATTTTTACAAAAGCAAACTCATAAAATGAAAATTAAAAAATAATTCCTTTCGTACCTTATTATATGTCATATTTTGGGAAATTTTTTTATTTCTTTTTATTTATCATTTTAAAATTTCAATAAAGTATTAAATGCACTTTTTTCAATTTTATGTTGGAAGTATGAATTAAAATCCTAAAATATATAATTGATCATAATAAATTATGAGCGTACCTAAAGTATAATTTGATGAGGTCATGATTGATCTGAATAATGAAGATGAGTAGAATTGCAGCCTACTTCACCCCTTAGGTTATCCAGATAAAGAGAAAAGGGAGAGAAAAGTTTAGAAATGGGAATCATTATTTTTCAGTCTCAAAACAATAACCCTGATCTCTCTATTTAAGGTCAGACTTGTGATAGGAAACTACTGACCACTAAAGGGATGTAAGTTGGGACCTCTACTCATATGGGCTTATGCATGATCCAACCTATCATGGATCATACATATTAAACTAGGATCCAATCTATTCTATGCTTAATGTTAAAATACAAAACTAATTAATTAAATAAATATTTCATTAATTAATTAATGCTAATCCACATAATATTTCTAATAAAATTAATTATTTTATTTTAAAATACAACAATCTCTCACTTGGATAGCATTAATTAATTATATGAAATAATTGAAACATCAATAATTAAGCAATTAGTTATACATTAAGCTATAAACTTAATTCAAAGAATGAGACTACACAGAATCATTAAATCTGATAGGGATACAAGTAATATAATGTCTCATAATTTGAAAGGAACAGAATAAAATTTAATCTTTCGACTATAGCTTAGAAGAGAAATAACTCAAAATCATTAAATTCGATAGAGAAACAAATGATTTATATATGTACAAAACATATTACCAATGTTTCAATATCCAAAATGAGCAATGATTACATAAGTGGATTGTGACCATATAGAATCACTGAATCCGATAGGGAGACAAGTGATGTAAAATTAATGTCTCATAATCCCAATGGAACTGGATATATATAAGGTTAGTCTTTTGACCACAGCTCATAAAAGAAATAAAATCATTGAATCTGATAGGGAAGCAAATGATTTATATATATGTATAAAACATATCACCAATGTTTCAATATGAGCAATTACTAGTCACAGACATTAATAAAATAAAATAAGCATATCTTAGACTCCCACTAAACTAAGGCTTCATCAAAAGATTTAACAAGACCCATATGAGTTACTTGATTTTAAAATACTCTTATAGGTAAGCCTTAAATGAATAAATCCCTAACATGTCTCCACTAGGGTTGTGTTCATATGAGTTCGAGATTCAGCAATCTTCTCTCTTTAACAAATAGAAGTTCAACATAAAAAATGTTCAATATGACTAGAATTCCTATTATTTTGAGAGAAGCACATAGCAGAAGCCTCATCGTAATAAAAATTGGTAGAGATCGTGATATAGAATTAATCAATTGCATGCCAGATATTAACTTCCTTAACCATACAGCCTGATAAGTGGCCTCATAATATGCGATAAACTATGCTTCCATTATTGAGGTAGTTGTAAGTGTCTATTTAATACTTTCCCATGAAACAACTCCTCCAAACATCATAAAGATGTATCCAGATGTTGACTTACGATCATTTAAGTACAAGGCATAATCAAAATCTAAATAACCAATACTCTCAAATAATATTAGATTGTCTACAAGTTAACATATAATTCTTGGTACTTTGTGGGTACTTCATGACCTTCTTGGCGGCTTTTCAATCATCCATCCCAAGATTACTCAAGTAGATTTTCCAAGCACACTAATAGTAAAAACTATATCTAGACGAATGCAGACCTGTGCACACATAAGATTATCAATAACGGAAGCGTAAGGAATCTTGTCCATTTCTGCCTTATCAATATCAACTTGAGGACAATATGATTAAGACGACGAATCGCCTTTCTAAGTAAAAGATGGACTAGATACACAAGTATCCATTTTAAATCTTTCAAGCATTCAATCAAATTGGCTTGGTACAAACTTAAAATACTACAAATTCTATCATGATGAATCTAAATTCCAAGAATAAAAGATGTTTCGCCAAGATCAAAATGACATAATAACATGTGTTTTGACTCATCTAGAAAATGATCGAGTTACTAGCTAGCAAAATGTCATCAATATAAAGTATTAAGATGACAAAAATTACCCTATTAAATTTATTAAAAATTCCTGCAAGTACAAAATATAGTCATTTAGTATTGCAAGTCTCTAAACCCTTTGAGTTTGTCTAAACTCAATGGCTAGTTGATTAGGTTCTCCAACATGAGGATCTTTATTTATTTGAACTGGATTGTTGACATTATCTCCTTTAGTGGTGAGGGAATCAAAATAGGTATAGGTAGAATGGTGACCTTGTCATGTAAATTGATAACCCTAAGCATCAAACTCCCACTATCCATGCCATCCTTAAAATGAAATGTCTGATCAAACTTGATTATCTTGGTGCTATAAGTGGGATAATAAAATCTATAACCTCTTGATCCAATTTAGTACTTAATGAAGAACCCACTGATTGTTCTAGAGTCTAATTTCTTCAATTAGGGATTATATGGACTCATCTCTACTTTACAACCCTACACTTAAAAGTTTAAAAAATATGAGAAATGTAAGTCCAACAACATAGCTTTGTTTTACCAATATTTCTAATCTCTCTTTAGAAAAATGGCCTAAATGTCAATCCCACAAATGGAAGAATTCTTACTCATCCTAGGACGTTTATGCCTAATCACAATATTGATGGATACATCAGCAAATATAATAGGATAATCTTTCAAATTCAAATGATATAAACCATTTTGTAAAGTGGCAGTACTAACAATTGCAAAATCACAATAAATCTTAATCTTTCCACTCCCTTGCCAAAAAGAATAACCACAATTGTCCAAAATGGAACTAGAAATCACATTCCTTTTGTTAGAAGGCACATGAACAACATTATTCAGATCTAAAATGTGTCCTGAGGATAAACACAAAAATGATCCTATGTATTGAACTTTAACCTTACTCCTTACTACTCCCAAGATAGTTTTTTCTCTCTCACTTGGGATCCACCGCTTTTTAAGCCCTTTTAAAGAATTTGCAACATGAACAGTTGCACTAGAATCCAACCACCAAAATTCAAAAGATGTTTCAAAATTATTAAACTTAAAACACACTAAAGCTAGAAGGGTAGAATTATATTTCTTTTCAACATCTTTCATGTATTCTATAGTAGTGTCATTGTCTGGGATAATTTCTCTAATTCCTTTTCAATAGTGGACTTAATCATTGCCAAACAAATCCGATTTGACTCATGCAATTGTTTATAATAGGTCTTATCTATAGCACTAGACTCAGGTAATAGATTAGTCGGTTTCAGTTCTCTAAGAGCCAAATCCTACTTAGAGATTGTTAGGTACATGTTCAAATATTCTCTCCATTCATCATAGTTTATTTCATTAAGAGTCTTCACCACAAATAGTCATTGAAAGGCTAGGACTGATGTAACAGGATCAGGAAATTATTAATTATGCATGCATAACATAATTATAATACAAGATTCCTAATTAAACAAATCAGTTAGATGACTATATAACAAAGTGGTATCAAAATTACATGTACTATATGATTTGGCTTGTACAAGAGTCTATATAAAAATGTAATCAATATAATCATACCGATAGGGTACAAAAAATATTGAAACATTATAATTACTGTGTGCCTATTCTAAGGAATCTAAACCCTAAAATTATATTAACAATGTCACGCTAATAGGGTGTATCCATCATCAATGCAATATACTCCTAAATATCTCAAAAGGACAATATTTTATGGAAAATAGTCTTATTATATTCGTAATCTATTATTGGTGCTAAATAAATGACTTTAGGTGTCTTTATATGTACAAAATTACATAATTAAGGGCTCAAAATTTATCTAATATAGTTATGTTCATAACTAGAGAGAGTGACAGTTCAACAAGCCCAGAAAAAATATAAATAATGTTCAGGAATTTTTTTAG
Organism: Sindora glabra; assembly: GCA_020226215.1. NCBI lineage: Eukaryota > Viridiplantae > Streptophyta > Magnoliopsida > Fabales > Fabaceae > Sindora > Sindora glabra. The sequence goes on along the minus strand of CM035232.1, from coordinate 50,812,020 downwards.
GCCAAAATTCTATAAATAAAATATAATTTTATACAGTATAAATATTTCAAAATTAAAAAATAAATACTTATTAGCTTCAAAAAATTATGGATTACATAAAGGTAGAAAATAAAATTTCACACAAATAGGTCAAAATTGAGCCCCAAAAGCCCTTTGAGTGCGCACATGCACTTACACATGTGAGGGCCGCGCATGGGCTTGATCATCACGCACTGGCCAGTTGACTAGCGTGTCATCTCACGTGCGCACACACACGTGATCTCATGCACTGTCAGCTCTGTTCAAAAGGAATTGGCCCGTGGTCTCACGCACAATTGGCGCATGTTTTTCACGTGCGGCAGCAACTTGCCATGATTCTAGCGCGTAGTCTCACGCCCTCTGCTAGCGCGTGTGGGCCATATGCCCAGCATCCAAAATTGTCTTCTTCCCCATCTTTCTTGATGGAGCATTCATGGCCAATTTTTCAGCCATTAATGCAATTTTAAAGCTTCAAAAAATTTATTTTCAATCATATTTAATGCCAGAAAATTTTATTTGGCCTATTTCGACACAAACCTATATATTAATCCAAAGAAAATAAGGGTTTAATAGTGTACAATTAAGACTTACAAAATTTCTAAAATTCAAAATTTTATGTCTTCATATCATAATAAATACAAGATCAGAATATAATTAAACAACAATATAATATTCCATATGTGTACTAGAAGAAGATTCATACATCAGTCAGAAAGAAAAGCTTCAAATTTTGCAATCTATGGTTATAATATTTTTTGAAAAAAATCCAAACTTTAATCCACAACATTCATGGATTTTTGCACTTTTAATAGGAAAACTTTACATTCAATAGCATATTGAACATATATATTCAAATCATATCTGAGTTCATCAAACGGTGATTCAAAACTATTTAATAATTATTTACCAACATGAGAAATAAAATGCTATATATATGAAAAAATATTGATGTTGATGTGTATTCGCACATAGAACAACGCATGCTGGTACATGTCAGAGAAATTAAATCTGGTGCATACTTGAATGACGTCTTTCAGATCTTAATAATATAGGGCACAAAAATTAAATTATGGATCGTCTTCCATCCATGTAAAACAAAAGGGAAAATAAACTCTAGCCTAAGAGAAATAAAAAGTTTTGCTTCCAAATTATGACCACAAGCCTCGAATTGACAAATAAGTAAGGATCCAGAAAATAACTATAACCTTGAATAAAGCGACTAATGCATATATGAACAAAATTCATAATTTAATTGAAAGAGAAACAAATCCAAATTATTTCATAATTTTATAAAATTTGTCAAGATCAATTAGGATTACTCATAATCAAATTATTCATACTATCAACATGCTCTGATACCAATTATTGGAAGTATGAATTAAAATCTTAAAATATATAATTGATCATAATAAATTATGAGTGTACTTGGAGTATAATTTGATAAAGTCATGACTGATCTGAATGATAAAGATGAATAGAATTACAACCTATTTCACCCCTTAGGTTATCCAAATAAAGAGAAAATGGAGAGAAAAGTTTAGGAGTGGGAATCATTTTTTTTCAATCTCAAAATAATAATCCTGATATCTCTATTTAAGGTCAGACTTGCAATAGGAAACTACTGACCACTAAAGGGATGTAGGTTGGGATCTCTACCCATATGAGCTTATGCATGATCCAACTTATCATGGATCATACATATTAAACTAGGGCTCGATCTGTTCTATGCTTAATGTTAAAATATAAAACTAATTACTTAAATAAATATTTCATTAATTAATTAATGCTAATCCAGATAATATTTCTAATAAAAATAATTATTTTATTTTAAAATACAACATTTTATCCTTCTATTTTACTAATAAATGTTTCATTATTTTTCTTGAAATATCTCAACATATTTATTGTATTATATTTTTCTTTCTCTATTTTTAACTATCTTCGATTTTGTGTAAAATAAAGGACTAAAGGGTAGTTTTGAAAGTTTACTAAGAATAAATAAATTAAACTACTTCTAAATATTTATGAAATTGATGATAAATAGTAACGAATGGAAGGAATATATCCAATTCTGTATTTTGGATATTTAAACGGACGGTGTTACAGTTTTTGAAGTCATGTTATTTAACAATCTATAATTTTTCCAAATGAAAGGAAATTTTTTTCTTTAAAAAATTGGCGTCATTGTATGTTTTCATGTCAATTAGAAAAGCAATGTCAAGCAATATAAAATTTAATGTCGTTTATACATATATATATATATATATATTACTTTTAAATTGACATGATCATTTTTAAATAATTGATGTGTATATGCGTTTTTATAGTAGTGGGGGAACACACATACATTAAAAAATTTATTTTCCAACAGGATTGGAAGTTGTAATTGATCTTTTCCCATTAACTGAGTATTGTAACTGGTGTATATGAGAATTTTTCATATATATATATATATATATATATATTAGATGAACACTATTTAAAGTACGGAATTGAGAATAGAAAAGGGGAAAATGCAAAAGATCATTTTAAGATGGTTGGATTTTGCTCTTTATTACTTTATAAAAATCTAAAAATAAATTTCTTAAACTTTACAGAATTTACGGTTAACATTCATGGTCAAATCAAGTAACCATTTGATACAAGATTTTTTCATAAACTTTTAAGCAGAAACACAATACTATACTATATTGGTTTATTTCATCATTTTTGGACATAATATTGTAATACATTTTAAAGTATTTAATTAAAATTTTATAAATTAACATACCATATTGTAATTTTTATTTAAGAAGTTTACAAAAATATGAATTTGATAGAGTGATAAGTTAAAAAATGTGTTAATTTTAAATTTTATATAGTTTTAGAAGTGACTAAATTTTCAAAGTTAAAAATGATAAAATAAAACACCAAAAAGTTAAAAAAAAAACATTTCACACTTTTTCCTAAAAAATTTGAGAAAAACGATGAAACTCAGAGAGTATATTTGAGCAAAAAATATGAAATATATGAACTTAGACAATATTTCATGAGATCCTTTTGACAAACTTGTGCTATCAATATGAAAACCAATATTTGATTATAATGACAAAGGAAATTGGAAAGATAACTTCGACAATAGAGATTCATTTGGCTAGCCAATTAAAAAAGATGCAAATTTACAAGTTTACTAGATATGCTACTGGTTTGGATGTTGAATTTTGAGCTTATCACATGTCAGGATTAACAAGTTGGCATTGAAACAGCAGCGAATTTTTTAATTTAAAGTTTGACGTAAAAATTATGATATTTGTGTTTAAGATAGACATTTCAATATATCATTAACATGATAGTGTACTGGTGCATCACTAGATTTGAACATCAAATTTACATTTTTTGAAAGTCCAATCACATATGCCACATGATAAAATATTAATGATCAGATTTAATGATACACTGAGACACCATTCTGTACATATTTTACACATACAATAAAAATATAAAACATTGTAATAAAAATATTCAAAAAGATTTGGACTTCTATTAAAAAACAAAGGTTACAACATATAAGGAAAATTTTGCAAAATTTTGTATAAAAAATTACAATAATATATTTTGATTGTAACCTTTTCGAGGGCATACCGAGCGTAACGAATGGAAATTTTGCAGTTGTTTTCGTAGCTTTGGTTGGCCAAAATGATGTCTCTGGAGCTCGTCTGCCTAAATTGAATTTAAGAATATATGTATGATATGGAAAGTAAGATATACCTAACATAAGATCAATGGTTTCTCTAATATTAACCTACACTACAACATTTTTAAACTATGAGAACGCAAAATTTGGCAACGTGTAAAAAACCGTTGCTTATTGTAAAAAAACCGTTGCTTAAAACTACAATAAGCAACGGTTTTTACTGTGTTACTTATTAGTTTATAAAATTGTTGCCTCAAATAAAAATAGGCAACAGTTTTTACCATGTTGCTTATTATTTTATAGATAACAATTTTTAGTGTATTGCCTTTTACAAAATTGTTGCTTAAAATACTATGAGCGATAGTTTTAAATGTGTTGCTTTTTATTTATATTTTTAAATATTATTTATTAAGCAACGCTAATAAAATTGTTGTCCAAACTTAAAATAAGCAACACTTAAATGACTGTTACTTTTTGTTTATTGTCTGTTATAAAAAAGCAATATTTAATCAACCATTGCCTAATTATTTTAATTAAAAAATTTATTTTTTTATAAATATATTTTACATGAAATCAATTGAGTATATTTCTTAATTAAATTTTTTAATCTTATATATTTTTAAGTTTTCTTAAATTATTATTTTAATTTTATTTTAATTTTATTTTGAAACTTTATCTCAAACAATATTATATTTTGCAAATATTAAATATACATAATTTTTAATTTGGTACGTAAAATATTTATTATTTTTTTATAAAAATGTTGAAAAATGTGTGTGTGCAACCGAAATTGCTCTCAACGTAAGAAAAAAAAATGAAGCAATTTGAGTAGGCTTTTGGTAGCAATCATGAACAAAGCAATTTGGGCAGGCTTTTGGTAGCAATCACAATAGGCAATGCTCTCACCTTAAGGTTAGACAAAAGCTAACAATTTGGAAGATTTCTCTACTGATTCAGAAGTAATCCTTAACTCTTGTCCACTGCTTGAATCTTAGCTTGCGTCTTCCTCAAAAATTTCATTGTAAGTGTTTCGGGTTTCTTTGAATTTTATTTTTAGAGTTGCTCCTAAAGCTTTGCCATTAATGAATCTATTTCTCTAACTTTCTATAGGTCTTATTTTTTTTTTAATTTTATTTTCGCTGCTACTACCAAGACTTTGCCATCTTCTCCTGCCTCTATAAACTAAAGCCCATATCGCGATTGAAGCTCCCTCACAACTTAAACTTTGCTTGATTGGAAGCTACTAGGCATGTACGATCTATTTGCACTCGCACTAGATGATTTAATGGTAAAGCTTTCTAGTTCTAATAAGTTTGCCTTTTAGATGTTGATGACTTTTATATATTTTATTGTATTTTTTAGATTTTAATATGTAATATTGATTGCTTAGTTCATCCTTGTTTTCATAACACAAAACTAAGTCATAATTAAAGGTTTTGAAGATAAGGATTCCCAAATATATTTGTTTAGGGTTATAGAAAGGAACAAATTCAAGGGTGAAACCAAGGTATTTGAATATGTCCTTTAATATTACTTAGGCAAAGTCCTCATTCTCCATCTCCTAGTATATATTTGTAGAACCAGCTAATTAGGATTTACTCAAGTATTTGGAATGCTAATGATTGGGCAAATAGAGCTGGGCTTCTAAAGACAAATTAATATCATATTAATTCTAAATTCTAATTCTTGTTCATGATGCTATTTTTTCAACCTTTCTATCCTCCTTACGCTAGTCTTCTAGTTTTGCTAACTTGTCTAACTGTTCTAACTCTATATCTTGCTCTGTGGTTTCCTATTGTAGTGTTTCTATATGTTTGATTTGATTCTAATAATCAAAGGCTATGCTATATGAAACAAAGTTAGCCTTTTGTATCAGTAAAATAAATTGACAGCTAATGCCTTATGATATGTGATAATCCTAGTAGCTTAGATTCCATCTTCCATTTGTACAAATTTGCCACTTATCATATGGTCCTATGTTTTGATTTTATGCTTAGACTTTTTTATAAAATTATGATTATGATGGTTATGATTGAACTTCTAAATGGGTAAGCTCTTTCTTTAGATCACTATATAATTTTGTTAATCTCAACACCAAATAGTTTCATGAAATTACATGAATTAGAACTTATCTTTATTAGCACTCATGAGTTTTCTTATCCCTGAATTGGTTTCATTTACATTATGGGGGTGGTTCTGTTTCATTAATTTACACACTTTTAAAATTTATAGTTAACCCCTCCTTGTAGTACATATGTAGAATTAATTATGGAATTCTCAAGTAATTATTTCATTCATTATAGGATGTATGATAATACATTCATAATTTCATACATTGTATTTTTCTTTTTATGTTTCCTATCCAGTTAGTTATAGGATGAATTACTTATGTTTACTTTGAAGGATTCTTAGTGTTAATAGGTTATTTTTGGTTGCAAAGACTTGTATTAAGATGGAAACTTTTGGCACTGTCTAAGTGAGAAGTGATTTTAGATTAGGGGTTTCCATTTAGTGCTAGATAAGTAGTAATTAATTGACATTATTTAGCATATAACATAGCAATAATTAGTTTGAAATGTTAGTAAAATTGTGGCTGCCATCTTCCAAAACATAGTAAGAAGATCTATAGCTATAGCTTACTATTCTTTCAAGTCTTGCCTTCAGACAAAACTCCTTCTTTGAATACTGAAATTTTAGTCATGAAGTTGAAATGGAGGAATCCAATTATGATCCCAATGGAAGATAAAATTTGAAGAGCTTAAGTTTACCCACTAATTTGAGAATTTGCCCCATTATAACACCCTCTAATAAGAAAATTTTCCCCTATTTTCTTAGCTTGTGACTAGCAGGTTAGATTAGAAATTTATGAGTCTATTAAGTCAAGATTGATCAGTCTTAATTGCCCTCATTTCTTGTAAGTTTTATTATCATTTTTTTGTACAAAGCTATCCTACTCTCACTTTTCCTAGTTATTCTGTCCTCATTTCCTACGCAAGCTCCTAAATTCATTAACCAATCTCTACTTACGAGAAACTGGGAGCTTCTTCACCTCATATTTGTTGGTATTGCCACTCATATAACTTGTTCAATCGTCTAAGAAAAAATTCTTTAACCATTACTTTTGCTGATTCATAGTGTGAAAAAAAATTCATTAACAAATCATAATAAAGCTACGATTTTGACCTTGCAAATTATACTTAAATTAACTATAATGAACTGATATGATAAAAATTATATGAAATAGATTTAGGTAAAAAAAATGTATATTTAACCTTTTATTATAGTAAATCTCCTAGGAATCATATATGCCTATTGCCTAAAAGGGCCTGAAGATAGATTATCATCTTCTCCTCTTGGTCTGTGAAGTTTCCATGCTGGATTCCTAGTCTGAGGTAATTTATCCGAGTCTACAACTCTTACTGTACCTTAGCAAATCTGAAAATCCATAAGGAATAAATCAGCTAAGAGAAGAGAAACCCTTCAAAATCCTTTTTTTTACCTTTTAAACCAGGATCTCCAAAATCCTATTGATGATGACTCAAAATATTTGATAGATCCTCCACCCCCACCCAAAAAAAAGTATCAAATGAGGGAGAAAGGTTAAAATAACTTGCATTGGTAGGAATAGCCCTCTGATACGTAAAATATTTACATATTTATTTTCCCTTATATGATGCATTTTTGGATGTTATCTTGTTTAATTTAATAAATGTCACGACCCAACATACTGTAATCGTGACCAGCGTAAAGATACCCAATCAGCTTTCCATACTGATAAGATACCCTTACTAGCCTCCAAAGACGACACAATATCACATATACTTGTAAAAATAATATTAGGGCGTGCCGAAAGAAAGTAGGTAATAAAGAGTTAAAATAGCGAAATAATATACATATAACAGTACAAAAAAATATTTACAGAGATAAGTCTATCATAACTTTACATACAGAAAACCTAGTCATCTGACTCACTAACCCGATTAGGGCCTTCCTCCTCAGGATCAGATTCCGGAGGAGAACTAGAACTAGGTGTTATGGGCCCTAACGGTGTCTCATTGCTCCCGGTATCGCCATCCGGGGGGACTAGGACTAGGGGGAAGAAAATATGAAGGACATTTGGCTCACTGTCTATGGTCCAATAGTCCATATGATACAAAATGTTTATCTCATTGGGAGTGACCCGAATCTCTATTTGCAACTCTAATCCATACGTTCCGAAGGATGTTGTGGCATGTCCTCTGTAAGTGTTACCGCGCGTCCACGGATCCATGGTCATTATCTGAAAAGACAATTTAAAGAAAATACAGAATGAGTATAAACATACTCAGTGAGTAATAACCTATTATTGCCTCATTTTGGTTTTCCCATTTAAGGTTGCTTTTCTAATTAAAAAGCCCAAATTTAGATATTACATTATTTGAGGAATGGCATTAGTTGGTATGCAATGTCACCTTATATCTTCGGTCCAACCTTATCCCCCGCCACCCTAGGCCCGAGGCCACCAACCTTTTCCCTCCACTACTTACCCCTCCTCTCTTTCTCTGCGAAGGATGTTTTCTCCCTCCCACATTTTTGTAAGTAGAATGAACAATTGCGGGATGCCACATGCATCAACCACAATTTTTCCTCGAGGAATGTGTCAAAATACCAACAATGCCATAAGTGTTTTATGCTTCATTTATCCTTCTATGCTCATTCTCATATCAAACTCTAAAGGATATTCATGTATACAAATTAAATCATTCATATGTCATACACAAAATATGTTGTATGTAGACCCTATCTAGGCAGCATAAGGGTAGGAATTATTTGAGACCAAATTGTTCACTGGGCAAAGAACACGAGGGTGAACATGGGCCGTATTCTACCCCGTGTTCAGAACATGGGGTACAACATGGGCCGTGTTCTACCCCGTGTACATTACTGAATCAGCTTTCGACAAAGAACACGGGGGTGAACATGGGCCGTGTTCTACCCCGTGTTCAGAACATGGGGTAGAATATGGGCCGTGTTCTACCCCGTGTACATTACTGATGTTCCAAAAATACAATTTACATGGCTAAACCTCCTTCTCCCCTTGGCTTCTCAAAAGAGGAGTTTCATACACATTTTCATAACTCAAAATTTCATCTTCCTTAGGCTTCATAACTTATAAGAATCATCCTAATTTCATCAATTTAGCCAAATTACAAACAAAATCATGCCAACCCACACATGCACCATTATGCCTCTAAAGTCCTAGTGTATACATCATGGTTTCTTATTGCTTTTACACCAAACCAAGACCATAGATCAACATAACAACATCTAAAAACACCATTGGACATGTTCAAATCATCCAAAACTAAATATCTCAACAACTAACACAAATCATGTCCTAAAAATCATATTCCTCATGACCATCCAGCATTAGGAATTCATAAAGTGCATAACAAGCTATTACTTACCTTAAATCCTTATTTGCTTCTTCCTCCTTTCAAATTTGACTTCTAAGGGAGAGGGAGATGAATTCAAGAAAATAAAAATTCAGATTTTTAGAGTCAAAAGGAAGAAGAATTTCACAAGAGTATTAGGGGTATCAAAATCTACCTATTTAACTTGCCAATTTCCCTTGAATTCACTTTATCTAGCTTTCCTTGTTACTTCTCTATGGGGTCACGTTTTTTTTTGCTGGTGAGGAGCAGCAAATGTGCTGCAACCAAGCCTCTTTTGCTTTATATAAAAATGCTTAAAGGGTTTCTAAAAAAAATCTCACAAATTCAATCATTTCTAACATTAAATGTGCCTTGGATTTTGGGAGGATCTTGGGGACACTTGGTGGGCTGCATAGCACGTCCAAGTGGCTGAGATTCAGGCCAGCACATCATGCTTTATCCAATAAAAATGAGACACAAATTAAAAATTTTCAAATATTACACTTTTGCCCCAAATTTTGTCATTTTCTTTCATTTTGGTCCTTGGCTTCCCTTGGAAGTTTGGGCTGGTGTTAGATCACGAAATTGGGCCCTATTTTTTTCACATTTGGGTCTGAAAATAACATGGACCAACCCAACCTGCACAACAAAAAAATAAAAAGGCCAAAAAGAGAAAATGGTTTATTACAATTTGGCCCCGGCTTACTTAATTTCTTTACATTTTCACCCTTAGGCTTTCAAACATCTTAAAAATTTTATTTTTACTTCTCATAACCATTTTTGAGCTTTCAAAATTATTTTTGATCATCCATTGATTTTTGAATTAATTTACTATAATTTTGACTTATTTTCTCACTTTTTCACTTTACCGGGTACAGAAATTCAACGAACTTCTAAATGAAATTTTCTAAAATCTATTCTTAGGTTTCTAAGCAATTTTCACTAATTACAATCTCAATAAATTTTTTTTTATTATTATTATATATATATATATTACTATTGTACTAATTTAGGGTCGTTACAAGTTCTCCCCCCCTTTAAAAAAATTCGTCCTCGAATTTTCTTTGGATAAGGTATAAACTTATTACTGACTAAAGAATGGTTATAAGAAGAAAACTTACCAAATATATGGGGATATTTTTCACTCATTTCCTTTTCTAATTCCCAGGTTGCCCCTTGGACTCCATGTCTATCCCATATTACTTTCACCATGGGGACTTCTTTAGATCTTAATTTTCGTATTTGCCAATCAACGATCTGTACCGGTTGTTCTTCATATGTTAGCTTTCGATCTAGTTCCACCGGTATTTCTTTCAATACATGGGATTCATCTGGGAGATATTTTCGCAACATAGATATATGAAAAACTGGATGTATTCCCTTCATATGATCTGGCAATTCCAATTGATAAGCCACCTTTCCGATTCGACGTTTGATCCGATAAGGCCCTACAAACCTAGGTGCCAATTTTCCCTTTTTACCAAATCGCATGACTCCTTTCATAGGGGTAACCTTTAAAAACACTTGTTCCCCTTCTTGAAATTCCAACTCTCTTCTTCTGTTGTCTGCATAAGACTTACATCTATCCTGAGCTGCTCGTAGTTTTTCTCGAATAAACTGAACTTTACGAATAGCATCTTCAACAAGGTTTGGACCAATCATTTTCGCTTCTCCTGGTTCAAACCATCCAATGGGTGATCGACATTTTCTACCATATAATGCCTCAAATGGAGTCATCTGTATACTCGCATGATAGTTATTGTTATATGCAAACTCCATTAATGGCAGATATTTATCCCAACTTTCCTCAAATTCTATTGTGCAAGCCTTAAGCATATCTTCTAATGTCTGAATTGTTCTCTCAGATTGCCCATCAGTTTGTGGATGGAATGCTGTACTAAATCGCAATTGAGTGCCTAGCGTCTCTTGAAAAGATCGCCAGAATCGCGATGTAAATTGTGACCCACGATCCGAGATAATCACAAGCGGTACGCCATGCAACGGAATAATTTTATCCAGATAAAGTTGGGCATATTGTGATGCAGTATAAGTTGTCTTCACTGGTATGAAGTGGGCAGACTTAGTTAAACGATCAATGATTACCCAAATGGAATCATATCCTTTGTTGGTTCGTGGTAACCCGGTCATGAAGTCTATAGTAACACTTTCCCATTTCCATTCAGGGATATAAATGTGTTGGTAGAGACCTGCCAGGCGTTGGTGCTTTGCTTTCACTTGCTGACAAGTTAAGCATCGCATTACATATTCCTGCACATCTCGTTTCATTCCATCCCACTGATATACAGCTTTCAGATCCTGATACATTTTCATTACACCAGGATGCATTGTGTAGGATGATTCATGAGCTCGCCTCAACACTTCCCTTCTTAAAGCAGTAGGTACCCACAGACGATTTTCATATCTTATTACTCCTTCATCATCAATTCTTAGTTTGTCATTTTTTTCCATTTTGACTTTATCTTTCAACTGCTCATATTGTGGGTCCTCCTTTTGACTTGCCTTAATTTGGTCCACTATGGTAGAATGCACCATTATGCAGGCTAGAGTTTTGTTCACATTACCATCCCTTTGTTCATCCTTGCCTTTCAGAATTTTTTGACTTAAGGCATCAGCTACCACGTTGGCTTTACCCGGATGATAATGGATAGAGCAGTCATAATCACTTATGAATTCCATCCATCTTCTTTGTCTCATATTCAACTCCTTTTGATCAAAAATATATTTCAAGCTTTTATGATCTGTATAAATCTCGCAAGTGGCTCCGTACAAATAATGTCTCCATATTTTCAAAGCAAACACCACAGCAGCCATTTCTAGATCATGAGTAGGATAGTTAACTTCATATTTCTTTAATTGACGAGATGCGTACGCTATTACCTTTCCTTGTTGCATCAACACGCATCCCAAACCTACTCTAGAAGCATCACAATATACTATATATTTTTCTGCACCATCAGGCAAAGCTAATACTGGAGCTGAGGTAAGTTGCTCTTTTAGTACTCGAAAACTCCTTTCGCAGTTATCATCCCATTTGAATTTGACTCCTTTACGTGTCAATCTAGTTAAGGGAGCTGCGATTTTTGAGAAATCCTTGACAAATCTCCTATAATATCCAGCCAAACCAAGAAAACTACGAATCTCTGTTATTGATGATGGTTGTGGCCATTTAAGTACCACTTCAATCTTCTGAGGATCTACTTGTATTCCTTCTTGCGATACTACGTGGCCTAGAAAGTGTACCTCCTTCATCCAGAATTCACATTTCGAGAACTTAGCATAAAGCTTATGCTCTCGTAACGTTTGCAAAGTTATCTCTAAATGTTGTGCATGTTCTTCTTCATTCTTGGAGTAGATCAAAATGTCATCAATAAATACTACAATGAACTTATCCAAGAAAGGTTTGAAAACATGATTCATCAAGTCCATGAATGCTGCAGGAGCATTTGTCAAGCCAAACGACATTACCAGAAATTCGTAATGTCCGTAGCGGGTTCGAAACGCCGTCTTCGGAACATCTTCTTTCCATATCTTCAGCTGATGATACCCGGAGCGTAAATCGATCTTTGAGAAATATTGGGAACCCTGCAGTTGATTGAACAGATCATCGATTCTGGGTAAAGGATATTTATTCTTTATGGTGACTTTGTTTAACTGCCGGTAGTCAATACACAGTCGCAGTGATCCATCTTTCTTTTTCACGAACAACACCGGCGCTCCCCAAGGCGACGTACTAGGACGTATGAAGCCTTTGTCTAATAAATCTTGCAATTGCTCCTTCAGTTCTTTTAATTCTGCTGGTGCCATCCTGTAAGGTGCAATTGATATCGGGTCTATTCCGGGAATCGTCTCAATTACAAATTCTATTTCTCGATCTGGTGGTAACCCTAACAAGTCGTTTGGGAAAACATCTGGAAATTCCTTTACTACTGGGATTCGCTCCAATACTCCTTCCTCCCTTCCCACTTCTATCACTGAGGCGACCCATGCCACATGTCCTTTATTGATTAGTTTTCGGACTTTCGTACATGACACAAAGATTGACAATCCAGGCTTCTTTTCACCTTGGAAAATTTGGACTACCCCTTCTTCTATTTGGTAGGTGACTATTTTATGATAACAATCAACACAAGCATGATATTTCGAGAGCCAGTCCATTCCTAATATCATGTCATAATCTACCATTTCTAATACGATCAGTTTTATAGCGGTTGAATGATTGTTTACTTTAATGTCGCAGCTATCAACACTAGATGTGGCTAGCATAACTTCTCCTACTGGTGTGTTCACCATCAAGGGTTCATCTAAAACATTAATTGATTTAGGAAATTTAACTATTAGATTGGCAGATATGAACGAATGGGTGGCGCCTGGATCAAATAATACTTTTGTAGAAAAGGTTTCAATTAGGACCGTACCTACCACTACCACGTTTGAATCTTGAACTTCCTGACGTGTTATGGCATACACTCGGGCTTGAGTTGTTGCAGGTTTTTTTCCCGTATTTCTTCTATTTGGTACTATTGGTGGCTTCACAAAAGTAGTATTCTGAATAGGACGAAAATTAGGGTTTGCCGTGTGACTTCCCTGAGGCTTTGATGGACATTCAAGAGCTCGATGCCCCATTTGTCCACACCGAAAACATGAGCCACATGGTCCAATGTGACTAAGGCCGCAACGAGAGCATTGTGAAGGCCTATTGAATGGTACTGAATATACTTGACGGGGAGCATTGACACTAGTTTCAGATCTGCTTCCGGCTGGTTTTCGTTGAGGTCGTCGCTGGCTGCCCTTTCTCCAACTAGCTGATGCAGTACTTCTTGAAGCAATCACTGTCTTATCTGTACTCCTATTACTTTCTGCTTGAAATGGAAAGGTGCGCCTCCCTCCTGAACTAGTTTCTCGATTCTGTCTTTCTGCTGCCCGAATTTCGGCTCTAATAGCTTGATTCAATGCTTGCTAGTAAGTAGTGTTGCCAGAAACATCTACCCGATCATAAAAATAATCTCGAAGTCCGTACACAAATCGATTAACGCGAGCTTTCTCTGTCGGTACCAAATGTTTTGTATATCGTGACAACCGAGTAAACTGAGCATTGTATTGGGTCACCGTCATTGACCCCTGAGTTAACTTCTCAAACTCTCGAGCCTTTGCCTCCCTAATACTTGGCGGTAAAAATCTATCGATAAATTCCTCCTAGAACCGCTTCCAAGTAATTGGCTCCTGTGCTGAAATAATGGGCTCAATATTATGCGCGTACCAAAAGTGTGCAACATCCTCCAACTGGTAGCCTACCAATTCTACCATCATGTTTTCATCACATCCTAGCAGTTTACACACCCTTTCAATTTGATCTATAAACTGATACAGATCAGCTGTAGGGTCTGTGCCATCATATTTAGGAGGGTTTAGCTTTTGAAACTCATACAGATCAGCAGTTTACACACCCTTTCAATTTCCTCCTACATGGAAGGTTTTACCTCCTACATGGATGGATAGTATTTCTATTCTCATGCATTTATAATTATAATCTTGTGTTTGTATCATGAATGTGATGATGTTTCTATTTTATTTTGAGTTTGTTTTTAATTTCATTATGTTCTAATTTTTTATCTTCCTAGGGTGATGACGTAACTTGATAATAACGGATTGAATTCTAATCTATTGAAACTAATTTCAATTTTATTTTCTAGATTGAGTTTTAATTATTGCTCTTAATGCTTTCAATTGATTGGCCACCTTTTGAATGAACTCAATATGTGTGTTGAGACCGGAAGGAGATACATATGTATGGAACCTATAATTAAAACCGTAAATTACATATGAAATAGGAATATATTCATATGGTTTATGTAGTCTTAATGAGTTCCATAAATCCTAATGCATGATTAGTTGTTGTAATTCACATAGGAATATAGTGAATTAGCAATTAGTTATAGAATTACTTGACCTTGGAAGAGGCTAGTGATTAATTTAGGGAAACTCGACTATCAATTAAGGAAGTTAAAATTGGATTAGTGTAGATAGATGATTCAATCCAAAATTGTTAAGTGAAGTCTGATCCCTAGGTCTTTTATTCATATTTATCTGTACTCCAATTATATTTATTTCTATTTTAAATATTTGTGCATTAATCTTCATTTACTCACTTCAAATCTAACTTATCGATTTGCCAAATAGTGTTAGGATTATAAATTTTGGTACTTAGTAAAACAATCCTCGTGGGAACGATACTTACTTATCACTTTATTACTTGTTTACGATAGTGTGCACTTGCACTAATTGATAAACAATTTTACACGTAACACCCTCCAATTGCCAAGAACATGTTCTTGTACGTAACCAAAATTTTATCATCTTTAAAGGTCCAAGTAGCATTCAAAATTTTAATAAAGTATTCAAGAGTTAAATAAACATCTCTAACTAAATTTTAATTAATTTTTTGGTGAGAATGTTGACCTTAAGATCCCACAAGTGCACAGGTTAAGTCGAGTTATAGTATAAAAGATTATCGTTCTCCACAGAGATTGTAGGTTGAGTACTAACTAAATCTCAAGTAAAATTATCTAGGCTGATCAATTGATTTTGAGAATCAAGAGTGAAATGTAAAACAGAGCTTAGCTATCAAAAATAAGGTTTGATTCAATGTATGAAAGCGTACTCAGCTTAAGGATCCCTTGTACACTTCATTATGGAATGAATTTACTTCTCTAACTTGGTTTACTGTTAATTAAGATTGCTGGATTACCAAAATTAAGCTATACCTCATTGCAAGGCTACTAGCTACTAACTAATAGATTAAGTGCCCATAATTACTCTAGTAATCACTCATCTAGGTGGCATTAACTTTGCGTAGAATCCATTCTTGGACATTTCATCCTGTGCAAAAGAATCCAATTAGCTTAATTCCTAAGTCTAATTGATATTCCCAATGATCATGCAAGATCCGATTAATCAATTGGTCATTTCAACCTAGAATCAATTAATCCAAAACA
Source organism: Sindora glabra (assembly GCA_020226215.1). Classification (NCBI taxonomy): domain Eukaryota; kingdom Viridiplantae; phylum Streptophyta; class Magnoliopsida; order Fabales; family Fabaceae; genus Sindora; species Sindora glabra. Next base: position 50,795,902 of record CM035232.1, on the reverse strand, counting down.
CAAATCCAATATTCCGGATATATTGGCTTGTTCCAGTCAAATCAGCATAATCAAATCATAAATCAATAGTAAATCAAGCTAGATTATATAAAATTCAAATCCATAAATCCATGAACAAGTTCACCCAAGCTAAGCACAAAGGTTTACTGTGAAAACATTACAAGATCAGAAGAAAACAAGAAAATAGAGAGGGAAGTCAAACAGTCCATGAAGATCTACAAATTTCTTGCTTAATTCTTCAATTTCTTGCTTGAATCCATGCTAGATGATGCCCTTGGTTGATTTGAATCTCCCCTAAGGTTTCTCCCCACAGCTCTCCTTGTTAATTCTTAGTTTTTCCTCCTTTCCTTCGTCTCCCTTTTCAAAATTTCACGCAAAACTTATATTGGTGATGTACACAGGGGTCAACACGTCCCGTGTTGTACCCCGTGTTTCTCAGCGAAAGTTAAGCAGCACGAAACACGTTGTGCGACACGCCCCGTGTTCTTCAGCGAAGTGCAAAGCAGTAATGTACACGGGGTAGTACACGACCCATGTTGTACCCCGTGTTCTTCTACGAAGACTGATCAGCAAGTTACACAGGGTGTGACACTCCCCGTGTTTACCTTAGAAGCGAATGGCAGAAAGATACACGGGGTAGTACACGTCCCGTGTTCAACCCCGTGTTCTTCTCTGGGCAACTCAGTGAAGTCTCGAAGCAGTCCAGAATGAAACACGGCCATGAACACGGGGTTTGGGAACCCCGTGTTCTTTTCTGAGTGAACAAATTTGCTTCAATTCTTCACAATTTGAATGGTTTTGCTTCCGGATCCTTTTCTAATGCTCATATGTGCCATTTCAAGACCTGAAAACAAAATATAGAGCATCTAAGTATCTTTTTTCAATCAATTTGCACAAAATACTAAGTAGATGAGTGATAAAATACATAAAATTTAAGTCTATTTGTGCATTTATCAATTCCCCTACACTTGAATCTTGCTCGTCCTCAAGCAAGGAACTAAGAGAACAAGAAAAATCTACTCTAATTTTTATTCTCTTCTTTTTCTTCTCTTTTTTTTTTTTATATATAATCAGGCAATCATTCAACAAATCAAAGATTAAGATCAGGACATGCCAAGCAACTAAATGAAAATAAAGCAACTAAACAAGTCAATCCTCAGCATAGAAGCAAAAGAGAATAGCCTCACAGGTAAAGTGTTTACTCTCACTCTCAAAACAAGGCTTGTGTTTACTCTCAAGTCAATCAGCTCAAGACTTAATGCTACCATAAGCTTGTACAAACTCTATTCTCCACTATTATAATGTAAAATGCATGCAAATCAGAGAACTTTACTAGGGAAAAAGGGTGAGGACAGGGGGAAGGAACATCAAAGGGTCAAAAGTGATAGAACCGTGAGTTTGAAGGGAAAAGACACATTGGTCATGAATTTGACCATTGTCAAGTTCCATTACTCAGCTTAAAATAACACCTTGCATCAACCCTTGCTTCAACCTCCATTTTTCTCCTTTTGAATTTCATCATTTTTTTTTCTTTTTTTTTAATACAAATAAATCAGCAAACACAACTTTTTTTTTTAATTATTGATTCCCAACAAGCTTTTCTTCCTTTTATTCTTCCCAAATTATTTATTTGACACCATTTTTTTATGGTGATTTGTTTTCTTCTTTTTTTGCATTTTATTATTTGTTTGATTTTTTTTTTTAAAACAATGCTATAAACCAACTTATCCAACTAGCAGCACTAAGTAAGGACCTCTAAGTGACAGCTAAACTCATACAATATGTCTAAGTTCCCTCAAACTCTAAGGTTCAAGTTCACTTTGGGCAGTGGCTTGGGATGTACATGGTATGGCTAGGCTAGGAATGAGGGTCCAAAGCTCAAAGTGGCTAACTAGGGAAAAAGTTTTAGGAAAAATTAAAGAAAAGGATTCAAATAAGCCAAACAAGTAAAAGGGTAAAGAAACATGGCCTCATCATTTTTGACATGCAAAATACATAAAATGTAGCCTCAAAAAGAGAAAATGCAAGTTCTAGAGCACAAAGACAAGAGTGATGACATAATCCCTCAAGAAGAAAAATAAGCTTTAATTTCTAATGAGAAAATAGCTCAAAAGGCTCAAATCTCACAAGGGTCAATTATGCTTATTACTCTTAACTTCAAGCTTTAGATTTTCCTTATCAAGTTGCCAAATATTCATTAAAGAAACAAGGCATGAATCAATCACTTTATTTAATGATGAATTGCCTTAAAATTTTTTTATCATTGAAATTGGAGCAAATTTTAGTACTCTAAATCATTCAAGCAAGTTCAAGTGCAAAACATTGCAAAGCACTGCTCCCCCACACTTAAAATTGGACATTGTCCTCAATGTACAAAATAGTAAATGGGAAAAGAGACAGAGAATAATTGGGGGACTGAAACTTCCCTGACATGCAGATTATGGCTATCCAGTATATCGCAGGGAGATCCAGAAGTAGAGACAAGGTAGGAGAAAGAGAGAGAAGACTGGTAATCTAAAAGAAAGAAAATGCAATACTAGAAAAGAAATGCTGTTAGTTATTGCAGAAATTAATATTAAAAGTGCAAGAAAATAAAAGAGAAATAAGTAATATAATAAAGAGTAAATCAATGTGTATAGTCAATATATGTACAGACCAGATAAATGGGAATAGACATGAAGAATAAGTAAAAAGGAAAACAGAATAGCTAAGTAAAAGGAAGAATAAGCAGTAGTCAATCTAAGCTACTGGGTAGAAGGATCCGGGTCAACAGGGAAGGAAGGGTGGAATAGGTGGAACAGGGGCTCCATCATGCTCTCATGTGTCTAGAGCGCCTATCCAAGTCGTCATAGAGTCCCTCGATCCGCGTCTGACGCTCAGATATCAGCCGGAGCTCAGCCAAGATCTGCTGCTGTCCAAAAAGGATGTCTCGAAAATATGCCTCATGTGGAACTCTGCTCCCGGTGGAAGAAGAAGGACCCACATCAGGAGCTGGAATATCGCCTGGAATATGCTGCTGCTCCTCCTCATGGGGCTGCTGCTGCTGCACCGGATGGATCCTCATAGCTATAAGAATACCCCTTCGAAGGGGTGCCATGTGAGAAACTATGGTAAGCGATCCATATGGCCGGTCGAAGACTCCTAACCGTCTGGCTAGTCGAGTAATGTACGGACCAGCAGCTATGCTAGCGACTCTCCTATCCGTGGCCTGGGCTGAGAAAAAGTGGGCAAATGCTCCTCCAATGTGAATGAGCACCCTCTCAATTATGCTGTAGAGGAATAGAATATCAGAGGTGCTCACGACTCCATGACTATGCCCCCGTCCACTCAAAGTGTGACTGAAAATGGAGTGAAGGACTCTCCAGGAAACCCTCCTAAGGCTAGATGCCTTACTCTTGGTGGGATCATATGTGTGCCCAGTAGCTATGTCAGTCCATACCCGCCACTCCTGGGTCCCGTGGGGCAGTCCAACCAGTATGTCCTGATACTCCGGAGTAGTCACAAACTCCACAGAGTAAAGTCCCAGACGAACAGACAGTTGGGTCACACTCATCGAATAGGCGACGCCTCCAAGTCGGAACTGAATGGTATCAGCTGAGTCGACTGTCCCAAAGTACCTCTCCAGATAGAATGTGCTCAAAAACTCTAAAGTGAGCTCTCTGTAGGTAGGCTCTCTAATCTCAAAGAAGGTCTCCGAAGCTCCTACACTAATAAGCTCACGAATCTCCTCCTCCAGTCCAAATTCCCTCAGCACTCCCCAGTCTAAGAATCTTCCCTCCACATAGGACTTATCCTTGTGTCTATCATAGGCTTGAATGTGAGCCTCTTCAGTGAAATCTAAGAAGGGGTGTGAAGGTCCTCTAGACGATGTCCCTCTAGATGTACTACCCTTTGTAGTCTTCCTCGCAGTGGTTTTTTTTCTTTTAGACATTGTCTGCAAAAGGAATTAACAAAGTGAAAGAGTGTATTAAGAGTATATCAGCCAACAGCAAATTCGAAGAACAAAAATTCAGCAATAGCTAACATCCAATCATCCAAAATGTAGAACAATATGAATCACAATTCAAAATGCAGAACAATTCAAAATCCAATATCCAATCAATCAATCTCATGTTTATCAACAGCGTATCAGTCAGCAGATCCAAAGGCAATAGTTCAGCATGTATTTTCAATATCATCCAATATCAAATGAAAAACAAGTCAAAGTTCAATGCCATGAAAGCAATGGAGTGGTCATGTCAATGAGGCAAAGCAGGCAATAAGGCAATCAAGCAGTAAACCTCAAAGGCTTGCAATCCAAGCAATCAAAAAGTTCCAATTCAAACAGTTAAAGATTCAATACACATAAGCAATCCATCAATCAACATTACATCTCCTATTAATCAGAGGTTCTAATTCAATTCATCACTCAATGCCTCTAATTCAGATAATTAATCATGAGAGGTGCAAATTCAATCAACTACATTTGTGGATTCCTATGTAAAGTCCTATGTAAAGTCATTCAATTAACCAATCAATCATCAACTTCAAAGGATTTCAACATTCCTATGAATTCTAACATGCATTTGGAGATAATAAGCATTAGAAATTGCAATAAAGTCCAAAGATTTCAAAGGAAATGCACTTACCTCGTGAGAAGATGAAGAAAACCCTAAGTTCGTGTTGAAGTGACAAGAAGAATCCAAATCTCAACTTTAAACCGATTAAATTGCAAATCAAGCAGCAAAACAGCTTCAAATGGCCAAATCAAACACTTTAATTGATGGATTTTGGCAATATGGTAGCCGAAAATGCAAGGAGAGAGGTTAGGGCTGCGAGGAAGAAGAAGAAAATGGGGGAAAACCTGGAAAAATCTGGGTTTTTGACGATTAAAAGCTCCCCTACACAGGAACACGGGGTTAAACACGACCCGTGTAATACCCCGTGTTTCTCTGGGGATGAGTGTTCTGGATTTCGCAAACCTACACGGGGTATGACATACCCTGTGTTATCCCCCGTGTTTCTCTCTGAAACATGTTAACAATCCTCGCAATTGTACACGGGATCAAACACTACCCGTGTTTTTACCCGTGTTTCTCTCTGAATGACACTAACAAAATGCGTAATAGTACACGAGGTTTAACACGATCCGTGTTGTACCCCATGTTTCTTTCTGGAAGGCTCAAGTTTAAAAGCTCTCTTCAATGGTTCAACCAGAGAGGTACACGGGGTATGACACGGTCCGTGTTCATCACCGTGTATCTCTCTGAACCTCCATGAAAATCATAAAATTTTTACGCGAATCAGACAGTGAGGAAACGGGGTCTAGCACGGTCTGTGTTCAATACCGTGTTTCTCACTAGACTGCGTTGAAAATCACAAGTTCTTTAAAATTGGCCAGACAGTGAGGTACACGGGGTAGTACACGGCCCGTGTTTTACACCGTGTATCTCACTGGACTGCGTTTTAAGCCCTTTGTGTAAGAAAACAGACAACAATCATGAATTCATGCCTAATCTACCTTAAAGACAGAGTCCACATGCAAAAATGAGCATTCAACATCAACACTTAATGACTTAAATTCCTCCACTACTCAGAAACTCAGATTGAAAAGTAGAAAACTAAGAATTAAAAGGCAAGAAAATAGAAAAACAAGCTTGGGTTGCCTCCCAAGAAGCGCTTGTTTAAGGTCATAAGCTCGACCTCTGTTTCTTTATCAGTCTGGTGCTTCCATTATTGGTGGCCCTAGTAACATAATTCTTCAATCTTTGGCCATTTACTTTGAAGTTGCCAGTGCTTTTGCTCCAAATCTCCACAGCTCCAAATGGATACACCTTCTTCACAAGATACGGTCCAGTCCATCTTGTCTTTAACTTCCTTGGAAATAGCTTGAATCTCGAACTGAACAAGAGCACTGAGTCTCCTTCTTGAAATTCCCTTCTAAGAATTCACTTGTCATGCCAAGCCTTTGTTCTTTCTTTATAAATCTTAGCATTATCATAAGCTTCATTCCTCAATTCTTCAAGCTCAAGAAGTTGGAGCTTTCTCTTTTCTCTAGGAGATTGTAAGTCAAGGTTGAGCAACTTGATTGCCCAATACGCCTTGTGTTCAACTTCCACTGGTAAATGACAGTTTTTTCCATAGATGAGCCGAAATGGTGCCATTCCAATTGGAGTTTTAAAGGCAGTTCTATAGGCCCATAAAGCATCATCTAACTTGAGTGCCTAATTCCTCCTTAATCGAGACACTGTCTTCTCCAATATGGACTTAATTTCTCTGTTGGAAAGCTTAACTTGCCCACTAGTTTGAGGGTGATATGGAGTAGAGATCTTATGGGTTACTCCATACCCTCTCAAGAGCGACTGAAACTGATGAGCAATGAAATGAGACCCTCCATCACTAATGACAGCTCTAGGGATTCCAAACCTAGGGAACAACACCTTCTTGAAAAATCGAACTACAGCCTTGGCATCACAAGTTCGAGTGGCAATTGCTTCCACCCATTTGGAGACATAGTCAACTGCCACAAGGATATATCTGTTGCTATAAAAAGGTGGGAATGGTCCCATGAAGTCAATTCCCCAAACATCAAAGATTTTAACCTCCAGAATACTATTTAAGGGCATCTCATGTCTCTTTGATATGCTGCCAACCCTTTGGCACTGATCACAAGAAGTGACATAATGATGAACATCTCTGAAAAGAGTCGGCCAATAAAATCCTGCCTGGGCAATCTTTGCAGCTATCCTTGAAGCACCAAAGTGTCCTCCATATGGAGAGGAGTGACAGTGGAACAGGATGCTTGCAATTTCTTCCTCAGGCACACATCTCTTAAACAGGCCATCTGCACATTTTCTAAAGAGAAGAGGCTCATCCCAAAAGTAGTGCTTTACCTCCGCTAGAAACTTCTTCTTCTTTTGATACCAAGCATCCGGGGGTAAAACTCCACTCATAATATAATTCACATAATCAGCAAACCATAGAATGGCTGAAGAAGAGACAACCAACAAATAATCATCAGGAAGGGAATCATTGATTGGCATGTCCTTATCTTCCTCATCTCCTAATTCTTGCTTCAATCTTGAGAAGTGATCAGCCACAACATTCTCAGTACCCTTCTTATCTCGAATTTTCAGATCGAATTCTTGCAACAAAAGAATCCATCTGATGAGACGAGGTTTAGCTTCCTTCTTGCTTAGAAGGTATCGGATGGCTGCATGATCTATGAAAACAATCACCTTTGAATCTACCAAGTAAGATCTGAACTTGTCAACTACATATACCACTGCAAGAAGTTCCTTTTCGGTTGTGGCATAATTCAATTGAGCTTCATCTAAGGTCTTGCTGGCATAGTAGATTGCATGAACCTTTCTATCCTTCCTTTGGCCAAGAACCGCTCCTATTGCATAATCATTGGCATCGCACATCACCTCAAAGGGTAGATTCTAATCCGGTGCTTGCATGATCGAGGCGAAAATCAAGGCTTTCTTCAACCTGCAAAATGCATCCAAGCAGTCTTGATTAAAATCAAAAGGAACATCCTTAGCTAGCAAGTTAGTCAAAGGTTTTGCAATTTTAGAGAAATCTTTGATAAAACATCGGTAGAAACCGGCATGTCCTAGAAAGCTCCTCACTCCCTTTACAGAATTTGGGGGAGGCAATTTCTCTATAATGTCCACTTTGGCCTTGTCTACCTCAATGCCATTCTCAGATACTTGATGGCTAAGGATAATCCCTTCTCTTATCATAAAATGGCATTTCTCCCAATTGAGAACCAGATTTACCTCTTCACATCTCTGCAACATTTGAGATAAATTGGTTAAACAGTTATCAAAGGAAGTGCCATATACAGAAAAATCATCTATAAAAAATTCCATGATATTTTCAATGAAATCAGAGAAGATAGCCATCATACAACGCTGAAAAGTAGCTGGAGCATTACACAGACCAAAAGGCATTCTTCTATATGCAAAAGTGCCATAAGGACATGTAAATGTGGTCTTTTCCTGATCATTTGGATGTATAGGAATTTGAAAGAAACCAGAATAACCATCCAAATAACAGAAATGTGAATGCTTAGCTAACCTTTCCAAAGTTTGATCAATGAAGGGAAGAGGGAAATGGTCTTTCTGGGTTGCCTTATTCAATTTCCTATAGTCAATGCACATTCTCCAACCCGTGACAGTCCTAGTGGGAATTAGCTCATTGTTTTCATTTTTCACTACAGTTAACCCCCCTTTCTTAGGCACAACATGAACCGGGCTAACCCACTGGCTATCTGAAATTGGGTAAATTACCCCAGCATCTAACAGTTTCATTATTTCCTTCTTCACAACTTCTTTCATATTAGGATTTAGCCTTCTTTGGTGTTCAATGGAGGGCTTACTGTCATCCTCCAACAATATCTTATGCATACATATAAAAGGACTAATCCCTTTCAAATTAGAAATTGAATACCCTAAAGCTTTCCTATGAAATCTAAGCTGCCTAAGTAATTTTTCTGTTTCAATAGCAGTTAGATTGGCATTAACTATAACAGGATAAGTAGAATGGGGTCCTAAAAACTCATACTTGAGGGTAGATGGGAGAGGTTTCAGCTCTACCTTAGGTGGTATGTTTTTCTCAGTAATGGCTTTGTTGGACTCCACCTCCAATTGTTCAATAGCTGCTTCAAGGAAGGGAAGTGGTGGGCTTACTTCCAAAAACTGGGTATATGCAGTAGCTTCTTCAGTTTCAACCACTCCATTTGTAACTAGACATGCTTCAAGAGGATCTTGGAGGCTTCCCTTTTGATGGTCTTCTTTCACAGCTTTGTCTAGCACATCTACCCTGCATATGGAGTCTTCACAAACAGGTAATTTGATTGATTCATTCAAATTAAATTCAACCTTCTCATCCCCAACAGATAATGACAGTCTACCATTTTTAACATCAATTAAAGTTCCAGCAGTGGTAAGAAATGGTCTACCTAGAATGATGGGGATTTGAGAATCCTCTTCCATCTCAAGAACAACAAAATCCACTGGTATGAAAAACTTACCCACTTTGATAGGTATATCCTCAAGAATACCTACTGGATACTTGACTGAGCGGTCGGCTAATTGAAGAGAAACCATGGTGGGCTTCATCTCCTCTATGTTCAATCTCTTAGCAACCGACAGTAGCATGAGGCTTACACTCGCTCCCAAGTCACACAATGCCCGATCAATTGGGAAATTTCCTATTACGCAAGGAATGGAGAAGCCGCCTGGGTCCTTTAACTTAGGAGGTAGCTTATTTTGAATAATGGCACTACACTCCTCAGTTAAAGCTACAGTTTCATGCTCCTCTAGCTTCCACTTGTTGCAGAGAATGTCCTTAAAAAATTTAGCATAGGAAGGCATTTGTGAAAGTGCGTCAGTGAAGGGAATATTGATTTACAGCTTTTTCAGCACTTCCAAGAACTTTCCAAACTGCTTATCAAGTTTAGCCTTGGCTAATCTTTGAGGATAAGGGATAGGCGGTTTGTACGGTTTCGGAGGGACATATTTGGACTTGTCTAGTAACTCCCCTTCTTTCTTTTCAGCATCAATGGGATTTGAGGCCTTGGTGCCTTCCGTTTGCTTCTCCCCCACACTTATCTCTTTTTCACTTTCTTGAGTGGCAATCGGATCATTCAATGATTTTCCACTCCTAAGAGTTACTGCCTTACAATGCTCCATAGGATTTGATTCCGGTTGAGCAGGGAGTTTGCCAAAAGCTCTTGAAGAAGTTACAGAAGCTTGTTGAGCAATTTGAGTTTCCAGCATCTTTCCATAAGTGGCCAAGGAATCTACCTTAGAAGAAAGTTGCCTAATTGAGTCCTCCATGGCTCTACCATGCTGTCTAAATTCTTCATTGGTCTTCTCTTGAGAAATAAGAAATTTCTCCAAGAGGCCTTCTAATTTGGTAGTAGAAGATGGTTAGGCTGGTGGGTTGAATGATCTTTGACCTTGGAAACTGGGTGGTGGTGGTCTATTGATGGTGTTTGGAGTGTTGTATGGCTGGGTGGGCTTGTAGGAGAAATTTGGGTGGTTTCTCCATGATGGATTATAATTGTTTCCAAATGGTTCACTTTGATTTTTCTGTCCAAACCCACTGTTATTTACATAGTTTATTTGCTCAGTAAAATCTTGCCCCAATGTGCATTCAGTTGCAACATGCCTTGTAATTCCATAAATCTCACAAGGAATGTCAGTAGCACCTATTGTATTTACACTATTAACATGAAATTTGTCAAACTTAGCCATTAGAGCATCTACCTTGCTACCTAAACTTCCTAATGCATCTACTTTAGCAGATAAATGACTAAAGGCATCTAATTCATGCTTCCCTGCTGCTTTCCTTGCAGGTCCTCTCTCATTTGACCATTGATAATGGTTCAAAGCCATATCTTCAATCATCTCATAAGCTTCATCTAATCTTTTATTCATCAAGGCACCTCCAGCTAGCAGCATCCATAGTAAGCTTAGTGTTGTAATTCAAACCATTGTAGAAGGTATGAAGAACAAGTCATTTTTCTAATCCATGATGTGGACACAACCTTAATAGCTCTTTGTATCTATCCCAAGCATCAAATAGTGATTCTCCTTCTCTTTGAGAAAATGTAGTGATTTCATTCCTCAATTGGGCAGTCTTGCTGGGAGGAAAGTATCTCGATAGGAAAGCCCTCAATAGCTCTTCCCATGTTGTGATTGATCCGGCTGGTAATGAATGTAACCAAGCTTTTGCTCTATCCCTTAAGGAGAATGGGAAGAGTCTAAGCTTGATGGCATCCGCTTGTACACCATTGATCTTTATTGTATCACAATATTCTAGGAAAATCTGGATGTGGAGGTTGGGATCCTCCATTGGCAATCCACCGAACTGATTTTGCTGCACCATAGACAACAAAGCTGGCTTCAATTCAAAGTTGTTTGCCTCAACAGCGGGCCTTCGTATACTGGATTGAAGACCAGTGGCATCGGGTGCTGCAAACTCTCTAAGTGATCTATTGTCCATGTCTTGAATTACTGGTTCAGTATAGATTTCTTCTTGGATGTGAACTGACTGCTGCTCTCTTCTTCTCCTATGCAGAGTTCTTTCAATTTCTGGATCTAAGTCAAGAATTCCTTCAAGACTTCTTCTTCATATATAATAGATTTTCTGCAAAATGATTAAGTAGCACTCAAACAGAACAAGGTGAGAAAGAAATGTTGTAAAAGTAAGAAAAATCAAAACAAAATGAATTATGAACTAAAAGAAAAAGAATTGCCTAGTCTAATTCACTCAAAATTTGCTGTTAATATCAACTAGATACAATCCCCGGCAACGGCGCCAAAAACTTGACCTTAAGATCCTGCAAGTGCACAGGTTAAGTCGAGTTATAGTATAAAAGATTATCATTCTCCACAGGGATTGTAGGTTGAGTACTAACTAAATCTCAAGTAAAATTATCTAGGCTGATCAATTGATTTTGAGAATCAAGAGTGAAATGTAAAACAGAGCTTAGCTATTAAAAATAAGGTTTGATTCAATGTATGAAAGCGTACTCAGCTTAAGGATCCCTTGTACACTTCATTATGGAATGAATTTACTTCTCTAACTTGGTTTACTGTTAATTAAGATTGCTGGATTACTAAAATTAAGCTATACCTCATTGCAAGGCTACTAGCTACTAACCAAGAGATTAAGTGCCCAGAATTACTCTAGTAATCACTCATCTAGGTTGCATTAATTTTTCTTAGAATCCATTCTTGGACATTTCATCTTGTGCAAAAGAATCCAATTAGCTTAATTCCTAAGTCTAATTGATATTCCCAATGATCATGCAAGATCCGATTAATCAATTGGTCATTTCAACCTAGAATCAATTAATCCAAAATACAAATCCAATATTCCGGATATATTGGCTTGTTCCAATCAAATCAGCATAATCAAATCATAAATCAACAGTAAATCAAGCTAGATTATATAAAATTCAAATCCATAAATCCATGAACAAGTTCACCCAAACTAAGCACAAAGGTTTAGTGTGAAAACATTACAAGATCAGAAGAAAACAAGAAAACAGAGAGGGAAGTCAAACAGTCCATGAAGATCTACAAATTTCTTGCTTGAATCCACGCTAGATGATGCCCTTGGTTGATTTGAATCTCCCTTAGGGTTTCTCCCCGCAGCTCTCCTTGTTAATTCTCAGTTTTTCCTCCTTTCCTTCGTCTCCTTTTTCAAAATTTCGCACAAAACTTATATTGGTGATGTACACGGGGGTCAACACTGCCCGTGTTGTACCCCGTGTTTCTCAGCGAAAGTTAAGCAGCACGAAACACGTTGTGTGACACGCCCCGTGTTCTTCAGCGAAGTGCAAAGCAGTAATGTACACGGGGTAGTATACGGCCCATGTTGTACCCCGCGTTCTTCTACGAAGACTGATCAGCAAGTTACACGGGGTGTGACACTCCCCGTGTTTACCTTAGAAGCGAATGGCAGAAAGATACACGGGGTAGTACACGTCCCGTGTTCAACCCCGTGTTCTTCTCTGGGCAGCTCAGTGAAGTCTCGAAGCAGTCCAGAATGAAACACGGCCAAGAACACGGGGTTCCCATACCCCGTGTTCTTTTCTGAGTGAACAAATTTGCTTCAATTCTTCACAATTTGAATGGTTTTGCTTCCGGATCCTTTTCTAATGCTCATATGTGCCATTTCAAGACCTGAAAATAAAATATAGAGCATTTAAGTATCTTTTTTCAATCAATTTGCACAAAATACTAAATAGATGAGTGATAAAACACATAGAATTTAAGTGTATTTGTGCATTTATCAAATGTAGTGATAAAAAATTAACAAGAATTGTCCTCTTCTTAATTAGGATGAAAATTTTAAATATTCAACAAACATCAAGGACATATATATATATATATATATATATATCGAAAGAACACTCCCTGCTTTGCGGTGTCGTTCTTGTAGCCATCATTGTCTTCGCAGCAGCTTACACAGTTCTTAAAAGTACTAACACAAGAGGCCTCCCCATATTCCTTAGTTCTCCAGTGTTCCTCTTTTTCACTATCATGGACATGGTATCCCTTGTGAGCTCGTTGGCTTTAGTGGGGATGTTCTTTTCGATTCTCACATCTTCATTCGAATTGCAAAATTCCTTCAATCTCTGCCTCGAAAGCTGAAATTGGGATTCAGTTTGCTATTTTCTCTTTGACAACTACCATGCTGGCAATCAGTGGGACCATGTTGCTGACAATTAGGCTGGAATCGAGCAAATGGAGGTCGAATTTGATATACAAAACTGTGTTATTTCTGGTCACCATATTAAGGCTGTTGCGATTTCCTTTTTACAAGGCCGTGAGAGATGAGTTGAAGCATGCTTTCAAGAAGCTTAGAAAGTTGCTTCCAAGTCCGTTGGAGAAATCCATTAAGAAAAGAAAATACTGATAAGCGATAACGAGGGCAGGGAATGTTTCTATCCTTCTTAATCAATTATGTTTATCTTTCTTTTTCATACTTGCCAGGGCGTGACCAGTTTCTTCACACCATCTTTATCAGCAAGGTGGTCTTCGCATTTCTCTCTATTTGTTTCTCTTTAAAATTCAACTGCACTTTGTCTTTTTTAATCTTGCTTTGCTGCTAATTTAATAAAACTTCCTTTTCTTTCTATTTCTCTCTCTTTTGACTTGCTACGGGCCAAGAAGTGTCTAAGGTAAATGTGTCTTGCTGTGAGTCAAGACAAGTGTGTCTAAGGGTAATGTGTCTTACCACGTAGTAAGACAAGTGTCTATGGCTATGCTAACATATACGAGGCATCTCTCTCTCTCTCTCTCTATTTGTTTCTCTTTAATATCCAATGACACTATTTTCTCTGCTCAACTAATAAAACCTCTTTATTTAAACCATTTCTTTCTTTTTTAACTTGCTATGAGACAAGAGACACGTTAAGACTAATGTGTCTTGCTATGAGGCAAGACAAGCATCGAAAATGTGTGTGACAGAGATTTGAATCATGAAGATGCGGAGTGCTGCTTGACCAAGACGAAGGAGACGCTTATGCTGCCAACGGGTGTTATGTTATGTTATTTTTGGGTCATAATTTGGCTAAAGAAGACGTTAATTTACGAAAGAGACGTTATTTATGTTACGAAGAATACACTATTTATTTATATACATTTTGGAAAACATGACAATTAGAAAGCAGAATATAGTCAGCCTATGATAGTTTTTAATGAGCTACTCTGATTGTAGGGTTTATAAATACCATTTCTTTCACTTGCACTGATACTTTTTAAATTTGTATATAAATAGCCAGTATTTCTTTTTTTCTTTTTTTTTCTTTTCTCATTCTTCGGAATAACATTTACTTACATTGTTCAATGTTAGTGACAAATTTTTTAGGGAGATAAGTCACCTTAACTTTGAAATTGTTGCCTAGGTCAATTCATTTTATCATCTTTTATATTATCATTACAAATTATACTACAATCATATTTTCTTAAACTATAAATCATCTTCATGTGGAAAAAGTTATCTTTTCATTTTTTAAAAAAAAAATTAGTTTCATTTTCCTTTAATAGTTTCAAAAGATTTCTAAAAATAAAGAGTTTATGTCTTGTAGTAATTTTTTCTATTAGGTAGGCTTGCTCTTTTTTGAAGGATTCACTTGATCTCTAAATTGCAAATCACAAAATGTAGAAACATGATTCTAACAGGTAAGAATGATTTAACCTTCATCTTTAAACATTAGCTTTTTATTTCAATTTATATATTGACATTCTTTTAAATCCCATTTTGAAAATAGAATGTCTTTAGGTTGTTAACACTGCCACATGAATATTTATTTAAGCTATACCTATTTTTATTAATTTTCTCAGTAACTTGAAAGATGAGGATAAAGAGTGGATGGATCTACCAAGATATAGTAAAGAGTACATGGATGGTGTTTCTTTTTTCCTAGATTTTGCTTTCAATGCTAAAGGAAAAGCTCAAGGTGAAGAAATTTTATGCCCTTGTGCTAAGTGTGGCAATGGTAAATGAGAAAAAAAGGATATCGTTAAAACTCATCTAATATGTCACAGGTTTGTTAAAGGTTACAAACAATGGGTAAATCATGGAGAAGGGGTAACTACAATGGATGTTGATGGCGATAAAGATGATTATACTGATGATAATGATGATGAAGAATCATATGATGGCATTGATAGGTTACTAAATGATATGTTTAGAGAGTTTGCTTAAGCAGAGGGAGCTTACGAAGGACCTAATGAAGATGCAAAGAAATTTTTAACTTATTTGAAGAGGCAAACCAAGAGTTGTCCCTAGGCTGTAAAAACTTCTCCACATTATCATTTGCCATCTAGCTATACTTGTTAAAGTGTTTACATGGATAGAGCAATGCTTCATTCACTGCCCTATTAGACTTATTAAAAGAGGCTATGCCTCATTTAGATATCCCTTCATCTTTTAACAAAACAAAGATAATGATAAGGGACCTAGGTCTTGATTATAAAAAGATTGATGCATGTCCAAATGATTACATGCTATATTGGAAGGAGTGTGCAAATGAAATCTCTTGCCATAAATGCAGAGCTTCACGATGGAATGAAGATCCCCAGTTGGACTATGAACTTGAACATTCCAAGAAAAGTCATAAGGTTGCTGTAAAAACTTTGTGGCACTTTCCCTTAATTTCAAGATTTTAAAGGCTATTTATGTGTTCAAAAACAATTAATACATTAAGATGGCATGAAGAGGAATGTGTGAAGGTTGGGAAGTTAAGACATCCTACTGATGCCCAATCACGGAAGGATTTTGACATTAAACATCCTAATTTTGCAATGGATCCTCCTAATATAAGGCTTGGTTTAGCCAGTGATGGGTTTAATCCATTTCAAACTATGAATATAACTTATAGTACATGGCTCGTACTTTTGATGACATATAATTTACCACCTTGGATGTGCATGAAGCCATAATATTGTATGGTGTCTTTACTAATCCCTAGGCCACGGTCTCTTGGAAATGAGATTGATGTGTATTTCCAACCCCTAATCGAGGAATTGAAGGAGTTATGGTATTTAAGGGTAGAAACATATGATGCTTCAAGCAATCAAACTTTCAAAATGTGAGTAGCTCTTTTGTGGACTATTAGTGACTTCCCAACATCTGCTATGTTGTCTGGGTGGAATACTAAAGGAAAGTTGGCATGCTTATCTTGTAATTATGGGACCTTTTCTACATATTTGAAACATAGTTGAAAGATGTGTTATATGTGTCATCGTGCTTTTCTATAACTCTTACTACTTTAAAGAAAGACAAAGAAATAATCAGTCTTAAGCGAAAGCATGATGAAGAAATCAATTCTTTAAAAGGCGAAGTTCAAGAAATGAAGACACATTTTAATGGTTTAACTACTATTGTCAATGCATTATTACAAAAGAACAATGTTCAAATGACTGTTGAGGCAATGCTAGCTCAATTAAAGCCATCTCTAAGTGATGCAAATAGTGGAAGAAATTCTATTGCACAAGTTCATCCACCTTTTTCACAATCAACCCATGTTCCAAACAAAGAAAAGGTATTGAATATATGAACCATTTTGTTATAACTAGTAATGATTTTAGTAAATTTAAGTTGTCATTACATTTTTAATGTTATAGCATAGGAGTGGAATTATGGCTATTGAAATTAGTTTGGGTTCATCTGTTAAACTAGGTCTCCTCATATTATTTAGGGCATAGTAGGCAGGATTGTCTTTTATGTTTGATTAGATTTATGTGTTGTTTATTTGTGTTGTGCTGCCAAAGTAAACATAATTATATTTAACTGTTAAGTGGTGAAATTTGTCTTGCTATTTGTATCTTATACTTTCCATGTTGGTGTATCAAGTTGAATTCCGTGTTTAAGTTATCTTTGTTTGCTAAAGTTCAAAATGCCTTAGCTGATCATTCACTTTAATTTTGTATTATTTATTATAGATAAGGAATTTCATGAGATGTTTATCTTTATTACTCGTTAAGGTCATCTTTGTATTATTCAATAAATAAGTCATAAAGTTAAATGATCTATTTGTAAATACTTTTTTCTTATCTAGATAAGCTATTATAGATAGTCTTGCAGGGTATCGGATGATGAATTAGTTTGTCATACTCAATCTCTTGCAATGGTTTTTAATGTTACTTAGTTTGAAGATTTCCAGTAGTAAAATAGAAATTGTTGCAAAGGATATTGGTAATCAAGTAGGCCATGATTTACATGTTAGCTAATTGTTTTAGAAATAAATTCTTGTTTTTCTTATAAGAAGAGATTGGGCCAAAAATTAGCTCTTGATTTTTGTAAATTAATTTCACTTTGTAACTTATAAAGGTATCTTTATGATTTCTTTAAGGGTATGTTGATAAGAAGTGCATACAAAATAATTAATCTTTTAATCTATTATTTGTTAAATAACATTTGAATAAAGTTACTTTGTTGTTATAGGACTTGTGATTATAATTTACTATCTTATATTTTATAATTCTAATATACTTTAATAATAACATTTTCTAATTGTAATTTTTTAATTTCATGTAGGAAAATCATGCTGGTGAAGATGATGATGATAGACCATTGGATGATGATTTGCTAAATATGGATGACGAAGATGATGCACAGCCTGAAGAATATTGAAATATATTTTATAAATATTGCATTATGTTGACCTTTTATTTAGGACGTATTTTTATGTCATTTAAGATTATGTTTTGAATACTATTTATTCTTAGATGCTTTTTGGCCAAATTGGTGGGAAACAAGTGCACATTTAGTTAATTTTTTAATGGAAATGACATTCTATTTTCATATAATTACATTTGATTTTTAATGTGCACACCAGATTAGTTGTTTATATATTCCCAAAAAATAAACATTAGAAGAAATACTATAATAAAAAAAAATTTAATCACAATACAAAAAAATGTTATTTATGGTCATGAGTATCTTAGGCAACAATCAACAATCAAGTATCCTAAGTAATGGTAGGAAATTATTGCTCATACTTGTATAAGCTACGGTAAAAAAGAGTTACTTATTCTTATATAGGCAATGGTCAATAATTACTGCTTATTTTCCTTTTAGGCCACAATAAAAAATCGTTACTTATTCTTATACAGGCAACAATCAATAACTGTGGCTTATTTTTCTTTTCAGCAACAGTAAAAATCCGTTGCTTATACTAATATAGGCAACATTCATGAACCGTTGCTTATACTGATATAAGCAACAATAAAAAATTGTTGCTTATTATGTATACTTTAGGCAATAGTAAAAAAACATTGCTTATTATGTATGCTTTAGGCAACAGCAAGAAACCATTGCTTATTTAACTATAGACAACAATTTTTAAATATTACCTATAGTACCTCACAAGCATTACTTATAGTTTACACAACGGCTATGAATTATTGCTTAAAGTAAAATAGGCAACAGCTAGGCATCGTTGCTAAAGATTCAAAAAATCATTGCTTAAAAAATAGGTAATGCAAGCTATGGCAATGTTAAAGAATCATTGCCTATACTATAGGCAACAGTTTTTAACCATTGCCTTAGGATGTTGTAGTGCTAGTGGCAAAGGACAAGAGTCCCATGAAGTATGAGGGTGACATTCCACTCGGGCTCTAAAAGAGCCTGATTAATATGATGGCCATATATATTTATTTATTAATTTGTAATTCTCTATGGGGGAGGACAATAAATGATAAATTACTTTCAACAAACAATAAATGACAAATTACTTTCAACAGATGTTTTAAGAATTAAAATCAAAGTCCTTTATTAAGGTTAACAACATCTTAAAACTCAAACTACTGTTATTGAACTAATTAATTATTGATGATGTGTATAGAAATAAAAGTATCAACTGATATCATTCCTTTATATAAGTGACACATGGATTATTCTCTTGTTGTGCTTTAGAGTGTTCCTATATGAAAAATCGATATCTTGCTTGTCCAATTAATCCCTTGCTCTATATATGGTTTTAACTTGCGTTCTATCATAGCATCTATGTTTTCTCTACAAATTAATCCAATTAATCCCTTCCTTTACAAATTTCTTTCTTAAATTAAAATAATGTTCCTTCCAAAATAACAAAAAAATGTTATATTAAAATAAAATAAATAATTTATTACATATGTTTATATGGATTAGCATTAATTAATTTATTGGAATATTTATATAAGTAATTAGTTTTGTATTTTAACATTAAGCGTAGAACAGATTGGGCTCTAGTTCAATGTATGCAGTTCGTGATAGGTTGGATCATACATAAACTCATATAGGTAGAGGCTCTAATATGCAACTTTTTAGTAGCCAATGGTTTCTTATCACAAGTCTGACCATATATAGAGAGATTAGATTATCATTCAGGATCAATATAAGGATTACCACTCCTATAAAATCTCTTTATTTCCTTTCTTTGAATAACCTAAGAGGCGAAATAAGTTATAAACTTTACTCATCGTCATCATCATCTAGATTGATCATAACTTCATCAAATTATGCATCAACTACATTCATAATTCAATATAATTAATTTAAATACTATTTTCATATTTATTTATCATATTATTAACAAATGGTATCATGTTAATGTTAATTTTTCTAATTATGAGCAATTTAATTAATCTTGGCAAAATTAATTTTAAAAAATCCTAATTTTTCTTTTTGATACATAGAACCCTTGTAATTAGGGATTTTTTATTTTAAGATAATTTGGATCCATTTTCTTTCAATTGAATCAAGAATTTTTCTTCTCATATACATGTGGAATGTTATGCTATTACTTGATTGCATTAGAATCTCGTGACTTTTGTGGATTGATGCTTGGTTTTTCTAGAAAATTTGTACCCTTTATTTGCACAATTTTTTAAACCTTTTCTTCTGATAAATACATGAGTAAGTATAAAAAATAGGCTAGATATTTTTTATACATTGCAATGGCTTGGAAAATATTTTTTTAGAGCTTAAAAGCTCCATCAATGGCCTAAAGAACAGCCATGAATGGACCGATTAGAGCAAGGTTGAAGGCAACTTTGCTTCAACCAAGCTTACACATAAGGCCATGCGTGCAAGAGGTTGTATGCCTTACACACTATGATTTTTAGCCTACTTTTGGGCCTATGTCCTTTAAAAATTAGCTTCCTATTTATCTATTATTTTTTCAAAATTTTTCATAATTCTTAAAAAGTAACCAAATAGTAAATATGAAAGATCAAGTAAATAATATGTAAATTTATGCAATAAAGAGAAAAAAATTAAAAAGTAAGGGAAAGAGATAAGATAACACTAAACTATAGTAGTTCAATGGTCCAAAGGAAGAATCATCCCTTTAGCTTTACTCTATTTTCCCAAGATCAATCAAATCATGATGGTTATCACTAGAACTTTCTCTTTGGAAAACCCAATAAACTCTTCCACTTAATCTTTTAAGGATTCAAGCAATCTTATCTCAACATTTGAAGATTTCCTTTCTCATAATTGTCAATTGTTTTGACTGGCATAAAAATACCTAGTTAATGCTAGCTTCCTAAATACATATCTTTACAAACCTTCAATATTCCTTGAGACCTTTCATAAAAGAGTAACTAGATAAGTAGTAATACACAATATGAAATTAAATGCAAAAGAAGCTTTATATCCATTTATATAAATATATACATACAGAGAACAAAAGTGTTCATGCAAGTGTAACGTATATAAAATACACATGATAATATAGGTTCCTAGTATAGTATATTAGAATCTTCCCCCTCTAAATCAAACTTAGTGAAAGAAGAACTAGTGCCATTACTAGTAGTGCCTTTTAGAGGTGTGATTCTATGGAGAGAAAATATTACAAAAGCATTAGGCTTGGAATGTATTGGTTGAAAGCATACATTATAATGTATTCTAAATTCTATATAGGTAATCCAAATTTCAAACCAAAATACTATTTTAAAAAATTCCATAGGGCGTCATAAAGTATCCTCTATAAGTATCAGTGCTTTCCCACGGATCAATGTTTAGTACCTACAATTTCAATTTAATAAAAAGAGTGGCTATAAAATATACTCAGTGAATGACTATTCCTTATCTACTCAAGGAATCCTTAATAAGGATAATTAATTTCTCATTATGACTAAATGCCTATTTAGTAACTTATAAATAATTCTTTAATTAGATACTCTTTATTTGTATTGTGTAGTTATAGAAATGGTAATGATAGGTATACACAAGTTACCTTATACTTTCGATCCAACCTTATCTCTCGCCTCCTTAAGCCTAAGACCATCAACATTTTCCCTCTACTACTAACCACTCATCTCCTTCTTTATAAAGAATGTTATATCTTTCCCCTTCACTCAAGCCATGATAATCAATATTAGGGTGTTGAAACACTACCTGCATGGTCTATCTCAATAAATGTATCAATACCAACCATGCAATAATTGTTTTATGCAATACCTCAATGGGTTATAGGCAATCTTAATACTTCCTTAAAGGTTCTCAAGTATTTCAAGGAAGTTTGTATAAGTATTATAGTTTAGAACTTTCTTTTTATGTTCTTAACATGATATTTCACAAAATACAATAATTAAATGACACAAATATCTTTATGAGGAATTGATTAACTAGAACACATTAAAAATGTAAAATAGGATAGCATAACAATATTAGCAATCCAATCCCTATTTTAATCAATCAAATGGAAGCTATTTGATACCAAACTTTGTCATAACATTTTTAACAGCTAAAAAAAGAAATAAATCAAGTATTGTACAACTAATTTGATGAGTTCACTAGCCAAATAAAAACAAGAATTCAAGCTTATAAAATTTTAGACTGCATCAAAGTAATCCAAATAATACTACCATTTAGGCAACCAAATCACCTCTAATTGCCATGAAATTTTAACACAAACTTGCTAACATACTAAATATATATCCCTAAAGTTTCATAAGTTCTTTGATTCATTTGATGGGTCAAATAAAAAAAACCCAAGACTAATTAAATAGAGCCAAAACTAGGACAACATTGAAGCACTTGAAATAGAAAATTTTATTGGATATCCAAACAAACTCTTATTACCACCAAATTTGGCCGTAGTGTCCTAAAAGATTTAGGGGTAAAAATAAAAAAATTTCATGAGTTTTCTTAGTCATTTGATACCCCAAAAATCAAACCTATGACCAGCTAACACATGGTTTTGAAATGAACTGCTTGAGTAACTCACTTATAATTTAGTTTTTTCATGATTTCTAAAATCTTCAAAAAAATTTCCTAACTCATCCTTATTCATTCTAACATTAAATAAAACTTTGGAATGTCAATAAATTTAAGATTTTAAAATTTTCTACATCCAAATTGCAAGAAGTAGCAAAACCTATAATTAGCATAGCATGGAAAAGTTAGTTTAACAATTGCAATTTCTACCATCAACCTTTCTACACAATTTTAATGATTTATCTTCCCAACCTTTCCAACATCAATTCCCCAAAAATATGCCATTTGAAGATCATAATAAATGCCTCAAAATAGTAGCATGACACAACTTATAACAAGATAAGTAAAAGGAATCATAAATTAGTAACATTGCAACTCATATCTTGGCATACTCCCAAAAGTAGTGGGAATAATCACTCAACTTAATCTTTTTCCTTCTAAATTCTCAAGAAATTCTTTGAAAACAGTAAGAAGAAGCTTTATAGCAGTAAATTAAATTTTAAATATTTAGAAAGAAGAAAGACTACAAATTATGAATGAAATTTAAATAAAACCCTTTGATTACCTTATTAGTTTAAAGAGTGAATTGTGTAACTCCTTTTTGTTTTTCTTGAGAAGTCTTGTCTTCTTCTCCACTTTTCTCATGGTTTTCTAGCCAAAGAAGTAAAAATTTGCTTTAAAATTGGCCAACCAGTAATATATGTGCATCCAAAAACCCTAAATACAAAAATCTTTTATTTATTTATCAATTTATCTTAATTTTTGAAACAAAAATATTGGGACACTTGGAAGGGATGCCTTTCACATTCAAAAAGGTTGGGATTCAGAAAATAATTACCTTTATAATCAAAAAAATTAATCCCCATAAATTAGGTAAATAGGGTTTATTACAAAATAACTCCAAAATTTATTCTTTTCTCACTTAGGTCCTTAACTTCTTTTGGAAGCTTGGGCTTATGTTTTTGGGCCTAAAAAATCAGATTTGGGCCTTTAAAAATTGAAGTAAACCAACCCAATATAAATAAAAATTAAACTACTTAAAAAGATAAAAAAGTTTATTACAATATAATCCTAAATATTTCACTTTCTTGCATTTTCACCCCTAAAATTTTCAATATTTTTTGGAACTTCAATTTTGATCTTCCACAATATTTTTAAGCCCTAAAAATTAATTTAAGCTAACCATAAATTTTTAAAATTAATTTACTATATTTTTAGCTCATTTTCTCACTTTCTGTTTATCATATTTTCAAAATTCAACAAATTCCTAAGAAAATTTTTTTGAATCTATTCTTATTTTTTTAAAATTTGATTTTCATTCATTATAATGCTTATTAATATTCCTAAAATTTTTCTATTTAGTCTCACTTTGAAATTACCCTTTCGATTCTTTTGAATTTTGCCTAATTTTCTTACTAGGGTTTTGAATTGAAATTTTCTGGAGAAAATTTTTTTTCTTGATATTTCTTGTCCTATTTTAGGTTGTTACAACAATCTAACTACAAGGTGTCTACCAATATTTTTTCTCACATTCCACCCTCATTAGTGAACCTTAGAAGGGTAAGGTTTGTTTCTTCAAGAGACTTCAAGGTTTATATACTCCAATAGTGTAGATTTGTCAATAAAGCTTAATAAAGAAAACTATTACAAGATAAAAAGTATTATAAAGAGAAAGAGCCTTCTTAGAGAAAGGAAGATATGCTTGGTATAGATCCATGAAGTGCAAAAGCCAAATGGAGAAATCAAGTTGTTAGAAAATGCACAAATCCCAACAAGTAAATTTTGCCCAAAAAGCTTATCCTCTTACTCTTTTAGCCTTCTTTTGGTTACCCTTTCAAAATGTCATTATCTAATCATATCAACTCTCAGCATTATGAAATGTGTAGTGCTTGCTCTTTTGTATGTTGCCTTAATGTGTCATTTTCAATTTGTATAATTAAAGTAATGTCTACTTGCTATATTAAAAAAGTTTGAATTTTGTCAATGAAAAGTCATTTTCCAAATTATACTATTTGCTTATTTTTTTTTCATTTTGTTCATATGCAAAAGTATAAATACTAACTCAACTTTTAGTTAGCAACCAAAAAAGCAACCTACATTTGTAAAAAATTTTGCATGAAAATTAATATAGCAGAGGACAATACCAAGAGAGCAACTTTCACAATTTATACTTTTTGACAATACATGTATCACATCAAATCAATTCTATTTTAAGCAAGAACACATGTGAAGCACATCTAGAGTTGATTTTGTTAGAGACATAATAATCATTAGGTAATTAAACTTTGCACAAGCAAACAAGTTAGGTTAGTTTTTTTATTAAGAGGAATTTATCATATTAGTTTAACTCCAAATCAAGATAAGTCAAATATAACATAATTGGAATCAACATAACAGTAAGAGTGACTAAATATATATATTTTATTTAAACCATAAAAATGTGATCTAGTCAGTTAAACAAATTCTACTATGAGTAATACATCATATCAAACCAATTTAGAATTTTTGTTGTGGTAAAGCAACTTGTTTTCAACCATTCAACTTGCTCTTTTCTAAATGGAGCCATTCACCTATCAAGTTAACTCCAATTTTATGTTAAGCACATAGAAAGGCTAATTTGATAGTGAGAAAAAGCAAGTAAGCAAAAGTTTAATTAAAACATATAAAATAACTCATTAATATATATATATTTGCATTAATAATATCATTAAATCCTATCATCATCCAAATATAATAAATTAGCATTTATAAAGAAAATTCATTGTAGGTCCCACATTTTAATTCTCTCTCTTTTTAAGGATGATTTTCTTACAAAGATGAGTTTTAAGAAAACATAGGAGCAAGTAACTAGGTATCAAAGCAAAAATAATAATAATTAGGTAGCATAGGTATCAAAGCTATTTTTAAGTAAGCATGATCAAAGAGCCATCTAGATCATAGTATATATATCATCTAAAAAAAGTGCATTTTACTTTTTTATTTTAATTCTCCTTGTTTTCATTAAACCAAATATGCAAGCTAATGTTTGCTCATCTATTTGCTCCTATTATTGGTTCATCAAGTTATTCTCACCTTTCAACATCAAAAAATAATAAGATATGTTTTAGAAGTCACTTAAGCTTAAATATATATCATTATAAACTAGAAAGGATACTAGAGTAATAAAGATTTAAACAAATTGAACTAAACAAGGGTAATTAGAGTAATAGAAATAGCAATATAAGGTTATAGGTTGTTATTTCATCTAATAAGCTTATTTTAAAAGCTCCTCTAACTTGATACCCTATAATCCCACAAAAATTAATCAATGAAGTGTAAAAATAGCAAGTTGAATAGATTTGAGAGCAAAATATGATTAATCTTGTAAATTCATCAAACTATTTAAATAAGCGCAAATTGCAAAACCAATATGTGTAATGCACAAATCAAAAGAGAATGCCTAAAAAGAATAACAACATGCCCAAAGCTAAAAAAATCTAAGTCAATACTATATATGTGCATTAACCTAGAACTTCATGAAGCATCCTAAACACATCAAATGGCAAAGGTCATGGCATATCTTTGTTACTTTTACTAGCATTACCCATTGCAACTTGAATCTCATAAAATGTCTCTTTCGACATGTCTTGAACTAACCTCTTTAATGCTTGTAACTTAGCTTGAGTCACCTTATTTTGAACCTCCAATGGCCTTAAGTCTTGCATCATACTCAATCAATCTATCAACTGTTATTTCAATATAAGCATGCTAATCTTCTTGCTCATTTAAAAGAGTAGCATTAATTACAACTTGAATGCCTATGTTAACATACCTTTAGGTTAAGTTCAGAGGATTAATCAGTTAAAAAGGCTTGCTAGATAAGAGAGATGATAGGAATAGGTTATTAGTCCAAAGGTTGCTCATGCTATTTGTGGCAAAGGTTGCAATGCTAAATAAAATGGGAAGAAAGGAATGAAATGAGGAGTATTTAGTGAAAGCCTTCACTAATAGTGATGATGATAAGGTTTTAAACAATGGGTGAAATCTATGAGATATCAATAAAAGTAATGGATGATTTAGTAGTGTGTAAGGAATAGGTAAAAGTTTAGCAAAAGTAAAAGATTGATCAATGGTAGAGGAAAGGAAAGATGATGTACCTTGCTATTCTGATAGTATGAAAAAAGTATGGATAATTTTAGCAAGCTAGGATAAATAAGGCTCATCATGAGGTTTAACCATAGCTAGTTAGGTAGGTACTTGCTTAATATTAGTTTGAGTAACTAAATTTAAGATAACTTTAGATTGCCTAATGTCTTACTTTCTTGGTTGTTCTAAATTAATATCCATGCCATCAAAATGTGTAGAATTTTCTTTAATAGGTGAAGGAATAGAATCATCTTAATAGTTTTTTTTTTATGGAAGTTACATTTAGTAGTTGCTTTTTCTAGCTAAAAGTTTCCATATGAATATAAACTTCCTCTTTTTTATCAAAAGACTTAGATGAGTCTTCGACAATAATAGGCACATTTTCCTTACATTTTTTAGTCTTGATGGTGATAGAAATACCAACACTAGCATGTAGCCTTTAGGATTTTCTAGGAAAGGATGACAACTCATCAAAAGTCCTACAAAATTTGGCTTGACTCAATCTTCTAGCATATTCTTGAAATTTCTCTTCTACAATTTGCTTTTTAATCTTTTTACCTTTAAGATTAATAATAGCTTTAACTCATCTTGCGTTTTTAGAGATACGTAATTAAGTATGAAAAATGCCTTTGCTTTTTAAAGATGAGGGAAGATCATCATGATTAAATGGTGATGAAGAGTATGACTTAGTTACTTCCTTTGAATCAAACCTTGTAACTTTAGGATTATTAAAACTAAATTGCTTCTTTTTTTTTTTTTGCAAAAGCAAGATCCAACTTTCTTTTTGAACTATAATACTTCACATTGCTTTTAGCTTTCCTTGAGGTCTTACTACCTTTATAGGAAAGAGACCTAGACTAAGTAGCATTCATAACATTGCCCTCTATAATAGCTTTGCCAATTTCAAAGGATATATCCATGCCAAGTTTATTTATAAATTATCATCCTACATGTTAAAGGAGCTTTTTCGTTGTTAAGCTTTTGAACTATATGCCAGATAACCAAGTGACCTAGGTTTATCTTGACTTATCTTTCAACAACCCACATGAGAAACACCTTGAAGCTACTAAAATTACTTAAAGCATGTTATTTAGGAAAAATGACTTAAGTAATCATATAAAGTAATACCTTTTTATCCTTGCTGGGCATTTCTCCACTCACATGGTTAAGTCCTCTAGAAAGCTCCATTTTCCTTTAGCTGGCACTATCCCTTTAGAAAATGATTTCTCATCTTTTTAGTGTCACAATCTTTCCTTTATCAAACATACTAATGATCTTATTCATCTTCACAATAGTGATATTATAGATTTTTCCTCTAAAATTTTTTTTTAAAATAATGTTTGTCTTTGATGCATCCAAGATAGCACATAAGAGTTTAGTGTAACTCTCATATACTAACTCATTCATCTACATAAAAATTTCCCATTTGAGATTCTTTATGTGATCAACTCATTGTACACTCTCTATGGCCAAGGAATCCAAATTAACTTTTTGAAGGTCATACTTTTTTGGAAGCAAAACTAGTATACTTAGATTTGTTTTTGGGTTGTTCAAAGTGGGAATTTGGAAATTTGATTGGTAAAGGAAGATCAAAAAGTTGTGGCAAAGTGAAACCTTCTAGGCTTGAACATAAAAAAAAGGTTGTTGTGTATTTATAGAAGGAAGATCAAAATGCAAGCGAAAAAAAAGGTAGATGACAAAAAAATGAAAATTAGTTTTACTAAAATTTTGAAAAAAAAGGAGATGCTAAAGGAAAATGTTGATATTCAAAACAAAGTGAAATAGGCTGAAATTTCAATAGAAAAATTTTGAAAAACATTGACTATATGAAAAAGAAACAAATTTAGAAAAAAGCACAATATCAGAATGAAATGAGAACAAAATCAACAAAAAATTCCTCAAACTAGAAAAAGCAATTGACTACTTTGTTAAAGAAAAATGTAAAAACAACTTGTATTTGATAAAGAAAAATAAAGCTTTTCAAAAGAAACAAAGTATTAGCATAAAATGGTAAAAAAACCTAGATTGTAGCATTTGCAATGGAGGTTGGAAGTTCAGAAAAGAGATGGTCAAAGTTGCAAGAAGAATGTGGATAGGATTTTTTTATAAAAAAAAAGCCAAAACAAATGAAAAGCTAAAAGACAAACTAACTTTTGGAATATTTAACTTTTAGAAATATTTTAATAAATAAAACTAAAACCTTTTAAATAAAATAATGAAAATAGATTTTTATTTAGCAAGCAGTTTTGCAAAATATAGAAGAAGTTTTAATGGAAAATAATCAGCATGAGAAAGCATAAAAATGAAAGGAAAAAACTTGGACCAAAAAACTAGGAATAAATAGGCTTTTTGAAATTCTTTAAAAAAAGTTATAAAACACAACTAAATTAAGGCCAATTTTTGGATAAAAATTGATTGGTGGTTTTTTAAATAAACAAAAGGAATGTTTTGTATAAAAAGGGTATTAAGGAATAGTCAATTGAAAAAGTGTAGGCAGAAAGAATAAGAAAGAGGTATATATGATACGTTGACCTAGAAAGAAGATATTTTGGTCTCTGAATCCATGCAAATCTATCCAAATTTTTTTTCTTTCATTATGGACTTAGTAGGCTTCCTTTAGAGAGGGAATAGGAGTTGCCAAATGCTAACTTTCATGCATTCAGAACTAATTCTATGTGATGCACCCTATTTAATTTTTTTTATTTTTATTATTTTTTTAAAAGCCTAAAAGAAAATAAATGATGCATACTAATTATGAAAAATGTCATGAAAATGCATTACACAATTTTTAATTTTTGCAAAAATTAATTCAAGCATTTTGAACCAAAATTAATTGAGATTGATCATTTTAAACTCATTTCTTATAAAACACTTTATTTTATAGAAAGGTTTTGTAAAACTATCAATAGTTAATTTTAATATTTTTAAAATTGAGTTCAATATCATCTTTATGAACATGATCTTCTTATAAAATGATGCTTAATCTCAATATGTTTAGTTCTTGAATGTTGAATAGGATTTTTGGTTAAGTTAAGAGCACTAATATTATCACAAAGCATTAGGATGTGATCAAGAATTTAATTTACAATCTCCAAGTTTATCCATAATACTTGAGCACAAAACTTCTAGTAGCCATATATTCTACCATAATTATTGTATAAGCAACTAAAGCTTGCTTTTTGCTTGCCATTAAACAAGGCAATGGCCTAGGAAGTGACATGCTCCACTAGTACTTTTCCTATCTAGCTTATATCCTAAAAAATCAACCTTAGAGTATCTAATAAGATCAAAGCAATTATTTTAGGATACTACAAACTAAGACTTTTATTACCAATTAAATATCTAAAGTTATTTTTTACAACTACCAAGTGTGATTCTTTAGGATTAGATTAATACCTTGTGCAAAAGTATACACTAAACATGATATTTGGTCTTGATATGCATATTGCAATGCACTTAAATTGTATTAAAATTGGTTGCTAAAAAAATAATATTGTATAATGGCACAAACTAGGTCATACCCCAGTAATCCTTTAATTTTATTTTTTCTAAATGATTTCCTAAAAATATATACACAATTATTGGATTATTTATGCAATAAAAATGTAAAGAATTAATGCAAACATAATGATAATTTAATGAAATAGAATATTGTCATAGAAATGGAATGCAATATATGTTGTATGTTGTATGGTGTTTATGTAATTGTGTAATAACAAAATGCAGAATTGGGGGGCTAGTTGCATGAATTGAATTAGTTGCATGAATTAAACAATGTAATAAGCATGAAATTTAGAGCAAGACAGAAGTAAAAAAAAATAAAATAGAAGAGCAATTAATGAAATTAAATAGCCAATTCAAGGAAATTGGAAGCCCTAAATTGGATTAATCATAGATCAATTAGGATTTGACTTTTCTAATTAATTCTTCAACCTTGAATTACTAGAATTGTTATAATAATTTGTGAATTCTAGGCTAGACAATCGTCTTAGATTTGATCAATTAAGATTAGTTAAATTAAGCAATCACTATAATTCCTACACTAAATTAAAATTGATTTATAAATAGAATTCAATTAATTTGAGAAACTGAATTAGAAATATATAATTAATCCCTTAACCCCCTATCCCTATGTAAAAAACTATGATTTATTAATCATAATTTCATCTCAAAATAGCAAAGAATTCAAAAATCAAAAGGGTGAATATTAATTATTTCAAATCAACATCCAACATAAGGAATCTTAAGACTTTTAGCACAAATAAATAGAGAAAAAGGAAAATTAATTAAGAAGGTTAACATTATAAATCATGATCTCATAATCTTCAAGAGAGAGCCTCAACTACTTGAATCAATCACAAATTTAGGCTTCCATTGATGAAGAACAAAGAGAGCAAAGAGAAGAAGAAAGCTGGCTACTGAGTCTTCTGGGTGTATTCTTAATGTGTAATTCTCTTCAGCTTTCTTGTCTATTTATATAACCTAATTAGCCTAAAACTTTATTAGACTAGGATTAGATGAATCTTAGGTTTACAATTTCTAGAAGAAAGCTTTCCTAATTTTTAGAAGTCCAGACTTGGTTTACAAGATAATTAAATCCATTAGACAAATCAGTGAATTCCTGCAAGCTTGTCTTCCAAGTAGAATAAGACCATGAAATCGATCAAATTTGGAATATCCATAAACATGAAAGTTGTAGGCTTATGCCTTTTGAGAATTTAAGTGCTAGTTTCAATTTAATTATACCACTATAGCTCTAAATATGGCCTAAATACAGAAGTGGGTTCAATTAGGACAAAAACACAACTTCGATTTCTCAGCAAAATAAAGGCTTGAAGAAGTCTGAACTGGGCTTTGACTAAAACATAAAAGTTATAGTTCTCTCTTTTATATTTCCATCAATATAAAGTTTGCCTCAATTTGATATTCAAAACCCAAGATATGATTGAAAATAGAAATAATATCAAAATCCAGCATTTACTGAATATATTCACAATATTGTAAAATTGACCACAAATTATAAAACAAGATCTAATTAATGAAATTAATCAAATATAACACCTAAGAGACATAAAATAAGGGAAAATAAAATAGCAAATATTTTTCTCATCAAGCCTACTAGCACTTAAATAGAGTAATGAACCAATCATACCTCTATATAGCTTTTCATGTATTGGCTTACCTTTTTCATCGTTATCAAGTTTAATGTAAAATCTTATTAGTGTACCAAGGACTTTTGCATTATCAATCCTAAATTTCTTCAGTGTATCTTTAGTGTAGTTAGCTTAGTTAATGAAAATTTCACCTTTGGTTTGCTTCCTTTGAATTCTAAGGAAGAATATAAGCATCCTCATCATGCTTATTTCAAACTCCTCTTTCATAAGATTAAAAATTCCTTACATAAAAGCTAATTAGTAGACTTAGATATAATATCATTAGCATAAATTTGTAATATGATGCTTAATATATTTGATGGAAAGGGCAATGTTTACTTTTCCTTTTTTGAAACCATTTCCAATGAGGAATTTACTAAGTTTTTCATATCCAACTTTGAGAGCTTGCTTAAGATCATATAAAACTTTAATGAGTTCAAAAACATGATTTGTTTTTTTTTCTTTTCAAAATATTCAAATCTAGGAAATCACTTTTAACATCCATTTGATAAAACTTGAAGTTTCTATGTGTAATGACCTAGAATAGTACAATATATAATAATAATAATAATAATAATAATAAAATAATAATAATAATAATAATAATGATAATAATAATAAATAAGAAATTTTTAATGAGATTGTAATAAGTGAAAATATACTTAGAAACCTAAGAATATATTTTTGAAAATTTCACTTAGAAATTTATTGAATTTTTGTACCGATAAAGCGAAAAAGTGAGAAAATGAGTCAAAATTATAGTAAATTAATTCAAAAAAAATTAATGGTTGATCAAAAATAATTTTCAAAGCTCAAAAATGGTTATGGGAAGTAAAAAATTTTTTTAAGATATTTAGAAGCCTAAGGGTGAAAATGTGAAGAAAATAAGTAATTCGGGGCCAAATTGTAATAAACCCTTTTATCTTTTTGGCCTTTTTATTTTTTTTTTGTATAGGTTGGGTTAGCCCATGTTCTTTTCAGACCCAAATGTGAAAAATTAAGGTCCAAATTCGTGATCCAACACCAGCCCAAACTTCCAAGGGAAGCCAAGGACCAAAATGAAAGAAAATGACAAAATTTGGGGCAAAAGTATAATATTTGAAAACTT